>JAUBNQ010000009.1:4792850-4805941 GCA_032353495.1 Ctenopoma kingsleyae
CTCTTCTCTTCTCTTCTCTTCTCTTCTCTTCTCTTCTCTTCTCTTCTCACTGTATGTCTTTTTATCTCTTCCCTCCTCAGGTGCCTGGTTGCCTGCAGGCCTGCTGGCAGTGCCTGATTTGGTGTTTGCCAGGACCCAGGAAGGAGGAGAGGGAGCCACTCTGTGCCAGCGATTCTACCCAGAAGACAGTGCTCCTCTGTGGGTTGCAGTCTTCCACCTCCAGCTGGTTTTTGTGGGTCTGGTGATACCCGGCCTCGTCCTGCTGGTGTGCTACTGCGTCATTGTGACCAGGCTGACCCGGGGCCCACTGGGGGGCCAGAGGCAGAAACGACGAGCAGTCAGGACCACCATCGCCTTGGTGCTCTGCTTCTTCGTGTGCTGGCTGCCCTACGGAGCGGGCATCTCTGTGGATGCTCTGCTGCGCCTGGAGGTCCTGCCCCGCAGCTGCAGACTGGAGGCTGTTCTCAGCGTGTGGCTGGCAGTGGCTGAGCCCATGGCGTTCGCACACTGCTGCCTGAACCCGCTGCTGTACGCCTTCCTGGGTGCCGGGTTTAAGAGTTCAGCCCGCAGAGCTCTCACTCTGAGCCGAGCATCCAGTTTGAAGATTTTACCACGAAGACGCGCAGGAGCCTCCACGACTACTGAGTCGGAGTCCTCCAGTTTACATTCCAGCTAGTGTTTTCTTGTGCTGTATATATGTATATATGTGTACATACTGTGTATTTGTGTGTTAGGATAAAGTAACTGAGAAAGAAAGGAGCAGTCTGCTGGTCCATGACTTGTCTTCTACCTCACTGTAAGAATTTCTCTTGTAAATATCGTTTTCAGCAATAGTACAACACACACTTGGCTTTTTTGTACATGATTGTAATAAAACAACTAATGAACAACTCATTTTTGTGAAAGTGGCTTTATTATGAAAATAAATGTTTTGCTTCCTGAGTGAAACACTGTTAATTCCTGACTTGCACGTTAATCACTCAACCTTCACCAAGTTTCATTCTCAGATAGATATTAACAAAACCCAAATTACATTTCAGTCTTTAATCAGCCAAGCTCATGAGATGGGAAATGCAAACATTTTAGCTTTATCACAGAAAACAGCAAAAAGAGGCAGGAAAGGTGGGTACAAGACAAGAAGCCCGAATCAGAAGTTTTAATTGCTGACATTGTCTAAGTCAAAGTTTTCTGGCAATCTTACAGTTGTACTTCATGTTTGGTGTTGCTGTGGGGAGACCTGGTAAATCACTACACAGATTCTTATGAAAAAATATCAAAATGTGATAGTGTGATATATCCTCGTAATCACTCGCATTCATTCACTGACCCGGCTGCCATCTGAATCCACTGATGCAGAGCGTGAACACACTGAACTTCCACCAAAAACTGAAACTGATTTTTAAAAACAAGACATGTGAAAACCAGTTGTATCTGAGTCACACGTGTGCGCGTGCGTGTGACGGTGCGCGTGTGGATGTGTTTGCGTCCATTTTTTTTTTTAGAGGGTGTGCAGGTTAGATTTATGTTGATGATATAAACAGTTTGTTACTTCTTCGTGAGAGAGAAGGGAGCACAAAGGGGTCAGGAGGTCCATTTTTCCCGTAGTGTAACACACATAATGCTCACACAAGTGCTTCCCACATACCTACTTCCACTTGGAAGTGAGAGAAACAGAAGCTGGAAGTTTACTGTGTCCCATTTCCTGGAGTAGAGAGGAGGAGGATGAAGAAGAGAGTTGTGAGCGAGATGAAGTGGAAGAATACAGTAAGTCAGTGCTTCAGTGAAGGGCTGTGTGAGTAACAGTGTCCTATCGTGCTTAAGTGGTTAGATATGTAATTCTGTAGAGAGATGGGTTAAAACATTTACCTGGTACCTTGATTTGACGATATCTCTCTCTCTCTCTCTCTCTCTGTCATTCACACATTCACACACAGCAGACTCACAATTCACTTCTATTCATAGTGTATTCAAAACAGGAAAGACTTCCTGCTGCTCATTTTAGGAAAAACAAGCAGCTAAAACAATCAAACACCCGAGCAGCTCTGAACTCAGCAACACAGCGGAGCAGAGCTGCGATGAAGAGAATCGTTTTAACAACATGACGGAGACACTGAAGTAAAGTATTAAAAATGAAGGTCATGTGAAGAAAGCACATAATATATTGGAACTTGGAATAGGAGCGGTGGTGGTTATGAAATATGATGTATGTGGGGGAAATAATAAAGAAAGAAATCAGAATGTTAGCAGGTTGCAACTTTTACAGGAGAATTTAACTCTTCAGCTCTTATTACATCAGCATATTTCTATTGATATTGCATATTAATCAAACTTGATGGGAAACAAAAGCACAATGTTGTTTAAATGCTGACAGACTGATGCAGTTTGTTTAGCAGGTCTTCATTTAGTCAGTAAGTGGTTCCAACACTTTGGAACACATACTGCCCGAAATGAACAAGCCACAGACATCAGCCTGACACTGTAACCTCACTGGTGATGATTGGTCAAGCATGTACATCATTTCTATTACTGACTGTTTTGTGGGCTTCATGTTTTCCCTTTGGTTTGCAACAAGTGAGAACTTAATTTGAACCTCATTTAATGACTGTGTAATCCTGGTGTTCTGTAATATCGTTGTATATCAAGACAAACTCTGCTGTCTTCATCCAGCATAAATGCAAAAGCCTTTGAAAATGAACGTTTTATTTCAATTTCAGTGTGCGGAGTCAGTGCACCAAAACAATGAAAACTTGTCATCGTCTCAATACGAATATGCCAGGAAATGACTTTAAAAAAAAAAAAATCTTTTCCCTCTTCTTTTTCATATCCTGCTGCACGACACAAGTGGCTGTTCCTGTTGTCATGTTTTTCACCTGTTACCACAAATCTGACACCATCAAAGTTTTCATCTCTGAAAACTGGTTTGTTTTGGTGTCTGCTGCATGATTACGACACAATGCATGAGAGAGAGTTTGATTTCTGTAGCTGCTCATCTGTATGAGGGTCTAGATGTATTATTTCCATGTTAGCATCAGTAACAACCAGTGGTAGAACTGTACTGGTATGTGTTTTGAGGTGTTTCAATGCTGCTTATACCTGTACTTTATTACATGGAAGTGAAACATTGTATAATTATGAATTAATTGCTTGTATTATGAATGTGTGTGTTTTCCAACAGATGGTTGCGTTCCCTCCTCATATTCAGACAGCCTGAGCTTCCTGCTGCTGAACAATCGTGGGAAAACCAGAGGTCAAGACAAAAGGAGAAATAGAGGAAAATAGAGGCTGGGTTACATCCAAATGGCCTGCAATAACTTCCTGCTTTGTTCCTGGTGGATTAATACAATGTGACAGGTGAAACCAATAGGCCGCTGGGAGTGTTTGTATCGACTCAGCAGGTGGAGACGGGAGAATGATGTGGGAACAGAAATGAATGGAATAATACAGCAGAAATCAGTGTTAAGCCTTACAGATGGTCCTGGGATTTGTTCGGTGTGAGGTCTTCTGCATGTCCCTCCGGTGCTTCAAAATTCTTTCCATTTTAGTAGACATAAATGTTAGAAATCCTCCTGCCATTACCCTTGAGTAAGGCATTGATCTAAAAACTAGACGAAGCTGCACTATGGCAGTAGTGCAATAAAATTTAGGATTTCTTTTGTGCGGGAGGCAATAAGGAGCCGATGAGCTTGTGTTACTTTCTCAAAGCTAATAAACAATTGTTACACAGGAAAACGCAGCTGTTTTCATATTTAATGATGTATGAACACATGAATACATTTTTGTGTTTTTTTTTTTACTGTTTAGAGACATGTTGGGCCCAAAGGTTCTTTCTTAATCTTGGATAAGTTTCACAAAAGTACAATTTCTCCCCGGGCTTTCAGCTGTAAATGGTTCAGAAATAAAAATGTTATTATTTTAACATAGCATTCATTTCTCATTCACTTGTTATTTATATTTGTACCTACATGAATACTTCACAGGAGAAGTTAAATTTAGCAAAAATAGCTTTTTATCATGTAATTGTTGATTTGTCAGGTTCTTTTGTAGGCAGTTTGGTTGTTTTTTTAATATAATGCATTGTTCTGTTTCTTTGCCTGCTAACAAACAGCGTCCTCCTGTGGTCATTGAAAAGCACTACATGCTTTATTGGTTCTTTTGGAATCACAGTCACTGAATTGCAGTGGTGTTGGGATTATCCCAACAAACATGTCGTCACTGCAGGAATGTCTCAGCTATATAAGCTGTGCATCCATTTGCATGATGTGTCCCAAACACTAATATATGGCAAATATACAGTTTCCTGCAACATACACAATCTAACATGTAAACTATGGGTGTTTTATTCTGTTTATTAAATCTGAAACTTCTGACCATGGGAATAGTAGACACACCAGTGGATGAGAGACATGGTTCCCAGTCACATATTCTGACACTGGTCTCTATCTTGTATTTCTTTACCATTTGTGAGTCTAAATCAGTGTACTATTTTAGCTGACTTTGGCAAATGTACCTTTAGCTCGGGCTGAACTGACACACTTGTACCAGAAGCCACAGTGAGACCCTTCAAACGTTGTCTGAAGTCTTAACGCTGCTGGCGGAGACTCGTGGGTGTTCACTGCCCTCCAGCGGCCACAGTGAGAAATTACAGCACACAGTTGCTATCAGCATACAGAGCTCATTATTCCTGATCACGGACATGAATAAAACCCTCTTATAGCTGTGTTACTAACCGTTTTTCTGGTCGAGCTCAACCTGGGACGATATAATAAAACAGACACGCTTACATACTATATATCTGGTGAATATCGTGAAATCATCACGTTTACTGTTTCCTTCAGAACTCATATTAAACTAGTTTCATGCAGGAACATGATTTAGAGATGTAAAAAAAAAAAAAGGAGCAGGAAGCTTCTCGCGGGAGAACAGATGTGCGTCACTCTGTATTCCCACATCTGATTGGCTACAAGCGCAGGAATATTTGCACATCACTGTTGATTGGTTGACAGTGGCGCGCCAAACGTCACGTGGTACCGCTTTTCGCGCGAAAGCCCTGGTACTGTTGTGAGGAGATCAGCGTGCTGTCTGTGTCTGTCCGGATAAGAGCAGTGCGGCTCTGCATTTAGCGGTTTTCACTAGATTTTTATTGCATTTTGACAGAGTTTCAACATGGATGTTGCTACAGCAAACGCGGAAAATGTCGGGGAGATTGTGAAAGACGAGTTGGCTGAAAAATGCCAGAAGTTATTTCAGGCTTTCTTAGAGGAGTAAGTTAGTGTGGAGCACGCTGTGTTGTATTGTTCTGGGCCGAGGCGAGCTGTGCCTGAATTCACCGCAGAGTTCTTGTTTTAATTTTTTTCATCACTATGAAGATTCGATGTTGTGTTGGTTGTGTATTACATTTCATTGTTTCTCCTGTGTCCGTGTCCTTGTGTAGATTTCAGACCGGGGATGGGGAGGTGAAGTATGTCCGGGAGGCCGAGGAGCTGATCAGGCCTGAGAGGAACACCCTGCTGGTGAGCTTCACGGACCTGGAGGGCTTCAACCAGGAGCTGGCTACCACCGTCCAGGAGGAGTACTACAGGTAAGCTCAACATTAACCTCAACTTATGCAACTGTTGTTTCTCTCTGATCATAACTGTGGAGAGTCACTGTGATTTAGTAAAGCTGGTGGTGGTGCACACATTATACTGTATGGGTGAACAGCAGAGTGGAGGTTAACATACAGGTTTCTCTGTTTTCAGAGTGTATCCCTTCCTCTGTCGAGCAGTGCGCAACTTTGCTCGGGATCATGGGAATGTTCCCCTCAACAAAGAGTTCTACGTTGCCATCGAGGACCTGCCCACCAGACACAAGTATGACACACAGCAAAGTTGCTGGTTATTGTGTTTTAAGCAAATTAGGAGTCTTTCAACGTGACCTGCTGTACACACGCATGGTTATGCTTCACTTCCTGTAGTAAATAAATAATTTCCCTCTGGGATTAATAAGGTTTTTGAATCTTGAACCTTAGTAGAAATTGCATATTTGCTATGATTTCCTGTTTAAGTAAAACTTGTCTAATATGTTTTATGTAGGATCCGCGAGCTGTCGTCCATGCGTATCGGCACCCTTGTGAGGATCAGTGGTCAGGTGGTGAGGACACATCCAGTTCACCCTGAGCTGGTGAGATTTACCACAGACGCACAAAAATAATCAGCAGTGTGAGGCAGCAGCATGAAAGCTGTGATGCATAAATACAGTAACGCTGCGCATGTCAGTTATAGCCTGTTCATTATGACTTCCTTGTGTTTTCAGGTGAGTGGCACCTTCCTGTGCATGGACTGCCAGGCAGTGATCAAAGATGTCCCACAGCAGTTCAAATACTCCCCACCAACCATCTGTAGAAACCCTGTCTGCAACAACCGCTCCCGCTTCCACCTCGACACACACAAATCCAAGTTCATTGACTTCCAGAAGGTAACTTTCTGTGCATAAATAGGAAGAACATGTACAGACGGAAGCATATGCTCTGATGTTTCTGACTGAGGTCGACTCTTGTGTGTTCAGGTGCGCATTCAGGAGACACAGGCCGAGCTACCTCGTGGTTCAATCCCACGCTCCCTGGAGATCGTCCTGAGGGCAGAGGCTGTGGAGACTGCACAGGCTGGAGACCGCTGTGACTTCACTGGGACTCTCATCGTCGTGCCAGACGTCTCTCAGCTCAGCACTCCTGGTACATTTGTAAACGCACATTTGAAGCTACTATCAGTGGTGACGTAGTGTGAAAGTGTATGTTTTTTACATCTTGTGACTGTGTGGATGTTCTTCCTTCAGGTGTGCGAGCAGAGACCAGTACCCGTGTAGCTGGAGGACCACAGGGCCTTGAGTCTGAGGGTTTGAGAGGGCTCAAAGCTTTGGGAGTCAGGGAACTGTCGTACAGACTGGCCTTCCTGGCCTGCAACGTGGCCCCAACTAACCCACGGGTAAGACATAGAAGAAATGCATGTATTTAGGTCAAATCATACATTCATCTTTTCTACCTGTGTAGATAATAAACTTAAGAAGCAAATAATTTCCAAACATGCTTAGTGTTTAACTGTTAGTGCATCTCTTCTGCATTGCAGTTTGGTGGGAAGGAGCTGCGGGAAGAGGAGCAGACTGCAGAAAGCATCAAGAGCCAGATGACAGAGAAGGAGTGGGAGAAAGTGTTTGAAATGAGCCAGGACAAGAACTTGTACCACAACCTGTGCACCAGCCTCTTCCCCACCATCCACGGTCAGTGTTGAATCAGGGAAGCTTCAGGGCTGCTTTATTCCAGGGACTTTTCAATTGAAATTGTAATTGTGATCATACAGGCAACGACGAGGTGAAGCGCGGCATCCTGCTGATGCTGTTCGGAGGCGTTCCCAAAACGACCATGGAGGGGACCTCGCTGAGAGGAGACATCAACGTCTGCATTGTTGGAGACCCAAGTACTGCCAAGAGCCAGTTCCTCAAGTATGTGAAACATTCACACAGATCACTCACAAAGCTCTGTCATGTGTAAAGAAACAAAAAATGATCCTTCATTGATAATACGTTGCATCATGATTTGTCTCTCAAGGTCTGCTAAGGCAAACTATCATAACTCTAATATTGTAATATATCATAACAAGTGAATCTATTGACAGTGTTGCACACATCTAATAGTTGTGTGATGTAAACACGTGTGTACAGACATGTGGAGGAGTTCAGTCCCAGAGCAGTGTACACCAGTGGCAAAGCCAGCAGTGCTGCAGGTCTGACTGCTGCTGTGGTCCGAGACGAAGAGTCCCATGAGTTTGTCATTGAGGCTGGAGCTCTGATGCTGGCTGACAACGTGAGTGTTAAGAGTCAGAAAGGGCAAATGTTATGTTATTTATGTGTTTTGGGTATAAACTGATGTTTGCCTCCAGGGTGTATGCTGCATCGATGAGTTTGACAAGATGGACCTCAAGGACCAGGTGGCCATCCATGAAGCCATGGAGCAGCAGACCATCAGCATCACCAAGGCTGGAGTCAAGGTAACGCACCCAGGTCCGCTTTGACCGTAATGATCAGTGCAGGAGAATGATTAATGAATACTGATTTACAATTACACTCAATAAATTACATCCAAACATTTGTCACTTTAGCCATGAGAAATTTTAAAGAGAAGACATGAGTCACCATTTTCTGTAGTGAATAACATGTCATACTAAAGTTCTTATGGATGCCTCCCACTCGTCCCTGCAGCAGAATAACCACACTGTGTCTTCTTCAGGCCACCCTGAACGCTCGCACATCCATCCTGGCTGCTGCCAACCCTGTTGGCGGACGCTATGACCGTAGCAAGAGTTTGAAACAAAACGTCAATCTGACTGCTCCCATCATGAGTCGCTTCGACCTCTTCTTCATCCTGGTGGACGATTGCAATGAGGTGTGCAGCACAGGCTGTGCATTTGTTCATACACTTTTTTTGTTATAATTATTCAGCTGTTTTAGTTGGTTATTATGTTCATGAGCTGTTCTTACTTACTCTTTTTTTTTTTTTTTGGCTTTCTGTTTTCTAGGTGACAGACTACGCCATCGCCAGACGCATTGTAGACCTGCACTCCCGTGTGGAGGAGTCTGTGGACAGGCTGTATTCTCTCGATGAGATTCGCAGATACCTTCTTTTTGCCAGGCAGTTCAAACCTAAGGTGAGTCAGTGTGTGTGTTTGACTGCGCTAACAGTTAATTCAGGTTTAACTATTCTTACAATTGTTTTTTTTTCTTTTTGCAAACTGCATGTATTTAGATCTCCAGTGAATCAGAAGAGTTCATTGTTGAGCAGTACAAGCGCCTTCGTCAACGTGACGGCTCAGGCGGCGTGGCCAAGTCTGCCTGGAGGATAACAGTGCGACAGCTAGAGAGCATGATCCGTCTGTCAGAGGCCATGGCTCGCATGCACTGCTGTGACGAGGTACGTACAAGAAAATAATCTTAAGCAGAGAACACAGAGGGTGCACAGAGATTTTGAAACTGATAGCTGTACTAATGAAACTGCTCTGAATCACATAACACTGACTGATGATGTTTGGCTTTTCTCTTGTTGTCTCCAGGTGCAGCCCAAACATGTGAAGGAAGGTTTCCGTCTTTTGAACAAATCCATCATCAGAGTGGAGACGCCTGATGTCAACCTGGAGCAGGAGGACGAACTGGAGGAGGAAGAGGAGCAGCAGCAGGAAGGTACTGTAATAAAGTTAGGCACCCTCTCCTATACTACATCAGTAGTTTGTTCAAAAACAAATCCTCAAATGTTACTTGTGTTTGAAGCAGACCCCGTTCCTAACGGAGTGAATGGTGTGAACGGCCATGTGGAGGGTATTAATGGCCACGTCAACGGTATGAATGGCCACTCTGAGCCCGGCATTCAGCCCAAACCATCTCTGCGCCTGTCGTTCACGGAGTATAAACGTATCTCCAACCTGCTGGTCCTGCATCTGCGCAAAGCGGAGGAGGGTAAGAGGTGTTCTCCTTCCTACTGTCTGTTTCTAAATTTAGAATAATTAAAATCTCACCTCTTTCACTGGTTCATTCTGTGCAGCTGAGGAAGAGGAGGAGCTGAAGAAAAGCACGGTGGTGAACTGGTACTTGAAGGAGATCGAGTCAGAGATAGACTCGGAGGAGGAGCTTGTCAATAAGAAGGGGCTGATAGAGAAGGTCATCCACAGGCTGGTGCATTATGTGAGTCCACCCTCTGCAAATAAGACATAACCACTATTCTCAAGCCAGCAGACAAATGTGAACTATATTTAATAAAGCGTGAATATAACTCGCAGCATGCATCTGTTCCCCCAGGACCACATCCTCATCGAGCTGTCTCAGGCGGGGCTCAAGGGATCAGAGTCTGCAAGCTCGGAAGAAGAAGCTGTTCTGGTTGTCAACCCCAACTACATCCTGGAAGATTAACCTGCTCCCTTCACGCCCGTGTTTTTTCTCCACTCCCTCACAGCTTCCCTGACTTTTGACTTCACTTCACTGTTGACTTGGCTTCAACAGTAAAAGTTGACATTCAAGGTGTTTTCCAAATGCTCATATGTAACACATACATAATAGTAGCGTCAGAGATATTAGACTTGTTTTTTGAGTTTAACGTTTCTGCTGTACAAAGATTAGGTTCTATGGCTCTTTATAAAAATAAATAAGGTGTTTTCTTTGTCAGACTGTCATTTGTAAATATGCTTCTCTCCTTATTCAGTTTAAGGGCTTTGAATTGTGTATTTCCTGTTTATGTGTAACTGTATATTAATGGTGTACACAGAGGCTTCCTCGAGGGTTTAAAAATATTTTGTACACCTTTTTGTAAAGTTATGAACGTGAATGAAAATGTTGGTTCAGTAAATAAAATGTTCTTTACACAAATGTTTGACCTTGTGTCATTGCATTTTCTTATCATTTCCTACTTTTTCACATAAGTGCCATGTCGATGTTGTCCACTTGGCGGCAGCAGTGGTAGCTTTAATGAGGACGGTACTGCGCATGTCCAATAAAAATTATTCTACAAACATGGCTGCGTCCTGCGTGACAGCAGGTAGGACATATCTGAAAGGTAAAACTAATTTGACTACAAGACATGTATACGTTTAGTACTTCTGGAAGGAGCTGTGTGTGTAAATAACGCAACAGCGTGGTACTTACTAAGCGTGAACAGCCCCGGTGAATTTCGCTCTTTGTACGTGATGTTACTGGACTCAACCTACATGTCTCTGCAACATAAATGTTGTTTCCTCTCCTAGGTGTCCACCTTGTTGCTGGTCGGTGGCTCCTAACCCAGAGCAGACAAACAACGACGGTGTGTCAGTGTTTGCAGTTTCACGCTGCTCGGTGTCGGTCTCTGCATGTCTCCGCTGCTGCCTCCCTGGAGCCACAGAGGAGCACCCACACAGACCACAGGAGAGCCGAGGAGGAGGCGGAGGGCCCGGAGTACATCCCCAAGAAGAAGGCGAAGAACCCCATGATGGCCATTGGCTATGCCTGGTGAGTCTTTCTGTCTTGTAAACCACCCCTCCAGCTGTTAAAATGAACTTCTTAGTAAATATCTTCTGTTTTAAACAGTAATAACTCTAGTTATGGTAGCTGATGTAGTACTAGTGGCATCTGTAATAGATTGATTAATTAATTTTAAATAACACACATAGCTTTTGATAAAAAAGAGGCACTGCTAGTGGCAACTGCTTGCTTATCTGAGCCAGGCCCTGCTGCCAGTGATGGCAGATGGTACTAAACAAGTGTGACTTTTTAACTATACATATGTGCCATAAAACGTGCAATGGATAATTCATAGCTTCAATCAGATCCTTTCTGTTCAGTGAGTCATTCAAGGATAGGCTCACAATTCATGTCAAATGTATTTTAAAAGAGTAGTCACATGCCAAGATGAACACTGAAACCGGTTTTACTTGCTGTAACCATTTGTCCTGTTAATACAGGCATCAGAAAGTTGCTTCTGACTTCTGAACAGAAAGCACATTTGTATCAGTTGTATTACATTAATTCTGAACATACTCCTAATTTATTACATACTGGTTTCTCATGGACGATTGATGCCAGCTCACAGTCATTGAATGTTATGAAAAATATCCAAATTGCTGCTCACCAAATCTAATGCACTCTGATAAAACCCCAGTGCAAAAATCCATTGATAATATATCATCTCTACCCTCGATAATAAAATGGATCAAAGTTTGACAGACTTGAAACACCTCTTAGTGTAACAAAGGCACATAAATCGCAGCACAAATTGCAGCCAAACTGCATATTATGTCCACCCTGTATCTACCATCCATGGTACAAGCTGTTTCTGTACACTCTTATTGATACTGATAACTAATTATTTGCATACTTCCTCTGTACAGGATGATAGGCTTACCGACTGGTATCATTGGCTTCATCTTGGCTAAGAGAGAAGTGGAAAAGAACAGACTGAAGCAGCTTAAGATTCGACAGAGGATGAAAAGGTCAAACGAGGGAGAATTTGAGGGCAGTCGCTATCGCCGCCATCACACAGAGGACGTTAAACTGGACCAGTAATGTGCACGTGTGGCTGCAATGATTTGCCCCATATTTCATATGTCACTTCTGAGAAGGTGATACTTACACAAGACTGATTATAGAAGAGAGGTCAACTTTATAAGCTTGACTTTAAAACATCAGAACGCTCTGTGAGGCACTCGGATCAGAGACACACTCTACTGGCAGATGCAGAAAATCTATAAAGGCCAAAGACAGTTTGTTTTCTTTTTGGCAGAGTTAACTTTTTCATTTTATGAATGATGACGGCTCTTGTTGAGTTTGACCACTTCATTAAAGCTCCTTAATTTTGTTGTTCTATAAAATAACAGAAATAAATAAAAATGTGTACATGAAACGTGATGAATGGAACATGAATTATAACAAATATACAAACCACTTTAATACTCAAATATAAAAGTATTTTATTTGATACGAAAAGGCAACAGACTCTTTAAGTAGTATTGATATGTATATTTACAAACTGATACCCCACACCAGCTTACTATCAATATACTATGCATTCAACATGTTTACCATTATTTGTTTAGAGTCATATGTACAGTAACTTTAGCTTGGGTTGTAATGAATATTAATAGTGTGGAGATCTGGTTGGGTAGTGCTGATCATGTCAAGAGCTTTAGGTCAGAGTCACATGAGCTGGAACTCACATACGTATAGAAACGTGCCAGTTGTATATCAGCATGGAAGTGATTGTACATATGGAAACTCACCCTGCTGGCACTCAGTAACTGATCCAAATCTGAATATCTATTACATGATATATAAACAAGCACATACATGTATGTTACAATACTATAAAAGCTAACTGAGTATAACCCTGTACTTCTTAAATTAAAAATATCTTAGAAATATTGTCAACATGAAGGCACTATAGTGACGTATGTACAGTATGTCACAAAAGTGAGTACACCCCTCACATTTTTGTAAATATTTTAATATATCTTTTCATGAGACAACACTGAAGATATGACACTTTGACACAACGTAAAGTAGTCAGTCTACAGCTTGTATAATAGTGTAAATTTGCTGTCCCCTCAAAA
>JAUBNQ010000009.1:4811463-4832790 GCA_032353495.1 Ctenopoma kingsleyae
TTTGCTTCACCAACATTATAATTTTTTCCCCACAATGCAACACATTTAGCTTTTAAACATCTCTCTGAATGGATTAATACTCTAATAGTTAATACATTCTGCAGATGATCTCGCCAGTATGCAATATTACAACAGACACTAAACCAGTGTAATAAAAAGACTGCAGTGTTTCTGTTTGGGAAATGATTTAGAAAGCAACAAATGTTCTCTAAGCTCCCTTTTCACCAGTTTCACTGGGACTTTTAGGGAAATACACACAGTAAAGGAATTCAAGAGCTGGCTCCACCTCGCGCTGCCATGACATCACATCTTGAGCACCAAGCAACAGGACGGAAAACACTAAATGGAAAAAATGCTTCAGAGTATCTGCAGTCAAACGCTCACAGAGCTAATCTCTACTTGGGCAGTGACACGGTCAGTTAGCAGACGAGAGGGTTTAAGGCATCACTGTGTTTAAACATAAGGGTGTAACCCTGATGTAGGAAAGTTAGAAAAATATCCGGGGTTGGCAGCCGCTGGTGACGGACGTCTGATTATTATATTTCATCATAACCACTAACACCAAATCATCATGTGGTACTGAGTCAGTCATTTTGTCCACCAATGTATAGAGATACACAAAGACAATTTTAAAGGAACCAAAAACAGGAACTAAAGACAAAGAAAAGAAATATATAAGCAGCGCTATAGTAGCAGCACTAGTTCCAATTTCTGTCAGCCCATATATATATATATATATATTTACAGCTTGTCAGAAACTACTCTGATAACTGGGATCTTATTTGCACACAGAGAGATCAAATATCTTGCTTGTCAGTATGGATTATTCGACTTTAATGTCTTTAGAGACACACTATTTACTTTTAAATCTACATTTATCCCTTAAGTGAAACCTATAGATGGCTCTTCAGGTTCCAGTTCCATTAAATCCTCAGATATTTTAGCTATAGAAAAGTGATCATTAATAGACTTACATGAAGGACACTAGGTTGTTTTACTGTCATGGCTGATCTCTGTGTTTTAACATAATTAAATTTTCCTCAATCTCTGTGCTTCTCACTATATACCTCACATCATATATTAAAACTGACCAAAGTGACAAATCCTGGCAACCGGTGTAAAGATCTGGACCAAATCAGTGAGCGGATCAATTGATCTGCTGTGGCGTCCTCTAGATGGATATACTTGAAGAGGGAAAAAAAAAAACTGACTTTCTTTGTTACATTTGTTTGTGGTGTGAGTCAGTACTGAAATGATACATCCTGGACATACTGTAATGACTCTGTTCACCTCAATGTCGCATGACAACTAACTACAATTCCTCAAAAGGTGTATCTTTCTTTACACGCTGGAGTGGAACTGTGCCTGATCTGTGCCAGAGAAGTGCACACGTTCTGTCATGTGAAGCCCTGAGGTCATGAGGGTGTACAAAATAACAAAAATACCTCACATTACTAGAAGAACTGGTTTGACAGAGCTTACAAATTCTGTTTCTGTTTGGACTGTCCAAGGTTTTGATTTCACGTTGTAATATCTGAGACTGTTGTGCAAATAACCTGTAAACTGTCTTTCCTTTAATGTCGGTGACTTAAACTATTCTTAACTGTATTTGTTCTTTGTCATGACTGCTTCTTTTACATACAAGTGACTACAAATCAAAACAAGATTGGAAAAAAGAAACATGAATCATTTATTTAATAGTTTTGTAAATCAATGGTTGTTTTTTCCTTTTTCTATTTTTCTGCCCACTCACAGTAAGATCTGGATCTGTCAGTAGTCATTAGGGACAGTACAAAAAGTATTAGGAGGTGAGTGAGAGTAAAAGAGTGGACAATGAAATATTTAGTTTGATTAAAAGTACAATAGTGATTTTTTTTATACTTTTTTTTTTAATACTGTATTAAAGCTTTCCTTCAAAATATAGCTAACTGTTAACAGCTGCAGAGACCAGCTGATCAGTCGACCTTCAAATGTGAAACCATTTTTTTAAAAACTTTAATCTTAAATGCTTCAAAAAATAATGAAACACTGTCTGTGGCAGCACCATTAAGACTTTGTTAATAACTGAGAGACAAACATACGGACTGTGATTTTTATTATTTACACAGTCTCTTAGTGCAGAGCAGCCATTTCAGCAGTAGACGGTGTCATTGTGAGGGATTCCTTCACATACCCTACAGAGGTGTGTGTGTGTGTGTGTGTGTGTGTGCCCAGGTGGTGACTAAGAGCTGAATGAATGAACTGGACCACATATTATCTTATCTGTGGGGGAAACAGAAAACCTTAATAGTGAGCACTACATGTGTTTGTGGTAGTGATATGATCCATGCTGGCTCAGTATCACGGCTGCCTGGGACACTTCAACGCATCACTAATGTTATTGGTTACACATGTGCTGCATCTATCTGCTGTAATTCCAGCTCAAACTGAGAGCTGCGCAGTGACTTCAACAAAGAAAGCAGAGCGACACACTAAAGGAAAGTATTAAAGTAAAGGAGATGTTTGCAGTTACAGTCCTCTGTTTCAGTTATCTTTTAAGATTTACATCTGTGACGTGTAGCGTGCAGAGGACTGAAATGGTTTCTCGTTTCCAAACAAGACGCTTAAAAACTGCACCCGCTCCACCCTGTTCGCCGAGGACCAAACCTCGACGCACAAAAACTCTTTTCAGGTGAGCGTAGGCTGCAGGACAAACACAGACAGGAAGAGCTCCCAGCAGATTTAAGATTACTTATGGGATGTTAAAGCTACTATCATGTAAAAACTGGTTTCTCTTACCGTGGAAGAACGGTAGAAATAACGTGGTGGTACTAAATCCCAGCGATAAAATATGAGAAAAGTCTTCTCTCCGTCACGTCCTCTCTGCTGACTAAAAAAACAAGCTCTGTAAACGCGTTTAATGTGAACCTAATGTGCTCCCAGGCCTGTGCTGCCGTGTTAAGGAGCGGCTGCAGGAGCCAGATGTGAAGAACATTTCCTGGAACAGTGAAGAGGAGGGTGGAGTCCAGAGGAATCTGTCACACACCCACAGGACGTGTGTGTGTGTGTGTGTGTGTGTATATGTGTTTGTGTGTGCAACAAGGCGCGTCAGGCTCATGCTCAACAGGCCCTTCTCGTGTTACTCAGTAAAGGTGCATTACAACTACATAACAAGTACAAAGTTGCAGTAGCACGTGATTAAAAAGTTCTGATTAAGAGTGATCAAATATACATTTTCCATTTAATTGTACTTTTCACTCCTTTGCACTGACCTGACAGCCAAGTAAACATTTAAGACTAGGTAAAGCTGTGTTACATAAAACTAATAAATCATTTATCATCAATAGATGAAGCTGCAACAAAAGTATACTCAAATCAAAAAGACTCTTCTTGCATTTATTTCTGAATCACATATCAACCCCAAGGGGGTTGTCGACTCTTCTGCCCAGAATGTTGAGACATTTATTGGGACCAACTTAAAACACAAAAGTATTGCCTACATGTCAGCTTTGTCCATTAACTCAATTCTTTCACAACCGGGGAAAAAAGCATCATGATATTACTCATATACTGAATCTGCATTAAGTTAAACCCTGTCAATCAACATTTTCACATTCTACTCAAGTTAGGAAATAGAATATGTTTTAATCTATATGACCACCAATGACAACAAACTTAATTTCTAATTAGTTTATATTGTTCTTTGTTGCTCAAAAATCTCTATGAAAATCACGATGAACAGGCTTCATAATCTCAGAATAACAAACACACCGACATTCAAATCATCAACCTTTTGTATAACACTGAGAAATTAAAAACACAGTCATACACATAATAGTGGATCTGGAAATTTGCCACACGTGAAGAGTTGCAGTCATCACACTATTTTGAGGACGAGCTTCTTGGTCAGAGTGTACTTGGGCTCTGGCATTTGTTTATGCTTCAGATACTCTCCTCTGCCGACCTCCCTGTTCACACGTGTCAGGACAGTCAGAATGTCATCGTTCGTTGAGCTGCACAGGAAACACATCTCAAATGGTTTAACGGGCATGAATTGTAAGTAATATTTAATACAGTATCACATCAGCAGCAGAGACACCAAAAGTCTCTTTCCATTAACTGGGACTCAATTTGATCAAATCTTTTAAACTGCTAAAAGGAGCTGTGTGATACAGATTTACAGTCCTGAGTCCCAAGTACATTAATGGTAAGGACCATTAATTTATGTTTGCTGTACACTGAAGACACAAGTTCAGCTTTTATTTCCTGGCATTTACACCTATATATATACACGACAGGACACAGTACCTTTTGAATCTGTTGGACTTTAAACGTGCTATGTTCTATAAACCACTTGTACAAGTGGCACTCGTGTGAGGCCCCTTGTTTCTCAGTACTTCATTAATATAGCATGTTAAACGTAAGAAACTCAGTTAATATGCAAACATTGCAAATTCAGAAGACCCCTGCTTTTTTCTGTCGTACAGTAAGTGTGTGAGCTTTATGTAAAGAAATTAGGAGCTGTGGCAAGGCATTCAGGGACAGTACGTGGTGTAGGTCATCTGTGTTTTGGAAGCACTAAGAGAAAAACAGTTCACAAAATCCTATCACAACACTTAATCCTGTAAAATAATATAAGGGTACAGTAAAACTGATCTACACTGGCTGAAAAAAGTTCTATTGTACACAAGTTGTGGTTAAACTGGGATACAGCTTGGTTCTAAAGACAGACTTGGTTAAACAAAGCAGCCTGCTTTGGCTCTCACCTTTTAGCTGATCTCTCCAGCTGCCTGCACAGCTCCTGGATGTAAATGGAGCCTGTGGTAGTATTTCGAAAGGACTTGTATTCAGGCACAGTGGCCATTCCCAGCAGGAAATCTGCATCATGAGGGATTGTCTCTACAGGGACATGACCTGCATCTTCTTCCAAGATATTTTCTCTGTTGCCCTCCTCCTTCTGCTTCGGCCTCGGCGGACATGGTATGGATCCTCTCTGGTAGCCACTTCCCTGACATGCCTGGATGAAGAACAGTTTGGGCTTCCCTGCCAAAGTGGGAACTCTCCCGCTCGTGAAGGGCTGTGTCAGTTCTTTCAGGTACACCTGCTGCTCATCAGTCCCAAAGACACATCCCTTTTCTCCATGGGACAGTACACATACCACCTAAGTTCAGAGGCAGATACATAGTTAAATTAAATGTGTGCTAAGTCTCACTTTAACTTGCAAATTTTTGTATATTTCTAAATTATACATAAAATTTACCTGGAGTTAAATCTATGATGCATATGCATGCAATCATAATTGCGTAAAAACTGATTTTTTTTAAATTCCCTTTCTCACTGAAAATTATAAAGCTACACCCAGCAACTAGTTAGGTTTGCACAAAGTCTAAGAGTCCTTTCAAAATGTGGAATTATTACATTAAAATGTGTTATATTACTCACCAAGGCATCATGATCCAAAAAATTCCTTTCTCCCAACTTTCTTATTTCAAATCTTATGTTTTCTGCAGTCAGGTTGTTGTATACCACCATTTCAAAGCCAAGGCGAGTGAACACTGACCGCAGAGCATCTGTGTCACATATAAGAGAAACTAATTGAATCATACTGGTAGATTTGTTTTAATGTACTTCATATTATATGTGGTACATTTTAAATTTAACCTGACTGGTGTCAGGTGTAACATAAATCAGATCAGAATCTGATCAAATACAGGAAAACATACTCTCATCCTGATGAGCTCCTCTTCGATTTGACAGCTGTGTTCCACTGAAGTCCTCATTGTTGATGATCACACACAAACCACGAGGGATGTGATTCAGAGCATAGTACTCTATCTACAGGGTACATGAGCACAGACATGGACAAATCAGAAACATGTTCTGATAAATGAAGAAATGAATGAAATGGTGTTGGGTGTATGATTACCTCATCAGTAAGATCAGAAAACACAGAAAGTGGTTCTGCATCAGGGGAAATGCTCTCTTCATCTGAAGAATAATAAAGAGCAGAAACCTACATCCCTTGTATGTGTATGATATAATGCATAATAGCATGAATGTGAATAGCTATAGCAGTGTACGGGTCATTATTCAATGGCTGTATGTGTGAAAATATGAGTAGTGTTTATGGATAAATACAAATTAATTAAGGGGATATAAGACTCACAGCTGGGCTGAGTCTCAGATACTGGCAGGAGGACTGGAGTAGGCCGTATTATCTGATGGCTCTGCAGAAAATTCCAAATATAGCAATTTACAATAGCCAGTAGTTTACATTTAGTAAATAGATTATCCAGAAGCAAAAAAACACACCTGGTTATCTATACTGACAGGAGGAGGTAATCTGGTTTGCTCCTGTTGTGTTTGTCCTGTAAGACGTACAATCACCTGGTGAATTTAACAGTAATACAACATTTAAATATGTGTGTGCTTTTAGTGAAGAGTCTCACCTTCTATGTAGCGCTGTACATTCGATGCCAATTGCTGATCAAACTCCTGCAGTACTATTAGCAGCTCTGTAAGCTTTGTCTTAGACAGAAAACCAGCCTTTTCCATTTCTGCAAACAAATCCAGAGCTGTCTGTAAGAGAAAAGACTTGTTTGTGTCTGTGTGTAGAGGCTTTGCAGTTGTCTGGCATAATTAGAAATCACAAGTTATGTTCCAAAACTAACTGAGGGAGAACCGTTTCTTTGTAAATACTGGATAAAAAAAGATTAAAAAATAACCACACAAACTGTAATATTTCCCAATAGTGACTTTATGTGGTGAAAACTAATTATTTAATTACAGTTTTATATGAGAAGATTTTATTGTACTGTATGTTAAGACATAATGGCAGCTACTGTTGACCCAAGCTGTTAATTACAGTAAAGAGAGTTTAACTAACCAACTAACTCATTAACTATGTTTATTGCCTTAGGCTTTTCACTCACAAATGTTAAAATGTCATTATTTTGTATGTAATTTTGGGTGCAGTAGAGTGGGTGTGTTCTTACATCACATGTCTCTATGTTTCTTTTGCCCAACTTGTCGCTCAAAAGAAACTTCATTCTATCAAAATTCTCATCAGTCATGTCGTCGTAAATTTTGTAAAGCATCACCCTGACAAAAAGAACAGAAATGAGACAAAGACAAAAATGATAAACAACAAAATAACAAAGAAGAGAGACATTAAAAAAATAAAACAGTAGTAGTAACTCCTTCTGAATCTCTGTCTCTTCCAGTTACAGTGAATTTCTTACTGTTTTACCTGTAGGCTTACAACACAACAAAACAACAAAGACCAAACATTTTGGAAATAAAACTGACTGTACAGTAACTGTGCCAAATTACTGTCTCTGCCAGTTACGGTGAATTTCTTACTAGTTTTACCTGTAGGCTGACAGGACAGGACTTGCATCAGTTTCTTCTGGTCGCCTGCTGTCTGTCTCTAGAAGACTGAGGAGATCTGCTCGACGGATAGTGTCGAGCAGCTGAGAGAGGAAGGAATAATTATTGAGCAGATCTTTTTCTTCTAGTCTCAAAAACAGATCTTTTGCATCCCGAACCTGTATAAGAACAAGCATGAAACAAACAATAGGTTACAAACTTTTGAGAAGATTATCCTTAAGATAAGAGGAAACAAACAATGTTATCAAACTGAGAAAATTTTGTATAAAAAGTTCAGATGTTATACATAGTTCTCACCCCCTCCAGGCGTTTCAACTGTACAACATCGCGACACAAGAAGCAAAGCGCTGCCACTTCTGAGGACTCCAGCTCCTCATCTATGCGGGACAGCTTCACTCTGTCCATCACAGACTCAGACACAAACTCACTAGCACAGGTCTGGTGCTCAGCTCACAGCTGTCTACAGGTCAGGACTGTCAGAGACACAGAAACAAGACAAGAAAAAAAAGTTTAAAAACAAATCAACAAATGCCACAGTGGGAGTAGACAAAGAAACCAGACATTATGAAATACACTCCAAAGAGACTGAATCACAGCACTAAAAAGCATTTATACTTGATGTGGTTCCATTAATATTATATCTACACCACTACAAGTAAAACGAACAGAAATACATATTAATCACCATATGATCACTACTGGCTTATTATTTGAATAGTCTTGCTCTATACTGTAAAAAGCACCTTGTAACCTGGCTCTTGATCATATCCGAGTTCCTCTCCCTTCATCAATCTACAGACAGTAGATCTGTAGATCTGAGTCTGAAAAACTCAGGCAAGAGACAGCAGCTGTCTCAATGTTAGAACAAGTCGAGTGTGACGTCTCTCTCAAACTCATACTTACAAAAACTGTATTGTATTTGAAAGTCCTTTTTTCTATCTAAAGTTATTATTAATAATAATACTATGTCGGTATTTTATGCCCTTCGTTCTCATTATTTTATATATAAGTATGTATATAATAAACATTTAGGACGGTATTTTGGACTTTCCGTGCTGAAATTCACAGGAATGCGACAGTGAAACAACAACTTGACCTGTTTCACTTCACAAAATGGAATTTTACATTTAGCTGTTTTTACTCCAGACTCGCACCACAGCGATAATATTTCTTTTTTTGACTACATGATGTGAAGGAGGGGTAAACTTAGTGCTACCGTCAGTTAGCTAACACGGCTACATTCACACAGGTGGGTTAACTGACGTAACTGACGGTAAAACTTACCGCCGTTCACTCGTCTCGTCGCTGACAACGTGCATCCAAAAACAGAAACGAGTCGCCTTCTGTTTTTAAGTAAAAAAATGTTTTTGACAGCGAAAATGAAGTCAGTTGTGACTCGCTGTTTTTCTTCCACCTAAGCGCTCTCGTCTCTAATAGTTTTACTTTCGGTGACAGAGCAGTGTTAATACTACTGTCGCTTCCGCTTAAACTTCAAAATAAAAGGCCTGTTTATGACAATACCACACCACTATCAACGCTGTTGAGCTAAGTGTTTTTAACACATTTTCATAAGGTCACTAGTTCAAATCAGCTAGGATTATGACATATGTTACATTAATGACGTAGCAACAACTATCACAGAATATTAGTATTGAGTTTTACAGCATTGTAGCTTGCTACCACCCAGTAAATTAACAGATTAAAAGACGTCAAGATAGTTAACTAGCTAACATATAAAAACATGAACGTCTGTTATGTCTGTAATTTTTGATACTGATACTATTAGGTTATAAAATGGTTGGAGTGACAAAGCTTGTGGATCTTTTTTATACCTCTGTATTATAATAACAGCTGAGAAAAGGCATTGTCCCTGTCTCAAACATATAAAACACTTGTAGCCTACTGCTTTGACCACACAAGATTGACGGTATATCAAAAAAAAAACAACAAATAAATAAAACTCACCCACTATTTGAATCAAATTTTAATGGCAACAAGTGTTTGATGAGATAACATAGCTCAGCTTCAGGTTTGAAAGTTAAATTCCATCAGGTTTCCTTTATTACAAAAACGTGATCTGTCACTGACACTGACAAAAGCATTTTCTAAGCTGCACTGTTAGTTAAAGTGAAAAACAGGGAGTAAGAAAACTACTGTTTTAAGACATGTGAGATCTGCCCTTGAATGTGTTTTCACTGTTTCTGGGTTTTTGGGCTTTCTTGTAAAGGATGGCAGGAGGCAAACGGGAGAAAGTACTCTCTGGCAAATTGGAAGACATCCTCTGGTTTCCTAAGCAGCAAGAACTGCAGGAAGTCAGAGATGAGGGCACGGACCTCTGGATGCTGTCTCAGGTACGAGCCATGGTCTGCCTTCAGCTCCTCCTGCCACAGGGAGACATACACACATTCATGTTCTGATTTTAAAAATGAAACATACTGAAGGATAGAAAAAAACTGAGTCAAAATATGAACCCAGTTTCACCTTTCTGTCCAGGAACTTTGAACGCATCTGCATGTCTTCTTCCCATACCAGAGGGATCTTCTCAAAACCTGATACACACACACACACACACACACACACATTAATGATCATGTTTCACTGAATGAGTATTTGTGTGGGAATGGTTACCTTTTTCTAGCTGAGATGGCAGCTGCAGAAGCCTCATGGTGACAGGTGATCCCACCTGCACTCTGTTGACCAAGTGCCTGACCAGAGATAATAAACAGCTTAACACATGTATTTAGTATTATTGCTATTATTGCAATTATCAGACTTGATCACAAAGTGAATAGCATTAAAGTCATATGTAGACTTGTTACACATGAAAAATGAGCAGTAATCACAAATCTTTGTTGTTAAAAGTTTATTTAAATGACAGATTTCAATGAACTATCATACTCTTAATAAAAATGAAGGTAACAAAACATTTTAATAATTTAACACACAGTCTGACTGTTTTTGGCCCACAGTGGTGGCAGTACTCTTGTCATAAAACACAGAAAACCAGAGGGAGTGATTGAGCTTACCCATCCTCCAGGAAGTAGCACTGCCATGTAGTGGGTTTGTTCTTATACGGCTGAACAACTCTCTCCACCCCGAATACCTCCACATTCTCGCCCTCAATCTCCAGCTGCTTCAGACCCAGCTCACTCTGATCACAGACAGACATTCAGAGTTCACTCCTGAAACAAGTCACTGACTGACCAACACGTCTTACATATGTGTTTACTTACAAAAGTGGTGTGGACGATGTGTAAGTCCTGGTCAAAGGAGATGAAGGTCATGTGTTCTGGCATCTTCTTCCTCAGAGCAATCAAACGCATAAGCAGCAAGTTGGATCCCTCTGTTACCAGCCCTCTTAAGACAGACATGGGATAAGTAACACTCTCCTTCGTCACCTCCTGTACGCACACATTCACATAGAAAAAAAGATTACCGCTTACCTAACATCAAGTTACATGAGAAGCAAACTGTAACAAGATTTAATATATGAATTAAACCTGTTTTGATATTTACGTACCAACTTTGGACAAACATACAGGTAGAAGCTTTGTTTTAGGTTTTTAAGCACAACCGATGCTATTATATTTATCACCAGAGATGTGCTGTTTAGTACTGTTTTATCATGTTTTCAGACAGTTGACTCTCTTTGTATCACTTCTTCTCTCACCTCTCCTACAGTGGTAACTTTATCGATCAGCAGCTGCCCATCTCGCTGCACCATGCGACACCTCTTGTCCAAACTGTGGCTTTCAAGCTGAAGAAGTGTGGAAATGCAAAATAAAACCAGAAAGATGTGGCATAAGACTGAAAGGCAGATAACAGCACACTGATATGTGTGTGTGGGAATACTACCATGACTCACCTTGACATACTCATGGTATTCTTCCTCCAGCACCTCCAGGTCAGTAGTTAGGTAGACTTAAATTGTCAGCAAGGACAAAGCAACGGATATGAAAACACAGACACATCTAGAAAAAAGAAAACAATGGAGATCAACTTGTGTGCGCAGCGCCTGCCTCTCCTCACCTGTCACTGTTGTTCCACAGGGGGAGTCATCAATGGCTCCCTGGCTTTGAGCATGCAGCAGCACACAGGGCTGCTGGACTCTCCTGGCAAACTCCACGGTCACACTGAACTTCCCCAGGTCTCTGCCACTCTCTGATAAGGTCACCAGAGAGTCTGCAAACACACACTTCTGCAGCTCTACAGGCTCTGCGAAAAGTGGGAGACTTCATGTAATTTCTAAAGGTCAGATGTCAAATTTCTGCTCGTTTTTCACATTTAATGTTAGTTTTATATGACTGCTATAACTCATGATGTGCCATAACCAGATGGTGTCAACGCTTGGGCGTATACGCAGGTTCGTACTGGCACTTCAGACTGTCCGACGGAGAGAGATTCACTGACAGCTCACTCACCTATGCTGGACATGAATGTTAGAGCTTCGTCCGAAGCTTTCAACTCCTCTCCGGGCTTGGTTTCTTCAGTCCCCGCGGAGGCACCGGTAAGAGTCCCATCTTCCACCGGGACTTCCATCGTCGGCGATACTCCAGGTAGTAAATAAGTCGCTACGTAGTTGGATCAGTTTTACAGAACAGACCTCTGTTGTGACAAACACGCTGTTTTGATCATTTTTACGGTAAACAGTATTTTCTGCACTTCGGTTTGCAGCTTCTCTTCAGATACGGAAAAGATGAACGACTCTAAGTTGTCACGGCAACGACGCCGCTGTACCGTAAAGACGGTTGTATGTGTGCAGCCGAATCTGGAAACAAGCTACCGTAACTGCAAACAACAAACTGCCACAAAAATACAATCTACTGTATATACAGTGCAGTGAAAAATTTTGTATGTTTTTGAATATTGATCAGATGCGCTTGTGAAAAATATAAATAAAGAAGCAAAAAAAATGTTTACTAATTGTGATCTGGTCGTTTGCTAGAGTTGTTATTCAGATTCAGCAGTGAATAATCTACTTCTATTTGTTAACATATCTTGTGAAATACTCTTAATCTCTGTAAACAGCACCTCCCACAACACTTCATCACACTATTTACTAGGGATGTCCGATATTATCGGCCGATATCGGCAATAAAATGTAATATCAGAAATTATCGGTGTCAGTTTTTAGTCTTTTAATTACACAACTTTTACATACCATGTACATATTATACATCAAACTCTTCAGCTACTTCTCCTCTCTCTCAAAATGTCAAAATATGATCAGAGGTATAGTTTTTGAGATATTTTTGTTTGTTTGGCACACCTTGCAATAATGTTTAAAGTTAGATATGTGATGTTAGTTACCTAAAATAATTTTTTTTTATGAGGGGGGACCCTGCATATAATGGTATTGGTATATATTAAGAGTTAGACAATATCGGATATCGGTAAAAAAAAAAAAGGCCAATATAGAACATCCCTACTATTTACTATTTATTTATGTTTTATGTTATAGACACTGATCTGCAACATTTATTAACTGTCTTAAATACCAAAAAGAAAACAATGTATGTATGTATTTTTGTTTGTTTTTATGCATAACATAAGAAATCTAAAAAAATTTAAATTTTATTTACCATGATATTTTTGTTATCAGAATGAATTTTAACTTTCAATTATTTAAAAAGCACTTTAAAAACAACACAGTTGACCAAAGTGCTGTACACAGACATGAAGAAAAAGTAAAAAATAACCAATAAAACAATAAAAACAGTACATCTCAAACTGATTTAAAAGCCAAAGAGAAAAAATGTTTTAAGAGAGGTCTTAAAAACAAGAAGTGAGTCAGCCTGCCTGATATAGAAAGGCAACTCGTTCCATAATTTTAGGACAGTGAAAAAGCGCGGTCACCCCTAAGCTTCCTCCTTGTCTTAGGGACAATTAACAATCAGCTGACCTGAGACCATGTTGGGGAGCGTACCGCTGAAGCAGTTCGGACAGATACTGTGGGGCAAGGCCATGAAGACATTTAAAAACAAAAAAAAGAATTTTAAAATCCATCCATCCATAACTGGGAGCCATTGCAGTGATGCTTAAACTAGACTAATGTGCTTGTGTTTTTTGTAGCTGTTAAAAGCCGAGCAGCAGCGGTTTGGACCAACTGTAGTAGATCAAGTGACCTTTGGTTAAGCCAAACATAAAGTGCATTGCAGTACTCCTGACGAGTCGTAATAAAAGCATGGATTAAAATCTCAAAAGCGATACAGAGAGAAAAATGGTTTCACTATGGACAGTTGTCTCGATTGGAACAGTGAACAGGCATTAGCTTCTCAGAATAACTATAAAGAGACTGACATTCAAATCATCAACCACCTGTGCCATACAAAGAGATTAAGAACATACACTTAACCACAGTCATACACACAATACTGGATCTGGAAATTTGCCACATGAGCAGCGTTGCAGTCATCTCACTAATTTGAAGACGAGCTTCTTGGTCAGAGTGTACTTGGGCTCTGACATTTGTTTATGCTTTCGATGCTCTCCTTTGCTGACCTCCCTGTTCACATGTGTCAGAACCGTAGAATATCCTTTGCTGAGCTGCAGAGATAACAGAGGAAACAAATCACAAGTGACAATAACTACTGCATGAGTAACTATTGCATGAGTCCATGTCGAATTTATTTGAAAACCCCAAAAGCCTCATTATCTGGCACCCAAACATTTTTTACTATAAGCACACTGCAGGAATCTGGGGTTCAGCTTGGTTCTAAAGACAAAGAAGCCTAATTTCATTAACTTTGTATTCCACGTGGCCCTCACCTTTCAGCTGATCTTTCCAGCTGCCTGCACAGCTCCTGGATGTAAATGGAGTCTGTGGCAGTATTCCGAAATGTCTTGTATTCTAGCATAGTTGCCATTCCCAGCAGGAAATCTGCATCCAAAGGAATGGTCCTGCTGGAGACATGATCAGCATCTTTCACCAGGTGGCTACCAACATCTTGTGTTGGCTCCAGGAGACTGGACATAAATCCTTTCTGGTAGCCACTTCCCTGACATGCCTGGATGAAGAACAGTATGGGCTTCCCTGCCAAAGTGGGGGCTC
Source organism: Ctenopoma kingsleyae (assembly GCA_032353495.1). Taxonomy (NCBI): domain Eukaryota; kingdom Metazoa; phylum Chordata; class Actinopteri; order Anabantiformes; family Anabantidae; genus Ctenopoma; species Ctenopoma kingsleyae. Next base: position 4,825,883 of record JAUBNQ010000009.1, read on the forward strand.
TCCCACTCGTGAAGGGCTGTGTCAGTTCTGTCAGGTACACCTGTTGCTCATCAGTCCTACAGACACATCAGTACAGTGGACAGTACACATACCACCTAAGATCAGAGGCAGACACACACTTTAAATCTGTGCTATGTCTCAATTTGGTTGCATATTAGATATATTTCTAAATAACAGATTATAAAATGTTGCTGTTAAATATGATTTTAAATGCAGACAATCACAAATGATCACAGAAGGCTGCACATTAACCACACTTTTTAAAAATAACATACTATTTTGAACTGTCTTAAAGAAATAGTTTGACACTGTGACAAAAAATCAGATTTCCTTTCTTTAAGTTTTTAAATTCCCTTTATTGTTGAAAATTTGATTCTCACCACTCGAATTTTTCTAACTCTTGTCTGTACAGTAAATATGAAGCTGCATTTTCCTATTTATCGTACAGACAAGAGTGGAATAAATCTTCTCATCTAACTCTGGTCAGTTAAACCAAACAAATGTTTCTAAAAGAGGCTGCCACCTCTGAGGACTCCAGCTCCTCTTCTATGTGGGACAGCTTCACTGTCCATCACAGACTCACTAGCACAGGTCTGGTACTCAGCTCACAGCAGTCTACAGGTCAGGACTGTCAGAGACAGAAACAAGGTAAAAAAAACCAAACACTTAAAAACAAATCAACAAATACCACAGTGGGGGTAGACAAAGGAACCAGACATTATGAAATACACTCCAAGGAGACTGATTCACAGCACTAAAAAGCATTTATACTAGATGTGGTTCCATTAATATTATATCTACACCATGAGTAATGAACAGAATTAATGACTATAAGAGTCCTACTACCAGAAACAAGAAAGGAAAAACGTTAAAATAATTTAAAAACAAATATCACAGAGTATACAAAGCACCAGACACTATGAAATACACTAAAAAGACTGTATTGAGATATTGGTATTGGTTAAAAAACATGACAATACACAAAACTGTCCCCATTGACAATGAACGGCCGAAGCCTTCAGGCCTGAGCTTACAACAGCACAAAAGAGAAATCTGACTGGATAAAAGTTATGCTGCACTGGAAGCAGCTGGAAGCGGCGCAACCGAGGAAGAAAGTCGTAATGAAATGACGACAACAGATTGATGGGACATTTGTTAAAAATACACACAGCATTAATATAAATGTATATTAAATTATAAAGACATATTTTCTGGTTCTGACTATCTCAAGGCCAGCAGAGAAGGCTTTGCTGGCCCTGACGGTCCGCCACTGGCATTAGTTGTAGTTGTTTCTTATCCACTGTGTTATTCGCTTAAAAATTTAAAAAAGCCACGTTAAAGTACAATCAAGACGTCGCAGAAGCATTTGATATAATATCTCATTTGTGCTGGGCGATCCTTATTTTGTTGTTCTAACCATAACAAAAAACATCATATTGACATATATTTTACTTTTTTTCACAAGGGCTGTGGCTATTTTATCATGTTTTGTCTGTTGATTCCTACAGTGGTAACTTTAGTGATCAGCGTCTGCCCATCCTGCTTTTCTATGTGACTCCTCTTGCTCAAACTGCGGCTTTCAAGGTAAAAAAAGTGTGGAAATAGGACTGAAAGGCAGATAGAAGCACACTGATATGTGTGTGGGAATACTACAATGACTCACCTTGACATACTCATGGTATTCTTCCTCCAGCACAGTAGTTGATATGTTTGTTGTGGAGCTTGGTGTGCAGTGCTCTGTGTGCGGTGCCCAGAAAGGGATGTTGTATTGATTTGCTGTGGGTTGCAGTGTGTGTTTGGCTTTATGCCCCTAACCACTTGTTCTGGCGTGTGAGGATGTATCCGGGAGAAGCAGTAACCTTTTAAGCCCTATTTAGAGCATCACTGGAAGAACTGTGTTGTTTTAAATAAATTTGTAATAATAAAGATTGTGTCATTTTACAGCTTGCTGTTGTCCTGCTCCCTCCTTTCTTTAAAGACCTTTTTATCTCCAATCAAAGGTTCATTACTGTACTATTGTAAAAAAATTGTTACTGCTAAAACTGTATTGTTGTTTGAATAATAATAAAAACAAATGCACAGTGCTTAAAATAGTGAATATTTCATCAGAGCCACATATATGTTTTGTTAGAAAATGCTGCTTTAGGAACAGTTTTGAGTTTGGGACGTTGTTCATGTAAATAAACATAGCTGACATCAGTTAGATTTTTTCTGCTCCTCATTAAAAGAAGAACTGACCAGTGATAATCATACAATACTTTCAACTTTATTATCTGATGAATCTGTGACAGTACAGTTAAAAAACAAAGATATAAAATATTCAGAAAAATAGAAAAACCCTTCCACTGAGTTAATTATACATCCAAAATCAAGATATAAACTTTACTGTGTTTAAATGATTAATGCTTCAATTGCTGTGTGGTGACAGATAGAGTTTCTTCCTCATGGTGGTTCTAATTTCAGGCATCTGCTTTCTTGCACCCAGCTGACGGGAGCCCTCTTTCTGGCTTACCTCATTGTTCACACGTAAAAGTGTCGTTATGACGTCTTCTCCCCTAAAACAATGTACAGTATAAAAATGACAATATTATTCCTAGTGTACATAATCTGTGTGTATATTAACAAATACATAATCAGATCTACAGAATACTATTCAAAAAGGTATGGTCTGATATTCTAAATAACTAATGTACAATTTTATGTTTTGAATTTACCTTGGACAGCCCTCCTTCAGCTGCTCACATGCAGACTGGACAAACCAGCTCCCATTTGTAGGATGTCTGAATGCTTCATAATCTTCAACAGTGGCAACAGCCAGCAGAACATCAGCTTCCTCAGGGACGGACAGTGGAGGATGACTGTCAGCCTCCACGTCTTTTAACAGCACTCCAGGATGTATCTTCCCTCCCTGACAGGCCTGGATCAGGAACACTTTAGGCTTGGCGGTGAGGGCTGATTGGTCGGTTGCCTTAAAGGTTCTAGTTATTTGTTTAATGCAGAGAGGTTTCCAGTCAGTCCCATAGACTACACCTTTACCTCCATGACTCAGAATGCAGCACACAAAGGCATCACCATGCTCAAGAGGCTGCTGAAGATCATTGAATCTGCTGTCAGACCACTCCTGTACTCTGAACTCCTGCAGCTGAGAGAGGTTGCTCAGAGAAGCAAAGCATCTCAGTACTCCATCCATCTGGTCCCTTCGTAGGTCTTTACACATCAGCACTTTGAAGCCCAACCAGCTAAACACTTCTGACAAACTTTCTGCAATAAATGGTATTAAAAAAAGCTCTTGTTAAGCTTCAGCTACCAACAAACAGGACAAAGATGTAAACCAGTGAAGATGTGACTACTGTAACATACGAGTGTCTTTGCTGCTTCCATTTCTCACACTGCCATCCTCGAACTTCTCATTGTCTATGATCAGACAGAGGCCGACGGGCTGGCTGCTCAGCTGATACTGCTCATCCTACAAACAAACAAAGAATTTACTGAATAAGTAAGTTACTAGTTTAAACTTAAGGTATTACAAGGTGTCTGCAGGCTTTGAGATGAACATGTCCTGTGAATATCTGAAGAAGCATTTAAACTTATTCTTGTGGCTCAGTCAAACACACAGACTTGTTTACTGCCAGGTGTGATATGTGAATGTCAGGTAAAGACCTCACCTCCTTGTGTCTCTTCCGCTCTGGTGAATGATCGTCTGCAGAAAACAGGAGTTAAACAACTTCAAGTAAAACACACTATGTGCTTGTACAGTATGTACAACATAGTAATTTCTATATAAAATGACTGCATGTAGAGTTATGTTGAAGTACCACTGACGTCCCCTGAACAAGCTTGGACGGGTTTAGGTAGAAGGCAGCTGCTGTTCAGTTGTATGTTCTTCAGGTCAGGATATGTTGCTTTCACATCCTCGTCAGTTTGCAGCAGGTACAGGAAGTCTCGGCAGGTTTCCTCCCCTTTATTCATGATCTTATCTACAAGCTCAACCACGTGCCCCTCTACACTTTCCTTGTTGATGCTTTTAAGGTTTTTGTATTCCCGATCAGTTATCAGTTCTTTCTCATGAACTTTGTTGAGGATCAGGGTGTGGTCTCCACACAAAATTCCCTGGATGATTGTTTTATTGCGCTTCACGGTGTCCTTTGCTGCCATGGTGACTCTGATAGAGAAATGGAGACATGACAAAGAACATTATTGAAGAAAATGACTATTTTTCTGTTGCTCGTAGTAAAGTAGGCCTACACCAAGCTGTGAAATCTGTTTGTGAACTTTTCAGGTTAGTGTAGTAACATTGTAAGTCCACTATCTAACACATATTAAAAAATAACTACTGATTTTATTATTTTTATACGAATCTTCACTCAATAGTGAACACGTTTCTAATGTCTAATGCATTACCAGGCGTTTCTTTGGATTAGCACTTTCAAAATGAGTTATGGTGGCGTTTTAAAATGATACTCTACAACTTGTAAGAAATCCAACATAGTTCTTCCATTGTGGCACACACAGACTGGACACAGCCACAGTGTCAACGAGCTGAAACAGACCTGTCATTTTCAACGACAGTGCAAAGTGTCTTAATTTTACTTACATACCACTGTGATAACGTAAGGCTCCTTTCACGTTGTAGGAAGTTTGATCTTCTCGATTGTACTTTTCAGAAGGACAGTATCAGCTCTCGTGTCCGCGGGCTACTTTTGCGGAAAAGTATCGCGCTACTTTCGTTTTTATAAGACGGAAGTCAGAGAAAAGACGTCGGTTTGTACCTGAACAGAGCTGCACGGTAAATATTTAGTTATTCAGTCGAGATTTGCTAAACCGAAAGTGTCATCAGCCATGTGCCGGTTCCGTGTAATAGCAGCTTTCATTCTGCAAGGAGGCTGCAGAAGGATGTAACAGACAATGGAGGTCCGTGAATGTTACACACGTCCTCCACCTAGTGGAAGAGCTAAGTATGTGTCTGCTGTTGTTAAATGTTTTTTTTCCTTTTTATTTAGGTGTTGGAAAGTCAAATGGCTTAATAAACTATATTAGTAAAAGATGCTCACTCTTGACTGACCAGTGAAATATGCTATTACATGTCAAATGGAAGAAGACTGTAAATATGTCTTTGTAAATGTATAATTAAAAAAACAAAGTAACCAAATTTCTGTTTTTATAGGGATTAACTGGTCAAACTAGGCTCATTGTCCATTGATGCATATGTTCTATAAAAAGTCTGCACTGAGTACAAATCTAACTCAAGATCTCCTTTATAAGAGAGACCTGAGAACAAATCACACATATTTTCTACAAATGAAAACATAACAATACAACTCATTCACCCAAACAATCATCACACAGGCGAACACATAAATTACACAGCTTGTTTGCGTGCAACTCATATTTAAGAACCTGGAACCCTGAAATATTATATTATATATCAAAATATTTGCTAAATATGTTATAAAAGCTCTACTTGTATATGTCTCCTGTTAGGGAATTTAATTTATAAGAAATCATCCAATTTTAGAAGCACTGCATATGCCTCATACCAAAATTCTACTCTGTGTCATTTCTGAACCCGCTGCAGATTCCAGACTAAATGTCTTCCAGTTTACTAAATGTACAATGTCAAACATTGGTCAGTTAAGTTCAGGAGGTTAGTCAGTGTTCATATCAGTGTTCTTTTGTTCAAGCACTTTACAGCATGAAATCGAAAAAGGCAACTACACAAAAACCTGCTTACTGTAGGTTAACAGCATGTTTTTTACTGCACATCCAGATTAGACAAAATATATCCTGTGGAAACAGGAAACAGACTGTGGAACACATAAAAAACATACAACTGTGGAATCAGACTTAACCCCAGTGTTGATTTTAGACATGTCAAAACACATAAAAATAATAATTAAAATTGCTGTAAAAACCATATGTTACACACTCTAGTACAGTGGTGGCTTCTTGCACTTAACATTTCTAACATCGGTGGTCTGTCACGCCAGTAAAATCATAAAAGATTGCCGCATTTTGGACCATCTGGAGGGGTTTGATGGTGAGTGCAGAAGCGCCAGCCAGGAGAGAGTTACAGTAGTCAAGTCTAGAGATGACCATTGCCTGGACGAGGAACTGTGCAGCCTGTTGAGAGAGAAAAGGTCTAATCTTTCAAATGTTATAGAGCAGGGGTAGATAGAGTGCAGATAGAGAAAATTTCCTCATGTCCGGGTCCTCAACATGATCATGTTTAAATTGCATTATTATGTAGTTATACATTAATATTCATTTATATTCATATAGAAAGAGAAGGACCTTGTCATTAAGCTATAATTCAATGCCATTTTAACAATATTCCAATGTAACTCTGGACGGCTACATACAATAATAAATAATAAATAAAATAAGAAAAAAAGCTGAGCACTGTCAGACACATCAATAGATTTCTCTACAGCTCAGACTGCATTTACACACTTCTGACTCCATCACTGGATGTTTTTCTGTGTGGAAGCACCAGTTAAAATCCTTGTTGACTGATCGTAGTTTACTTTAAGATCGCTTATTTTCTGTAACCTAACCATCAGATTTAGTGGTTAACATTTCTCAGATGTGATTCTGTGTTTAGTTACATCATGGTGTTTCATGTTCCCACTTTTAACCACTGAGAGCAGATCTCAGAGCAGAGGAGACGCAGCGGTTTAAGTATGAAGGATGAATCCATTCGGGATTAAAAGTTTAGATTTCAGTGTCAATCTTCACCGTTTAGTGCACAACATATCACACTGTCTGACACTCGCTGCTTTTCTCTCTCTCGTCTTCTCTCTCCTTCATACTCTTCGTAGCTACCGCTCCGCGTCTCTGTTCAGTGAAGACCCGCCCTACTCTGCCTGTGATTGGCTGATTGTTGCCCTCACCTGGACCCATCTCAGACA
>JAUBNQ010000009.1:4852371-4862430 GCA_032353495.1 Ctenopoma kingsleyae
TCTCCTCCTTTCTCTTTCCCAAACCATCTCTCTCTCTTCAAAAGACACCACCAGCCCGCACCACCACCACCTCCACCAGCAGCAGCAGCAGCAGCATCACCACCCCTTCCTCCACCCTTTCCCTTCCTCTCCCCCGGCCCCTAGCGGCCTTCACAGCTATCTGCTTACTGGCTCGGAATCCTTTGTTACATCCTTTCAGTTTCTCACGTTCCTACTTGAGCCCCATCTCCTCCCCCCCCGTCTGCAAATAAGCAGGAAAATGCTTTGTCAGAGAAAACTGTTGTTCATCGCCGAAAAAGTTAGAAACGCAAAGTAGGGGTTTTTGACAAGTATATCCTTAGGGAGAGACCTCTCATTCTCACTCCCTCTCTCCATCTTCCCTTTCTTCCCTCACATGCCTCCCTCTTTCACATCTCTCTTTCCCTCTGCCTTTCTTTCTTGAACTCTCTTGTAACCTTAGCAGAAAAAAATGATTCCAGGCGATCGTGATTTTTTTTTTTCTAGTTTTTGGTGCGTGAACATCCTTTTAGAGGAGTGTGAGCATTTCTAAGACTTCTGACAATGTTACAACTCACTCACAAGCTGGAAAGTAATGAAAGCTGTTCTGCTAGCTGGCCAACATCAGCCGGACTGCACTGTGCTATGAAAGATGGTCACTGCTGTTGCCAGCGGGAGAAAGGAAGGGAATAGAAGAAGACAAGTGAAAGAAAAGGGAGAAAAATGATTGACATGGTGTAGCTGGGAGAGGAAGAAGCTCATTTTTAGCCACAGAATTAGAATGAGTTGAACATAAATGCCCCCTGTAGCTCCCTGACAGTTACAATATCCATGAGATTCCGGGTTTTCTTTGTGCTTTGTTGTCTTGCTTGTGCGTGTGTGTGTGTGTTTCTACATGCATGTGACCATGTGTGTGGGATAGATAGACCAATGTCTACATGCATGTACTCATGTATGCATGTGCATGTATCTGTGGATGCCTACTTGTGTGTGTGTCATTTTGATAGCCACCCACATGAATATGCAGATCAGTTTTAGAGAGCGTATGTGCTCAGCATTAAAGCCCACTCTCCACTGCTGACCCAATTTCACACTGCGGTCTATGTGTGTATGTGCTTGTGTGTGCACTTGCTTATCAATGCATTTTGCCAAGCCTGGAAAAAAAAACAAGAACGTGTGGTTAAGACTGAGGTGTGTATGTAGGTGTCGGCATGAGTTGGCCTACGAGTGTTTATAGTGATTATGAAGCAAAAAAAACCCACATGCGATAAGTCTCATCTGACACATGCACAGAAATTTACATGCAGACCAAACCACATGCCTCTACAATCCAAACTACACTGTGGCTCAGTCGTTGAATCTATTTATTTCTATTACTGGTTATGTAGGGCTAGCACACCTCTTACGTTGACATACGTTTTTAAAATTTAATATAGCTCTTTTTAGCATTATAAATGACTGAAATAAGAAAGTTTACACCACTCTTGTGTTTTTAGGATAAATATGAAGTTACAACAAGCAGCCAGTCAGATGTGTTGTGCTTTCTGTAACCATTTCTCCTGTTGATGCAGACCACGAAGGGATCCTTTCCTAAAATCTTTTCAGTAGAAGTGATGGAGGCCAACATCCACAGTTCTTGCACAGACCAAGAACAACAACATGTTTTGTGTGACTAAGGTTCAAACTTCAGATTATCTTCAGATAAAACTTTAAATAAATTTTTGTGGAGCAAGAGGACTGCAGATTTTGTCCCTCATCACTTACATAAGAAAGAGAATATGAAGGGATCTGAAATAGGTCTCTATTAACACAGAAACAGGATTTTCTTAATCATATGGGCACCTATACTGTTTTAAGACAGTGTTGAAAAGTTGCACCTATCCTTTAATGTCAGAGCAGGGGGATAAAACTACCCTGGCTCTGTCCACAGGCATAATTATTTGTCCACTAGCACCATTAACTGTGTTGTATCTCATTTGTTTAATGAGCTCAAAGCATAAAAGCAGCAGTTGATAGGAGTTTGTGTGCCGTTTCACTCAGCTTCTGGTCGTTATGCTAAGATAAGACAATAGTTCCTGCATATTGTGTCATATTTAATGGACAGATATAAGAGTGGTGGGTGGAGTGGTGGAGGAGTGGTTAGCACTGTCATCTCCCCACAGGGTTCAAATCCACAGGTTGGCCGGACGCCTTCTGTGTGGAGTTTGTATGTTCTCCCTGTGTCCGTGTGGGTTTTCTCAAGGTACTCCAGCTTCCACCCACCGATGAATGTCAGCTGGGATTGGCTCCAGCACTCCTATCCTAAACAGTTAGGATAAAGGATGAAGGGATGGACATAAGAGTGATGTTGATCTTAAGTTGTTTCTTTAAGCACAAATAGCAAAGAAATATATTTTGAAGCCAACAGAAGAAAAACTCACATGATGATTCATGACTAATATGTGTGGATTTGCTGACCCACGCTTTATACTGTAGCATATCAAAAAGACAACAACAAACATGCCAATCATAAGTAACTGCTCCACATTTCTTTTGAAATGTGTTTACCATTACTAAATCCTAAATGCTAAGTTTTTTTTTTACCTGTAGGTGTGCAGCACACTTTACCTGTCTTTTATTTGATTCGAACTTTGCATCAACTGGCTTCCTTGTTGTCAACTCAGCAGTGCCAGTCAGCAGAACAGTGTGAGACAAGCCAACAGTTCATCAGTCCTGCAGTAGATGGAGACGTTGAGTAGACGGAGGCCCAGTGGCAGCGCTGAGGTAATGGTTCTCTGGTCTATTGTTCCCGGTATTCATCCTCACACTCCACCCTCTCCTTCTGCCTTCCAGTCCAAACTCCCCCTCATGGACTTCAAAGGAAAGGAAGGAACTAAGAAATAAGGTGAATTAATTTGCCCCTTATCCTGTGCCTACATGTTGCAGTGGATATGCTTTTTAATTGCTTGTGCTAAATACATAACCTATTTCTGTATCCTTTACACGGCCTAAATGATGATCTGGGTAGAATATATGCAAATGTGCAAAGCCCTCATAAAACATTAACATTACCTTATAAGCAAAGCACCTTGAAAACAAGTTGCTTGAATAAAAAAGGACACTGTAAGACACAGCTCGGCCAGAGTATGGCTTAATAAGATCTGGCACTGGGTACTGCAAACTCTAACAGACATTCCTCAGCATCTTTAACCCTGAACCCAGAAGCCTCAGCGCAGACTGAACTCTGTGAAGTAGATCAATGGGAGGATTATCGCAGGACCAAGATGCCAGTTATAGAGCAGCTCTGTGCTGCCTCAGTGAGGGGAGAAGATTGAGAGGCTTTCCTTTGATCTTGTGCTGGCGCATCTGAGAGGGCCCGCTGCTGATGATAATGATGCTGAGGCCCATTGCAATGAGCCAGGCTGGGGCTTGGCCTCGCTCTCACTTCCATTCCTATACTGGCGACATAAAAGGCTGGTCTGTGGAGGACTGAAGGGGACAAACGGATTTAGTCGGATGGATTGTGGATTCATGTGAATTTATCCCAACAAATGTTTTTTCTTTTTTGTCTAGAAAGGAATGTTGTTGTTCATCTAACAGTGTTGTGTGTGAGTGTGAGTCTCTGTGTGTGTGTGCTCCAGTTGTTTCCTCCATCACATTAGATCCAACTGAACACCTCTGTCCTCGTTCAAGGACACCCCTCCCTCCTGTGAGTCTCCATCACTCAGCCTCTCTCTCTCTCTGTCTCGCGCGCACACACACACACACACACACACACACACACACACACACACACACACACACACACACACTTCACATACGCACACTGACTTCACGCACACTTACTCGTTCTCTCTCTCACTCTGTGACAGGCCACGGTGCCGGAGATGGCTGCTGACATTCTGGACAGTAAAAGGCTTAAGGTGGAGTGTGTGTCTGTGTGTGCATCTCAGAGGCAGATAGAGGAACCTCACTATTCTTCCGTCAGTATATCTCTGTATATAATCTGAGGGTGTGCTGTCGTCACATGCAGAATCTCCAACGGTGTCTGATTCTTGACCGCTGCTGTCATTTTGTTGACTCCTTTTTGTTCCGTTTCTGTTCTTTTGACCGTTTGCCAAAGCTTGATGATTATGATAATAGGATGTGAGGTCAATAATCTCTTAATTAGTGCTAAGTGGGAATTAGATTAGGCTTTTGTTCATTTCAGAAACAGCTCTAGTTAACCAGATTAGCGCAGTGTGGATTAGGCCTGGAATGAGGACAGAGCAGTGGAGTTTAGGGAGGGAAAGTCTGATATGTCAGCCTTGGGTCACATCCACGATGACCAGAAACACATTGTCTGACTGGCTGTATCGGGACGGCTCATTGGCTGCTGCGCGGTGGACAACAGAGTGCTATTGGCTGGAGGCAAGACATTTCCATGATACACAGTGATACAAGACTAAATCTTAGGACAAGTTTTCATTGCTTCTCTAACTCACAGACTCCTCAGCAACAGAGCCTATCTAACACCTCTCTCGCACATAGTCATGCTCTTCTTTCTCCTCCAGTGTTCTCTCCTCTGCTCTCTCTCATTCCCTTTCCTCCTAAAGAGCGTTTCTGTTCATCTGACCTCCTATCCACTTCATTTGATGGACCCCCGCTAAGAGGACTCCGTCCTCTTTCTCCCTTCCCTCACCTTCCTCATGCTCACTCCCTCTTTTCTCACCATCCTTGCTCTCTCTCTTTCTCCCTCTCGCTCCCTCTCTCTCATCATCATCCTCCCCGCCTTCTTTCCCTCACTACTCCATGTCTTTTCTGTGGCCCAGCGTGGGTGGCTGAGTTTAATGAATTCTCTTTTCTCTCTCTAGCCAGGCGCTGATTTCTGATTGTGAAGAGGTGTATGTGTGTATGCGTGTGTGTGCATGCACACGTGTGTGTGTGTGAGAGAGAAGCACACACAAACCCGCACACATATTTTACTTACTCACATTCACTGCCATGACTGTGATCATTTCATAAAGTCTAAATAAATCTCGGCCTTTGTCCCGATCAAGGCTTCGGGTTACACTTCCTCTTTCTTAAAGGAGAAAGTCACAGATTGTCAGCTTTAAAATTGATTTTTCCCAGGTTTGTTGTTGTGAACACAACTTGCTGTCTCCTGCAGCCAGAAACATGAGCCAAGAGTATGTTTATGCTCTGTTTGCGATGTCTCAATAACGCACAGGAAAAGTGACAATGGAAAATAATGGCAGGAAGTGTATGAGCTAGGAACATTGCTAGTTGACCAGATTCTGTAGTTGTTCTTCAGTAATAACAACCAAATTAAAGCTAGTTTCAGTGACAAAATTTCATGCATGCGCAATGTATCATTTTATCCCAATGAAGCATCCATAGCAAGATTTATGTCAGTATGAGAGCACTGGAGGACAGTTGTTCTCAGACAGTGTAGGATTTGGCATTGTGACATGATCCACCGTACTGATTTGTTGTTAGAGCTAGCTACAGTTATCTGTGCCATACCGGGTCTCCGTCTTTTCCAGGTAGATGTTAGTTTGTATGGGTTGATCCGTAGTGAAACCTAATCTGACATGTAGCTAACATTTTAGACAATGTTGTACTAGAAATATGCTCCAAAGATTATCTTACTTCCGATGCCTCCTGTGACCTAGACCCATTGATCAGCCTGGCAGCAGTGTAGAAATATTTCTTTCTAAAGGCTTTTGCAGACCTTTCTAACTGATTCACTGGTAAGTTTCTGAGTTTCTTATTTATTGGTACTTCATGAGACTAATACTTGCCTGAGCCGAGCTGATTGATTTCCGGTCTCACGCAAGTGGGCACATCATAATTTATATGCACTTCAGCACTTAGGCTACGATAGTTAAATGAATGCATCACTGGTCTGGTATTTGTTATTTGTGGTCTTATATGTTGTTTTGTTAATTTCTATTCACTCACTGTATATACTGTAAGGTTAATACCTCAACAGTGTTTTATTTATAGCTGAGTTACCTGAATATGTTTGTTGCTGTGTTTCTTTCAGATCTTTAATGATAAAGTAACAGACTGTGAATTACATATTAGCCAATAGATTTACATATTAGCCAATTAGACAATGGTGTTCTTAGTCACTAGTGTGGAGCCATTGCTAAAAGACTAATTTTGTCAGTGACAACAGTGATTCAGTATAGTTGAGACAGTTCAAAGGGGGAAACACACACCAGGTTTGAGCCTGAAACCTGTGCCGTGAGGCCGTGAGGATTTGGTGGATCAAACATTCATGTCCAAACTGACACAAAACTGATAAGTTTCACCAAATAATTTTGTTTTAATGCACAAAAAAAAATCACCTGTATAGATCTCACATAGCAACCAAACTCTATGTAACTATATGTGCACTATCAAGAAGTAGGGTCAAATGCACCTTTAAAGATTTGTTGCACTTACAGCTAACATGCTGTTGTGCTAACTAGCAGGTATAATGTATATGTCTTTCCGCTTTATAAATGAGTAGCTAAATACTTAACCATTAAGTTCATTACAGACTATGTTGGTTTTAAAACTAACGGCTTTCAGCGTTGGCATTTTGTGAACCTCGATCAAATAGTTAACTGAAACCTCAAAGGGACGCTTGTTCATACAGAAAGACAATAGAAAACATTACAGACTTTGTGAATCTCAAATGCATTAAAGCTGTTAGTGTCTGTTGGTAAACTGAGATAAAAGACAATATGTCATATTTCAGTTATTACATTACCAATTTAATGCAGTACTTTGTTATTAACATCTACCGTCATCCTTTGCACTAATAATGCCATTCATGCTGATGAGCTTAAATAGTGTGTTCCAGTGTGTTACATGCATTTTGATGCTTGACTGCACATTGTACAGTCAAAAGCAAACATATTTTACTACATAATTACTTTGCAATTATACTAGACTACAGGTCACGCTTTATTTGGAGGTTTGTGTTCCTCCATAGCTAGCTTATTATACCAAATAATTCTTTTGATAGCGATTTCATAGCTGCTGCCTGATCTGCTGCATTATTAAAAGACATCACTGTGAATAAAATGTTGTAGCTGTATGGCCATACAGCTAAAGGTTACTGGTTTGGTTCCCTGCGCTGGCTAGACAACTTTCTAAACAAAGTTCTGCTTTGGTCAAAAGAGAGTGAAAAGTAGAGTTATGTAAACTGGGTTGCATTCCTCTTTTCATGCCAAATGTGAGACTTCAAAAGATGAAACAATCCCCGCTTGAATCAGAGCGCAACCTCTGAAAGTGGATCATCTCAACATGTCAACATCTGTCTGAGATCAGCGCCGGGGAGCAGGTGTTGCTGCCTCTGTCCTGCCTGCTGATTGGATGGCTGGATTAGCTGCTTAACGAGGTGAATTTATTTAATCTGATAATTGTCTAGACGATGAAAACATATTCAGTAATTCTCTGTGGCCTGTGTTTCTCTGTCCTCCTGATTAAAGACACTTTCATTCTGGCACACATTCATACAAATAATAGAACAGTTGTTGTTATGACCAGAAGACAATGCTCTGAGGTGTGCGCTGGCACACACACACACACACACACACACACACACACACACATACACACAAAATACATTTACACACATACATAGAGAAACGCACAATCCCTTGTGTGCAGCCCCCCTGTGGTATGCTAATGAGCTGCTAATCTCTCTGGTTTACACAGCCAGAATGTGTGCGTGTGTTTGTGTGTGTGTGTGTGTGTGCATTAAGGTGCAGTGTGGAAAAGCCTGAGGAATTCTCTTAGGCCGTCAACCTTCTGCTCTCACTTTGGCGCAGTCTGTCAACACATTAAATAGTGGAATCTATGAGTGTGTGTGTGTGTGTGTGACAGAGGGAGAGAAATAGAAAGTGAAAACTCAACAATAACACGTTGTAAAGGCGAAAAGGAAGAAATTAGGGGAGAGACAGAACAGCAACAGTGTGGATAAGACGGCATCAGCACATTTGTTTACTTCCCTTGTTAAATGTACTGTTTCTTCATCTGATCTGTAAATCCTGACTCTCTTCTAACTCTCTCTTTTCTGTGTTCTTTTTTTGTGTGCTGCATTAGAGAGTATGTGTGTTTATTTATTATGCCGAAGTCACATCACTAATTAGTCCCTGGGAGAAGCCCGAGGCCATTTGCAAAATCCCACTGATTAAAAACAAGTCCAAATCCAACCTTGTGTCTCATATGTGCACACACATACACGCACACACTCACTCACCCACACACACACACACACACACACACAAATTTACTCACGGAGGCACATATACAATTCGCAGTCACACACACATCCACACAGCCATGTATGCTGGGGAAAGCTACTTACTGTCAAGGCTGGAACATGTGTGGGCGAGTGTTTGCGAAACAGAGCTCGAGCACGCATGTTGAACGGCTGTTGAACGGGTGTTAGAGAGCTGTCAGTTGTTAAGGCCAGTTTAATATTTAAACTCACCGTCCAAAGTTATCATACCGCAGGGTGGCTCCTGTCACATAGGAAACACACAAACATGCTCGCACACACAGACACACACACACACACTTGGACATATACACTCAAAGCCTTCAGGAGCTTCAGCTTGTCACAAATCACACTCAAGATGTCAAGGGCATTGTACATTAGCAAGTGTGACAGACAGAGGCAGAGAGACAGACACATACAAAACAGAATAAGAGACAGAAGTTTGACGGAGTGATGCTGAAATGTTAGTGTCTTAATTTTGAATTATATTTACATTTTGCACCTTGCACAACCTGCTTAGCTAAGAAATGAAAGCCATACTGATTAATCTTACTTGAATTTTAATTTAGGCAGAGGAGGGAGAGTGGATGGATGTGATGGATGGAGACAGAGGAGTGGAAGGAGGAGAAGAGAAGGAGGAGATAGTGACAGCGTCGGGAGAAGGAGGAGGAAGTGAGGAATGATGGGAGACGTAAGGAGCGAGGGGGGAGGAGGGGGCAGGGAGATGGTGATGAATTGCTTTGAACTTTAATGGACGTCTCAGATGCTCCTCTCGTGATGTGTTCGGACAATACACAACATTACTGGCACACGTGAGGGCTGATTGTAGCTGACAGCCAAAAAGGCCTGTCCCTGTCGACCTAGAACACACACACACACACACACACGAGGGCATGCACACACACTGCATGATGGCTTTCCTAAAGCTAAAGGAAGAAGGCAGCGAGGCAACTTTTTAGCAAAAAGCGCAGAGGAGAGGGGGTGAACAGATGAACTGGGAGGAAAAGAGAGGGAGACGAAGGAGTGTAAAGTCCAATGGGAGAAGCAGAGAAGGAGGAGAGGAAAGTGCAGGGGAGGAAGAGGAGCGAGCAGGGGAAGGTGTTGCCATATGGTCAGGGTTGGGTTCAGACAAATAAAATGTTGCCTCCTCTCCACAATGGTTAACTACACACAAATGAATCACTAATGGAGCACTCATTCACAGTGACAAACCCATAGACACGCACACACTCATGCGTGTGCTCACACACACACACGCACACGCACACAATGGCTGACATGTGAATGAAACTTGAAGACATTCACACAGAAGGAGCAATAAATGTCGACGGAGGTGGGCAGGCGGGCGGGGTGGGGAGTAAGGAAGGGTTGTTTGTGAGACTGGGGCTGTGTGTATGTGTGTGTGCGCAGCAGTGTATCGTTGGAACCGCCCCACTTCCCTTCCACCCGGCTGCCTCTCTGTGAGTGTGCTTGTGTGTGTGTGTGTGTGCTTGTGTGTGCGTATCTGTCTTTGTGTGTGGTTGAATGGGGGGCTTGTCCCTCAATCTGTGCCCCTCTACTTCGCCAGATTTCTAATGATTTTCCAATGATGATTTAGGTTGTGTGCGCATGTGTGTTTGTGTGTATGTTTGCAAGTGTGTGTCCAATGGCTCAGTCAACCTCTCTCTGTCTCTTTCCATTCTCTGTCCAACTATTCTTCACAGTGCTGCTTTGTGGTTCTTTTCTGAGTGTGTGTCTCACCAAATTGAAAATCTATCTATCTATCTATCTATCTATCTATCTATCTATCTATCTATCTATCTATCTATCTATCTATCTATCTA
>JAUBNQ010000009.1:4862459-4888309 GCA_032353495.1 Ctenopoma kingsleyae
CTATCTATCTATCTATCTATCTATCTATCTATCTATCTATCTATCTATCTATCTATCTATCTATCTATCTATCTGCCAACATTAGATCTTAAATCCTCAAGCCCGTTAACTACAACTTGTGTGTACAGTACTTTGTGTTCCTGATGATCATTTGCCAAAGTTTGCCATGAGATTTCAGATTCATTTCCTACCTTCCCGACAGCTGCTGTTCTCCGTTCGTTTCATATGGAATTCAGCTTGCAGAGGCTTAGCAGTTTGAAATAGGTAAGTTTTCATTGAGAACATTTTGTCACCCTTATTTTTCAGATCTTTTTGAAACTTTCTTCGTTGGTTCTTTCAAGGCTGGAGCAAAAAAGGACTGAATTCACGATGGCAGAACATCAGACAGGGCAAACAATACGCAGCCTTGGACACTGATAAAGGGAAAAAGGTTGAATCTAGTAATAAAAAGGTCGATCCAGACCACAAACAAAGCAGACTGCCAGACTGGTGTTGGTACAGACATTAACAGGAAGTGAATGTCAGTGAATAATGATGATGCTTCACCTTTATCATCAGTAGGTCAAGATTTTAGCTAATGTATTAATTGTACCATGCTAGCACATTAACTTTTGAGAAACCTGGTTATAATAATTATGGTATGGGAGTAGGTAAACACAATTTTTCCATGTAGATATCTTTGCCAAGTATACATGTAACCAGGTTTCTCTGCTTTTTACAAGACTGTGTGCAGGACAAAAGGCTGCAGATGGAGAATGGCTGGATGAAAGAACATATCATTACACAGAGCGATGCCTTCTTGTATTTAAATCAACGTTTGTCTAAAACTAAAGCTAACACAAAGTGCTGTGTTGTGTCTCTCTTTCTTCCACTGTGCTGACAGCGTTTTCTGTCACCGCACAGTTAAAAGTCACGCTTCCAATTTCATCATTTGATTACTCATCTGCTGCATGTACATGTTGACTGACTGTAACATGGTTGCTTAAGTGCATGTAAACAGTCACTGCCAATTTAAATGTGTTTGTTGTCATGCTGACGTTAACATTTAGCACAAAGCATCAATGTGCCTGTTTACATCCACATTTAGCTAGTTAAATTTTAAAATGTATTTTTTGTGCAAAAAATATCCTCTCATTTCTGCAATTACCTCCATCCACACTGCCAAAATGCCAAAACAGGTAATCCTCCTCCCACTGAGCATGTGTTGAAGACAGATGAGCCCACATTCTCAGATTTACACACTCTGGAGGCTGTTTCAGAAAAGGTCTGTCTTTCCCATATGTGTGAATGCAGCATGGTGCTATTTTAAAAAGCTGATAGTGACCACTACTTTACAGTGTAAAACTATTGTGAAGTTTAACAAATACAATAATATTGGAAAATACAAAATGCAAGACCACTGATACAGTTTTTATTGAGATACATGAAATGACAGTGAGCATGTCTGTGACTCTGTTATGTAGGTCAGAACTTCGAGGGTTTTTAACCAAACAGCAGATAAGAAGTTAAGGGCTTGGGGTGGATGAGGCAGCATTAAAATGAATGTTTAACCTATGTGAACAGAAGATGAGCCGTGAGAGCATGTATCAGTCTGAACAAGTACCTAAATGTTTTATAGCAAGACAATGGGGATATATTTGTGTTAATGTTTCATAACCATACGTTTATCAAGGCATGAAGGCCCCTATGTGCTTGTGTGTGTCTGTGTGCACACGTAGGTGTATACACACCCGCTCAAGTTTTAATGTTTGATGAGGGTTTGGGGTCTGACGAGGGAGGTGTTGTGTGGTTGTTTATGCCTCGATGCGTCGTCTTTGGGTTTATTCACAGGAGAATGACCTGTGAGCTCCAGCGTGTGGCAAGCATTTCTGTGTGTGCGTGTTTATGGTGGGGGGGTTTGGTGGGGGCCAAGGGAGTCATAAAAAATTCAGCTCCTCTGGCTGTATTGTTGTGGAGATAACAAATGTTTCCATTTAGTGATCATGCATGAGTTATAACTCCCAGGACATAGCTTATGCTGTTAGAGTGTGTGCGCCTGCACTTGTGTGTCTTCACGCTTTCACAGCTTCCGTATAGTTAACGAATGGTCAGACCCTGGTGAAATGACAGAGCTGAGTTAGAGAATTTTGTAGTCCGAGTACAAAAGAGCCCTGCGTGCTGTGATGAGGTTTTCTATGCCTCCGGTGATCACAAAGACAAATTTCTGCCTGGCGTATCAGACAGCGCTGTCCGATTCTTCACATTCATCTCTATTCTTCACACACAGATGGACAGACACAGGCAGGCAGATAAAACACAGATACACACACACACATACGAACACACACATACAGGGAGCTCTATTATGCAGTAGACCTTCCATCCAATTGATCACAGGACTGAATTTCAGAACAAAAGGGAAATATTCCATCTCAAAGAGCGGAGAATTTCTAACAGAATGCCTAAACGCGGTGCACTGTCCTCACCGTATACTTCTAAAGCCTTTGTAACACTGAATGAGTTATAAAGACGGTGTGAAACAATGTGTGTGTGAGTTCATGCACATCCAGAAGGCGCTGAGCACTTCAAACCAAGGGCCTAATCAGCACCCCATAGCCCACCCACACAACCTCTCTCTGTATCTCTCCCTCTTCTGCTCGTCTTATTTTCATTCCCTCTCCCCCTCCCACGAACTTGCCTCTGCATTCTTCCACTCTCCCCTCCTTCTGGCCCTCTTTTCCTCCCTGTCCCCTCTTGCTGCTCCTCCCTTGAGATGGCAGCGGCAGCAGTGAAGGTGGGGAGGGCGGAGGGAAAAGGGGGGACTCCCGGGAATGCTGGGCTCAAGCTCAGCTTCGAGGTCAGCTGAGTGCTTTCCCTCATCCTGGTGGTGATGTTGGAGGGTGAGGACAAGCTGGGCTGATCTAGGATCTGTGTCCCCGGGGAACAGGCGGTGACAAGGCCGCTGGCAAATGCTATGAAGCTGCTGAAATATTAAAGCTAATGGGATCGTGGCGCTGCGTGCGTGTGAATGAGCGCGTTTGTGTGTGTGCATGTGTTTCAGTGCGTGTTGCTCATATGTTGCAGCTACTTGAGGTAAAGTGGAGTGAACAAAGTGGAATGGAGATGGATAATGCATTACACTCTAAACAATGGCACAGTGGAGAGAGTTTGGGCTGTAATAGGACAAAACATACTTCTGAGTGTGAAAATGGTGGAGGAGAGGAGATAGGTGGTGAGGAAAGTAAATAAGAAGAAAGGGTAAGAGACAGGAAGAAATAAAGGAAAAGAAAATGAGAGGAGGGAAGGGAGGAGAGTAGCACATAAAAATTAGAAAAAAATGAGAGACTGTTAAGATCCCTCAGCTGCCAATAAATAGGCATGCACACACAAATACACACTAACTTATACACAAACTTACACACACACACACACACACACACACAGCGGCTTCAAGCTATCATACACATCGCCTGGAGCACAATACAGCTCGTTAGTGGGTACATGCTCAAAATGAGTCCCTCTCCCTCTCACAACCCCTCCATCTCTCAAGCAGTTGTCAATGTTATTATTTCCAAATGAATACACACAAATGCACTACATTGTTTCACAGAATATGCTATAAATACACATACTGTGCCGTATGACAAACACTGAGTGGAAGAAAAGGAGAGTGCCACGGTGCAAAACAGTGAACTCTATGATGCTATATGTTTGGGGGAGCAGAGAACATGAACAACAATTAAAAATACAGGAGTAGGTTGAGTATGTGTGTGTGTGTGTGTGTGTTAGAAAACACCCACAGCAACACTCCATGTGAGACCTGAGAGACGCGTGTTGAAATCAGTGTTGCTTTGTGCAGCTTGTGGGCATTTGGTTAAATTATGGATTTCAGCTCACTGTCTTTGTCACTCCCTCACACACACACACACACACACACACACACACACACACAGAAGGCAGATGTGGGAACTCGTTGCTGTAAGATATAGACAGAGCGCTGTTTTATCACAATGAGTGTGATGTTAATTAAAATCAGACAGACGTTTGCAAAGAAATAAGTTGAGCTCATTTCCATTCTGTGTGAGAGCAGGAAAGTAGGCCACGTTTTGGAGGCGCACCACCTTCACTGTCCTACGGATGAAAAATGACTGACAAGCTGAGAGAGGAGAGGACAGGAGAGGAGAAGGAGACAGCCCCTCTTGTTTGTTATCCCCCTGACAATCCTCACAAACATCAGACTGCCATGCCAATGTGTCACACACCATGGATGCCACCTATCAAGTCCTCAAAGGGCAGGAGTCAGCCACAGACTTCACTGTCGCTAATTCTTTCCACTGCACCTCATCTTCAGACTCAGCAGGGCCCTCTGTGTTGCCTCTCGTAAGGCCCATTGACTTGTCTAATGGCTGTGAGCTGCTGCTCAGCCCTGCTGGTGCACTGTGCCTTGTTAGAGTCGGGTAAAACACTGGTAGAACTGCGTGAGGCGCCGCCGTCGTCCCTCGAGTTGGCCGCACGCGCTCATTTGCATAAGCTGCCTTTTATTTCACTCGTAACCACCTACAGCAAGCGCACATATGCACACGCAAGCCTCCCATCAGCCCTCGGGGAGATATATACACAGACACACATACACCTAATTTCCCCAAACCCACCCCTACATGCCTGCTGAGACGTAAGGATTTATGGGAGTTTGCTTGCCAAAGAGAATCATGCTGGATTTCATCATTCAAATATGTTATTCCTGCGCCTTAGGACAATTTGCAGTGTGTTAGTGAACGTTCAGGACTGGTTTCCATTGCCAGTAACAAGAGAGAAAAGTTTTTTGTTCTCGTGCATCTGTGAAAGTGGAAAAGGTCACTCTGAATATAATAAAGGATTACAGTGCATTTTCTGGTCCACAAGTGATGGCTGATGTAAATATCATTCAGATGAAAAGATGAAATATTCCATTATTCCACCAAGCTAGTATCTCCTACATTTTATCAAAGGAGTGGCTGCAGGAAGTATACTGGACTGATATCATGTACAAGACTTTCTGTACTTTCCGAATGTGGCAGAGAGATGTTCATTTTTAATATTGATTGGTACCGAGTGAGGTTAAATGTTCCTGTTTTATAGCTGGAGATGGTGAAGACCAGTGAAGTGCATTTACTGTATACACAATAGTAGTGAGGTTTTTGTGGTAGTTTAAATGATTATATCCAATTCACTGACATTCAGAGTGAATTATTGTATTTTTACTCCACAACACAGATTTGGCTACTGGTTACTTTACAAATAAATATTTAACATACACAACATATAGGGAGCTTAGCCAAGAAATTGTACACTGTTGTACTGGTACTTTTACCAAGTACTTTTTACTAAGTACTTTTGCTACTATTACTACTATTGCTGCTAATGAGAGCAGAAGTTTTTCTACAGTATGGTAATGCTATTTTTCCTTGAATAAAAGATTGGAATACTTCCACAACCACTGGCTAGAACATGGCAGTGATCACGTGTCACTGGGAGAAAAAACCCTTTGAATAACTTAGTTTTCTGTATTACTTGGTCCTAATGAAAAAATATAGCTGTTAAAAACATTCCCTGTGCTGGTGAAAGAAGTGAGTGAACTGTTGGATTTAAAGGTTGAACCTCCTTTAACAGTAATAAGCTCAAACCATGCTTCCTGTATTTTCAAACTGAACATAAGCACAGCATCTCTATTGGGCTGAAGTCTGAGTTCTCTGTATATTTTTAGATTTACTTCCATGTTTAGGGTCATTGTCTTTCTGTACCAACCAACTTCTACTATCCCTGAACCGTGATGCTCCCTGCACTGTGCTACACCACTGGAACCCCGTTTTCAGGTTGCTGTGCAGCGCAGTGTTTAATCAGCTCTAATGATTTCTTTAAGCCTTTAGCTGTTACTCTGTACTTCTTTTTTTTTTTATCTTTGAGTATTCTGTGTTGTGCTTTTGGAGTCGCTTCTACAGGAGAAGCCACAGATTTAAACCGTCTCCATTTATAGACAGTTCGTCTAACTGTGGACTGATAAACATCTAAAGTCTTTGTAACTGTTGCCAGCTTTATGCAAATCAACAACTCTCTGCGTCTTCTGAGATCTCTCTTTTTGAGAGGCATGGTTCAAACCAGCAGATGCTTCGTGTGAATATAAACGTTAAAATGTCTATTTGTCTTTATAAATCGCAGTAGCTCTAACTTACGCCTTTCATCTTGTCTCATAACTCGTGACTCTGTGCATTATTATAAAGTGATACCAGAATAATAATTCATACCTTTTTAACCTGCTTGGGGAAATTCTTGTGGACAGGCTGCTCCATGTCCAGGGACACTTCAGCGTGTGACCAGGAACCACTGGCTCTGTGGTTCATGGACTACCTAAAAAACTCATTCCGTCCCCTCATTCGGGGTTCACATACTTTTCCCAGTGTGAATCTTTGAATCATATATGTAGTATGATAATTGCAGGTTAATTTAAAGGGTTTGCTGACATTTTGTCTCTGGCCATCCTGCAGCTGTTCTTCAGAGGACTTGTGGATACAGTTGTATAGAAATGTGTAACAAACGGGCAGTGTGCACATTGCTGAGCTGTAGGCCAACTGGGTTATGGTCAAGAACTGTACTTAAATATAAATAAATACTTTACTTTTACTCTGCTACAGTCCACAGGGAAATATTGTACCATTTACTCCATACACTGCTTTTTTAGTGGAGTACTTACTTTTACATTATAGAGCATGTGATGAGCACTTTGACTTGAGTAATGAATTGTAAGAGGTACTTATACTTGCAGGGGAGTACTTGAGTATTGACTTTATGTATTCCTACCACCACTGATGGTCATAAATGTGAAATATAGGTCTAGTTTAAGTTATAACTGTCTGAATTTCCATGAGGTGTTTACTTCATTGTTGCTACACTTCATGGGTTCTCTGAACGGATGTCCATACTAACAGGCGTGTTCCTGAGAAGCAGATCATAAACTGCATTCCGGCCAATAGTCGACGTTTCATCTGCCTCGTTAGAGTCTAAACTCGTAAGACTTGGCTGGTTAGCCCGGTGCAGTCCGCGGGGGTTTGCGGCTACAATATAACTCCCGCTGCTCGGACTCATTCTGCAGCGTTTAGCGAGGAAAAGTCTCTGATGGCTTTTGTCTCGTCTGGACTAATGGTAGAATGGCTCAGCACGGTGCGCCTTTGATGCTTTTGATGCGCCTCATTAACAGTTTAAATTTACACCTGCCTCATGCATTCCTGCGGGATCCCTCCTCACATGTGTGAGTGGGAATGTTTGTTCTGTGTAACGAGCATCGCGAACGCTTCGGTCTCTGATGTCTTAATGAAGTCTCCAGCTTACTGGTTTTTAACGTTTTTGCATATAATATGATTCCTGGTTGACCATTTACCACACTATGTGTGCCTTAATAAAGCAAATAGACTATAATATTCCCAGTGTGGATTCTGACATTGGTGCTTTACAGGCTGCTTTAGTGCATGTTCTCTTCTTTATTATGATCTGCGACATTCATCTTATACTGTAAGATAATAAGTCCACTTTTGTTCATTAGAACTGATTGATATAGATATTCAGACTAACCTATACCCTAAACTAATAAACAGAACTGAAGGTAATTTCAAACACGCTTAAGAATTCAACCCAAAGGGTTGAAGGGAGAGCCATGCTGCGGGAGTTATTACCCTTAGTTAATAAATGCAAACATTTGTTCCTGATGGTTCACTTAACCTCTTAATTTATGTATGACCACCAGAGCCCTATTCAGGCGAGAGCCATCGGTCAAACAGGCCTTCACAGAAAGGCACCGCATGGCCTCTTTCCCTCTTTCATCTCCGCTGTAACCGCTGCGTGTTTCGCGCAGCAGCGAGCGCCGCCGCGCAGCCAGAAGTGGCGCTCAAATGCGCCTAATTGTTCTGCGTATTGACAAGTCGGTTCCGGTGTATTACTGATTTTCCACTCCATCGTGACGGAGCTCTGACTGGGTTTGGGACATCTGTAGGGGGTCAGGGGTGAGGCCAGCCCTGGAGCTGCCTCCATCTGCCCAACAAATACCCACGTCTTCAGACACAAGCCTGCTAAACACCTCTAATAGCCTGTATAATATTTGCATTATTAGCCCCTAATGAATGAGCCAACGTGAATAAAGACTAAGCCTATTAGGTTAGCAATGAAATACCGCCTATAATAAATGAATGCTACAGAATAAGATGGAAATAATGACACTGTGCACATTTCTCCCCATTATCTTGGCCCACAGCACCATAGCCTGAGTGTCTTTCTTTGCAATCAAAGGATATCAAGCTGAATCTAGGACACAGACATGAAACAGCAACTTCGAGATGGTTTCCTAATCCTCTAATCTTTTTTGGGAGGACAATTCTGAGCTGTGTCCTTAAACTCAGTCAGTGGATTTTTTTTTTTAAATATTCAGTGCCACTGCCTTCTGGATTTCATACCACTTCTAAAAATATAAATGCATGTGAAAAATAAACATTGCCATGTAAATGGCTCCACTCTATATACTCTGTCTAAATCCAACAAAAGCTCTGTGGATGCCCTATATTGTTGAAGGCCTGAAAGCAACAGTTACAGAAATTCAAGCTGTATTGTTGCTGCAGTATTTTAGATAATCTAAGGTATTTGTATCTCTGATCTCTTATTATAAAGACTCCTTCATTTTACAGTGGCGTCTTCAGTTGCTTTCAGTTGTGTAAAGTGTATATAGGGGCTCTGTCTGACTTGATCTTTCATACAGTAAAACGTTCATAATCAGAACGACACCTGTGAATTAAAGTGGAGGTAAATATAACAAGAATAGACTCTTATGACCTTATAAAGTGAATATGTCAGACTTGTTAGAAATCAGTTGCCTATTCACAGACAAGTATTCAGTTGGACTCACATTTGTATCCACCATATGAATGCAAGTCCATTACTGACTCCCTTTTGACCTCCACCAATGTTTGAGGGACGCTTTTGGTTCTTTAGCTGCTGAACTCTCTACTATTAACCCTTTTTCCACCAAGGCACTTCTCAGGCTGGTTTGCTTGATCTTGAACCAGTTCTTCTTGTTTCAACAGCCAGAAGTGGTTCTCATCCAGGGTGGCTGGTCTAGAACCAAGAACATCTTGCATCATGGGGCTAGTGGCTGAATTATCGTGATGAACAATACAAAAATTATTGTTGTAAAGATGAAAATTGGTGTATAATTATATATATATATATATATATATAATTAGATTTGTTTAACTGCAACTAGTTAGCTAGCTAAAAGATAAGGCTAACGAAGGCTAACATTAACATCTTAGGTTCTGTTAATAAGAATCTAAATGAATACATTAATCACATTTCTTATTGGATGTAATTGCGAGAAATACACAGATCATGATACAAGTAAAAAACATATGGGGCCCTTGTTACCACAGTGCAAGTACATAATGTGATGTACCTGCATTTAACTTCATGGTAGATATCAATCTGGGTCTCTGCAGTGATGTAACTAACTGGATCACTTAAAGACAAGATCTGGAACTGGAAATCCTACAGGGTTTCTTATGCAGTTTATTACATAGACTCTGTTCTTAATATAATCTGCTCAGCTGTGGTGAAATCCAGGTTTTGAAGGGCCCGCCCGGCTCCAGTACCCCAGCCAACCCCACCCACCAAACACAGACAAAAAGGCCCTTGCTCTGGCGGAACAAACCGAGTTTGGCCCGCTCATTGCGTTTGTTAGCCCCACAGAGACCCTGAATATAGAACAGCTATTCTATCTAATGAGGCAGAACTTCATGGCTGCCTCTATAAAACTTTGTCAGCCTTCTGTTCTCTGGCAACAAAGCCTGAATTTTTTAAAGTTTCACCCATTTTTTTTTTTTACCAGTGACATACAAACTGTTAAGATGAATCGAGCGCGGGCTTTATCCTCTCAGTGACGCGAGACAAGTGTTGCAAACAAAGATGACTATGTGGAGAAATAGGGCGCTTAGATGGGGGGAGCGATCAAGAATAACGCCTCTGCAGGGAGAGCTTTGATAACATAGGGTTGTAGTTTTATGAAATAGCCTACATTTGGCTTTGTGTTGAGAGTGTGTGAGGAATAGTGAGTGAGGATGTTTTCCTTTGCTTTTTTATGAACACACTTCCTAGGCCCAGTACTAATTTGACTATTCCTCATTTATTGTGAGCAAAGATAATTGGATGTTGCCTGCTGTGTGTTTGTGTGCCTGCAACGATCTCTGTGTTTACATAGCTTGCTTTTTCTCTTTGATGGCAATGAAGATCCAATACGTAGCAGGCTAACAGTGTTTCATAACTTTATCACTTGAATTCACAGTCCTGCAACCATAACACTTTTTTATTTCAGGACTTCATAAAACAAGTGTGGAGTTTAAAGGTTTTCTCTGTGTGGAGAGCAGTTTTGGGATCAGAGATTTAACATCAGACTTAGATACTGTAACAAAAATACTTTGCAGAACCTAAGTGCAGATTATCTTTTTAAATACTCAAACTTAAAGACTACAAAAACAAACAAACAAAATAACTCCAAGCACTCAATTCAAGGTCAGTCCATCAAGCATCATTTAATTGCATATCACGTTTTCCCATATGAAGTACAATTCAAAGTGTGCTGACAACAAACGCCATATGAGGTGTGAGGACTTTGACACACCAGATCAGAGGGAACCACATCTGTGCTCGCTCAGACAGATATGCCTGCTCATAAGCTGTCGTGCAGCGGAAGGTCTCGAGCGATTCGCTTCAGTATAGCATCTCATCCTGGGCAAAGTGTGACTGATCCAGGAGATCTGAAAGATAATTTTGTCATTTAGTTGATAGCCTACTTTTGTGAGCACATTGTCTTTGCAACTTTGCCTCATTACCCTCTCCCAGGCCTGCATGAACAATCAAGGCTGGGCTGCTGAAATATTGATTAGCCCTACAGTGAGCAGAGAAATATTTTTTGTTGGTGTGGGGCATTTTGGTGCATATAGACTATTTGTTGAATATGTGGTTGTTTACTCCCAAGGGAAAACAATGCTTTCCCTTCAGAGTCTTGCTGGCACATGCAGCGATGACACACATAATGCTGTGGTTGTGTGCACGTGCACTGAAGCCTGCCTTCTGTGTATGTGTGTGTGAGAGAGGAGCCTGTGTGCTGCATGTGTGTCTGTGTGTGGCGGTGTGCGGCGTCCCCTCATATTTTGCGTTGTTTTATTTGAGGCATGTGCTGTAATGTTCAAAGAGAATTATATAGTATTGCTTATGGAGGGTGACTACATAAACAGAGGGTGCTTTAATGCTCTGCAAGAGAAGAACCACACCACTGATTCCATGGCCAACTGGACTGTTACCTGTACAATGCTCTTTAGTCACATTAATATATCTCTGTGCTTTGCTTTAAATAGCACTATGGGGACTTGAAACAGCAAGAAAAAGTGGCAGTAGAGAGAGAAATGGGGAAAGGTAAGATGGAAGAAGAGTGGGAGAGGAGATAAGAGAGAGGAATTACAAAGTAAGTGAGAGTGGGAGTTCTGTTGCCTATCAAATAGGCAAGTTCAAGAAGCATTTCCACCTTGGCTGCTAATGCGCTTGGTGATTGTCTTGTGTGACTCATGGAGTCTACAAAGTAGGTTAGTGGGTTATTGCTTAAAGTTAAAGAGCTAATAAGCTTCAAAGTGGTTTTATCCATGATGAGAATCTATTGCAAAGACTGCTGCAAAGTTTGCCTGCTTTAGTTGATGCTAATTAGCATTAACTAAAACTAATAAAGGCGAACATTAACATCTGACATTCAGATTTAAAATGTATGGAACATAATCGCTGTGCGTCGCGATAACAACATCAGTGCATATGTGTTGGACCGGTAGTGTTTGGAAGATGGTGTAGGTTCACAAAGTCAGGAGCAACAGAGGTTCTGTAAAAGACTAGGGATATATTTGCTGTTAACTATGTGATAGCATACGTGACATGGCGCCCTTGCGTAGCCTGTATCGATTTGGTGCATCATTTGTGCAGGTAATCAGAAATTAATGCTACACATAAGATAATAACCCCACATATGACTGGTGGGTTAGGGTTAGATGAACTCAGCAACATAACTTTAGTATGTTGCGGAGCTTTTCCACAACTACCACCATCTACATGCCTGAAACTCATATTGTCACTGAAGTCTCAAAATTGATCTTTGTCTTCATGGGTTCTGTTTATCTATATTATCTATCCATTATCTACTTCTACATGGTGGCCAACAGGAAGTACATTTTCAGCCTAAGCAGAGATGTATGCAGACGTTTAAACAGTGATGTAGTGACAGGGCTCTATGGTGGCTCTCTGGCTTGTGGAATAGCAAACCCAAGCTGAACCAACTTTGAACCAGCACTAAATCTAGCCAAGGACTAGCACCAAGTTTGTGTTCATGTGATGACGTCTGAGCCAGCTCTATTCACTACATAAATTGGATGAATGTGGAAAAAGTTAATAAGTTGACCTTTGACCTGATGATATTTGGTTTGAACTTCCACATTTTAACACACACAGTTTATTGAGAAAACAGATGTAATCACCCAGCAAGATAAAGAGTCTACATACTAGCAGATGTGTGAGGTTGTATTTCATCCAATCCATCTAGTAGATGATTCACTGGAGAAGTAATAACTGTGGCCTGCTGGTGGTGCTACATGAAACATCTGTGTCTGATCAAATGCATTAGGATTTCGCCTCTGCTCAGTATGGATATCTGTACCAACTTTATACATCAGTCATCAACATCAACGCTACAGTGGAGACATTTCAGTCCGGACCGGAGCGGTGCGACGGCAAACTGATGCTGCCACCCACAGAATCAAAAAGCTATTAAAAGCTGTGTGAACACAACTTATTCAGCGTTGATTCTTCACACTGTCTCACACTTGTCACCTCTAAATAACTGTGTGTGACAGAGCTGATCTGTCTCTGGAGCAGCTGTTAAAAAGTTACAAAGCATTAGTTTAATGCTTCCACATAAACACTGCCCCTGATGCTCACAGTTTAACACTGTATCTGTTTTGTTTTTTTTAAGAAGTAGTGCTGTGTTGTGCATCTGGTGCTACTGTGACTACAATATTAGTAAAGTTTCATCACAGGGATGTTAAATGAACCATTTGGCCAGTAAAGGTTTTCCCTGTAGATTTCTTTAAGTCCAAAACAATGTCGCATTGACTTCAGGATTATCACAGGGACTTATGGCTACCAACTTGCTTTTGGCCACAACAACTCCACACATCAAATCCAGCTCATCTGTACGCTGCTGCCTATTTTTTTGAATGCACACATGGAGGACTATGCTAGGGTAGAGAAGAAGGAGAGACATAACTTCACATGAGTGATATCCAGACGTCTGCCATTCCCTCCCTCCATGCTTCTCTTAACTCATCCACCCCCATCTGTTCATCCAAAGCACGGCACAATCTGGCTCAGTGCAACCATCAGGTGTACACACACACACACAAGCGCGCACGCATACACACACAGCCCCAGAGCCATTCATTAGCTCACGCACTAACTTACTGTCTTTAAAATGAGGAACTGTGCCTCATTTGGAGAAACTTAGATTCACAAAACATCCTCAGACCAAATTCAAGCCTCTACTTCTATCCCACTATTAGACTGAGTCAGGGGCCAAACTTGGCCCCATGCAACTCCCCTATATATCGTTCTTTTATTCAGCCTGATGTGTGAATCTTTATGTGCGCTCCTCCTGACCTCCCCCGAATCCTGCTCCAGCACGGAGAGTGATGGAAACAGCTCTAGACAAAAGCGAATGAGATTCAAAAGCAGTGAAAGGAAGAATGAGAGGAGGGGTGGGAGAGGTTTGGAGGGAAAGGGGCAGTGCGAGCCTTTAAATCATCATTGCAAACTCATTAGAAAGCTGGCGGGGCCGGGCGGAGACGGCCGCACAGATTGCGCGCTCCCGTGCACAATACTGGTAATGAAGTGGAAGTGAAGAGGGAGTGTCTCCGGACAGATTTCTTTACACTACTTACTCCGCTGGCCCTAAAGTTTCCCCACAATCTGTGTGTGGGGTGTAAAAAGCTGTATTCATGAGATGTTAACTGTTTTGTTTGTCGGGAGGAATTTATTCAAAGTGTTGCAGCTATCAGCGACAGATGGGCTGGAAGGTGATGGATCAGAGCAGAAGTTAACTAAAAGGAAAAAGATGATGGAGAAAAGAGAATAAATGTTTAATGTAACTGGACGTTATCAGTCTGGTGTCATTCTGGTGCCACTCAATCCCTGCTGCTCCATTCAGACCTGATCCACTGCAATTCACTGTCTGTTGCACCGTTATATAAACTACTGGCAGCAATCAAAATGCAAAATAGTCTCCAAACATGTCCATTTAATCTACCACGATCAATGGTGTTTTAGTTAAAGCGTGTAATTAAATGCATTCATTTTATGTCACTTATTTAGGGACTGTAAGAAAATTGTTGGTGAAAAGTTCTGTAAAAAACGTAGGTGAGTTTGGCTTTTTTTTTTAATGAAGCTATAAAGGGTAATTTCAATCTTTCATTTGCAGTATAGTTGTTATTCCTTTAAACAGTTTCATCAAAAAGCAACTTTCACTCATGCCATGATCCATAAAGCTGCAAAATTTGCATCTGGGGTATTATTAATGTGTACTCTGGTGGCACACATAGGAATCCTTTAGTGTTTTAAGGTTTGCACAGAGCACACACCTCAAATCATTTGCACCAATTCAACACTAACAATTCTGACTTGTTGTGGACGAACGTTCAGAACAACATCAGCAACAACTGCAGCAACTTACCACCACATAATTTTCACACATTCCCTTAAAGAAAGTAAATATTTTATGTACAAAACAATTAAAGTGAATGTTTGACTGTGAATGGTTATAAGCTTAATAGACTTGGAGGCTGAAGCTGCAGCCTGTATTTCTGACCATGGAAAGAAGACACAAAGAACATAATTAACCTGCTCATCACTTTACCATGTATTCAATTTCCATAAGAGTTTAGGAATAATACATGCTGAATGGGTGCATCTACCCTCTATAAGTGAAGTGCAGTTCTCTGTATACTGGGGCCACGACACAAGTTTCTCAAGTGCTGCACTCTGATGGGTGCATTCACTCCTAATCATTTTCATCAATAGTGTAGAGGATGAGGCCATTATCCAGATGAGCCCTGGAGTGCGGCTCTCCGTTGGAGAGGCGATAATTGGATAATTAGTGTTGGGAACCAATTAGGACTCTGTGCTTGTGATGGCACGCGAGTTAAGAAAAGGTTAGCTGAGAGGGGAAAGGGGAGGAGGGGTTACCGGGGTTCAGAGCTGTGATCGATTATCTTAGACACACACACAAGCACATGCATCTCTCCTCTCTCACCCTCCTCCTCTCCCTACTTTCTCTTTCCACCGCTTATCTGCTGGACAAAAGAGACCAAACAGCCTATTTCCATCTCAATGAGTTAAGCCCCAACAAGAGGCAGGGATCGGGCGACCAGCTTCAGACCCCAAATACTCGGCGATCACTAGAGCAAATGGGACCACAATGCTGAAGAAAAGACATAAAGGAGGAGACGGGGGGGAGAGGAGGGGGATCGTCTAAAGACATATTTATATATGTTAAAGAAAATGCTAATACGTCCCGTGAAGAAAAGAGGGGATTTTGGAGACTCTCTAATTCTGCTATTGTTGAACTCGCGTGCAGACGACCGAGACTGACACGGTGGTCACGTGAGGGACTTATCATTTTTTTTAAAAGATGTGTGCGTCCTTCAAATGACAGCTTTGCTTAGGGGTGTGAGAATGCAAAAGCCTGTCCCAGTGTTGTAGCCTAAAGAAAGTCTCTCACGTCATCGTCTTTCCAGTGCACGCGCACGCGCACGCGCATCGAGTTTAATCCGCGAGGCGAGACTCAACATGGTGTCATTTGCTCATGATTGTTCTCTCTTTCTGCGTGTGCGAGAATGCTGCGCGGTGTGAGGACAGCAGCCGAGTCCTGCGCGCTCACAACACACAAAGAAAGGAGAATAAACGGGGCGATTCTCACTTCATTACTGTCTTTCTCTTTCAGTTTGGACAGGACGAGCTTTAAGATCAGATTTAACGTTGACGCTGCAACAAATCCATCAGTTGCCTCATTGTACCTCACATTCACATTGTCATTAATACAACTGATAAGTTTTGGAAATGCCATTTGGCGGGTGCTATTTGTTTGGCAACAAATATTGGCAATGCATTATGAAGTTCTCAAGTTTTTAATAGAATATTTGACTGCAAAGTAAGGGACATAAAATTACTGGAATTTTTCACTTTGTAAAAACATACGTTAACACCAACAATACAATTTTTCTCTCTTGACTAAAGAGAACTAAAAATTCAGCCTTTTGTCTACATCTTAAAAAGTAAGGGACAGTATGAAAATTATTTTGCAAGTGAAAGGGCATGAAAAACAGCGGTGTCTCTCCAGGGTTATCAATTTTCACTTTGAACTGTGCTTTTCCACATTCTCTGTGTAACAGCATTACACGTGTACAACTGAAATTATCACCTCAAGCAAAAAAAAAACAAAAAAACAACAACTTGAAACTGTAACGTGAGATCAGTGAACACATTAATACAACAAGACGAAGAAATAACTGTTGTCTTCATCATGAGTGCAACTTTCTGAACTATGTCACAAGTGAAAGTTGTTTTGGATGTGTCTACTGTGTGTACTGAAAGAAAATGCATTTTCGGATGACCCCACTTACCAACTAATAATTTCTATACAGTCTCTAAAGTGGTCATATACTGTAAAATTGTTCCTATTAACAGATCATAACTGAACCATAAAGCTGTATTAAATGAGTTGTTCACCATTAATAACTCGATTAGTGACAACTTTTGAACCCCTACTACACCATCTAATTGAAAACTGGTAGCAACATTTCTATAACACCTCAAAAGAGCTGACACATTTGCTGTGATGTCCTTAATTAATCAGGGAGAGATGTGTCTTATCTTTTAGGACAGGCCTGACTGTGTCTAACTATGCAGGCTGCTCATCTAGATGTTGTCCATTCAGGTGTCTCCTATTTGACTTTCTGTGGCAGATGGGTTCTTTATAGAACATGCCAACTGATATTAGCTTCTACTCCAAGGCAAGTGTTGCCCCTGAAAAAGCTGTCTGTGTGTGTGAGAGAGGAGGGGGTGAATGAGGTAAGGGAAAGAGAGAAAGAGAGAAAGAGAGACTGAGTCCAATGGGAAGAATGAGAAAATCTCTTAAAGAGCCGTGACGGGGCCCTGGTCGCTCTCTAAATGTATTTTAATAGGAGGGACCCTGATGTCCAAGGCAATTCATCTCCCATCTCTCTGTAATGAAAGGAGTCGTGGCCGGGACCGGGGCAGGTCTGGGGAGGGGGAGAACGGGGGATGGAGAGACGATACAAAGGCTGCATGTGGCTTTGCCTCATTATGCTGCAGTTAGGCGGAGGGCT
Organism: Ctenopoma kingsleyae; assembly: GCA_032353495.1. Classification (NCBI taxonomy): domain Eukaryota; kingdom Metazoa; phylum Chordata; class Actinopteri; order Anabantiformes; family Anabantidae; genus Ctenopoma; species Ctenopoma kingsleyae. Next base: position 4,879,943 of record JAUBNQ010000009.1, read on the forward strand.
GCACACAGGCAGCGAGGTTAGGGTCCCCACAGACCGGCTCGGGGGCCACAATGCCAGTATGGACGACTGCAAAGGGAGACCCTGCCACGCCATTATCCGGCCGCTACTAACGAGGGCTTCATACGCCTCTGATATAATCTCACTATTGAAATCCTGATAAATCCCCCCTGCGTTTACAGCCAAATCCCATTTGTAACGGGTTCCTAGAAGGCTGTGTGAGTGGCTGTCCGTGTGTGTGCCTGTGTGTTCACCTGCGCTTCTCTGTTCTGGCAGCCGAGGCCACAGAGAGTCGCATGTTAAACCGGGCCGTTACACCGGCTTTAATTAAAAAATCCCCTATCCCGCGCACAAGACATCTCGTGAGCCGATCTGAGCTGAGACCGAATTAGAATAAAATCAATGTTTAAGTGGATATAGTCCTTTCCTCGCCTCGGATATGATCTGATAGGCAAACAATTACTGGATTACAACACAAAAGGGTGAAGAATAGAAGGCAGAGCGATTTTAGGGAACTTATTAATGAGAATAAAATGAGCACTGAAATGATGCTATTACCACCAGTTACACCACATTCTTCTGAATCTCTAGTGGTACCATTATTCAGCACGTTTAGCTGTCTCAGCATTATAGATCTATCAACATAGTGGATTATATGACATCTTACACGTGTGAATGAGAGGAGCAGGGCGCTGTGAGGTTGGAGAATGAGAGGAAAACATCCCTTACTCTTGCTTGAAGTTATTTTCTTATCAGAAGTGAAGAGGTCACCTGAACAGCTCTCACTCTGGTGGGTTACACCGAACACGTGCGTGGGGATGCAGCCGACCAGTGTTTAAGCATAAATCTCTTTACACTGAAATATGCCTACAGGGTACGGCGTCCTGAACAGACACTCCTATTCTAACGCTTTGTCCTCTAGCTCAGGGACACTGCGCATCTCTGTGCTCCCCCATGTGTCGGTGCGCAGACTCATTTAACAGCCCGAGGAACATAAACAAGCAAAGGAAACTATAGCTGTATTAAATCAAGCCCCGCGTTTAGCCCACATATCGGGCGCCAAGTTTCTCCGCACAGTCCAGGAATCTCTAAACAGGGTTTAGAGGTCTTTCAGAAGTCCCCCTTTTTTCCCCTCTCAAAGCCCGGATTGGTCACAGCGCGCCTCATTTGCATGCCTCGCCATATAAACCCTCCTGCAGACACTGCAGCCCTCTTGCGCTGAGAGAGCAGCACACCTCCAGTAGAGAGAGCGGAGCGCATCCAGAGCGCGCACTGAAAGACATATGGAATATTTATTACTTGCTTTACTCTAAAAACAGCCCCCGAGAGACGACAAGATCGGGGAAGGAATAGCTTTTTTTCGTAGGTGCGTTTTGTTTAAACTCTAAACTGGACAGTTTGCTGAATTATCAGTTTATTTTGGAGCGAAGGTGTTAAGATGGGAGAAACAGGGTGGAACGGGCTGTTGGTGCTCGTGTGCGTCTCTTTGGCAAGCCTGGCTGTTGCCACACAAGGAAAAACGGTGAAATATCAGACATTTGAGGAAGACGCACCAGGGACAGTGATTGGAAACTTGGCCAAGGACATCTCATCCACTCCTTTTTCCTCGGGAGGCTCCAGGACAAATTTCAGGATGATGAAACAGTTCAACTCCTCTTTCATCCGTCTGAGGGAGAGCGACGGGCAGCTGACCATAGGGGAGAGGATAGACCGGGAGCGGATCTGCAAACACACCCTTCACTGCCTCATCGCTTTCGACGTGGTCAGTTTCTCGAAGGAGCAGTTCAAACTCATCCACGTCGAGGTGGAGGTCAAGGACATCAACGACAACTCCCCCGAGTTTCCCCGGAAAGAGTCGAGTCTGGAGATCTCCGAGAACACAGCGGTGGGTACTCGGATCCCGCTGGACTTTGCTGTGGATGAGGATGTTGGTCTGAACTATATTCAAAGCTACCAGATCTCCGTCAACAGCCACTTTTCCATCGACGTGCTCAGCAGGGCCGACGGGGTTAAATATGCGGAGTTGGTACTCATGAAGGAGCTGGACCGGGAGACGCAGGCTTCTTACGCGCTGGAGTTGGTCGCTATGGACGGTGGCAACCCGTCCCGCACCGGAACAACGCGCATCAACGTCAAGGTGAAAGACTACAACGACAACAGCCCAGTGTTTGACAGGAATAGCTTCTCCGTGGACCTGCCAGAGGACGCACCGGTGGGCTCCCTCTTGCTGGACCTGAACGCTGAGGACCCGGATGAAGGGCTTAACGGTGAGGTGGTGTACGGGTTCGGTAACCAGGTTCCCCCTGAAATACGACAACTCTTCAGAGTGGACAGGAAGACTGGACGTCTCACCCTGGAGAGCCCGATAGACTTTGAAAGTAAGAACACGTACGAGTTTGACGTCCAGGCCACCGACCTGGGTCCGAATCCGAGCCCAGCCATCTGCAAAATTGTAGTGCAGGTGCAGGACGTTAACGACAACGCACCGGAGATCTCCATCACCCCCATGACGTCCATCACGGCGGGGATAGCGTACATCACTGAGGCGGCGGCCAGAGAGAGTTTCGTGGCTCTGGTCAGCACCTCGGACAGAGATTCGGGCGCTAACGGGCAGGTGCACTGCACCCTGTACGGACACGATCACTTCAGACTGCAGCAGGCGTACGAAGACAGCTTCATGATTGTGAGTACCAGCCCCTTAGACCGGGAGAAAATCCCTGAATATAACCTCACAGTAGTGGCGGAGGATCTGGGCTCCCCTCCCTTCAGGACCATCACTCAGTACACCATCAGGCTGACAGATGAGAACGACAACGCTCCGGTGTTCAGTAAACCGGTGTATGAGGTGGCCGTGGTGGAGAACAACGCACCTGGTGCCTACATCACCACAGTGGTGGCGCGGGACATGGACATGGGGTTAAACGGGAAGGTCAGTTACAAACTGGCGGACACCTACTTCATGGGTTCTCCCATATCCACCTTCGTGTCACTAGACCCGGCCAGCGGGTCGCTTTACGCGCTCCGGAGCTTCAACTATGAGGTGATGAAGCAGCTGGAGCTGCGTATCACGGCCAGCGACAGCGGATCCCCGCCCCTGTCCGGCAGCGCTAATGTCTATGTGAGGATAGTGGACCAGAATGATAACGCACCGGTCATCACGCAGCCTGCCCTCAATAACGGCTCCGCTGAAGTCCTCTTGCCCCGGGACGCACCAGCTGGCTACGTCATCACCCGGGTGGAGGCGCGGGACGCAGATGAGGGCGTGAACTCGGAGTTGTCCTACGGGCTGGCCACCGGTGAACCCTCCGTGTTCTCTGTTAACAAAGCCACCGGGGAGATCTACCTCAACCAGGTGCTCAGTCACGACGTGGATGAGACCCTTAGCGTGACCGTGACGGTGAGTGACAACGGGAGGCCCGCGCTCACCTCCACCGCCACGCTCCACTTCCTCGTCATCGCGGGCTCCCCGCCGAGTGACAGGACAGTGTACCAGTCAGACAGCGGGGAGGATGTGCACGCGCAGTGGGACCTGTCGGTGGTGATTATCGTTGTCCTCGCGGGGAGCTGCACGCTCCTGCTGCTCGCCATCATCCTCATCGCCACCACCTGCAACCGGCGCAAGCGGGACAAGAGCGGAGAAGACAGCGACTCGTACGGGGAGAAGGGCACGCTGGAGCGGAGCAGGAATCACGTGATGGACAACCCGCTTCTGCCTCTCCACGGAGCCGGGGCAGGAGCGGGCTTTGACGGACACTCCTACAGCAGCCAGCCCGGTGAGTTCACCTCGGCTCACCCGGGGGTCAGCGACATGTGTTCGGCCTCTGAGGACGGCAGCGAGGTGCCCTGTGTGTATGAGTCAGACAGCAACAGCAAGCTCAGAGGCAATAAACACGAGGTGAGACTCAGTTTTGGGACACTGTGCTGTGTGGGTGTGGGGAGGGAATGTGTAGGATGGCACACAACAATTAACACTCTAATATGTTCACCCATCAAACGTTAACCTCTGCTTTCTTTCTCTCTTATCCTCCTGCAGGGTTACTCCACTCTGCCTGGCTATGGGAACGGTAAGGAGGCAGTGAGGCCCATCACTATCTGGAAGGGGAACTCTTACACCACCATCTCTGCCAGGGACCCGGCCTTTAGTGGCAAAGACAGTGGCAAGGGGGACAGCGACTTCAATGATAGTGACAGTGATGTCAGTGGAGACACTGGCCTGAAGAAAGATGGTGCCGTGGTTCCTCCGATGGGTGGCCAAAATGGTAAGACCCACAATTTTGAATAAATAAAATCATTCATTAAAATCAGTTAGGTGATAAGCTTTGATACTTAATCTAACTTTTCATCCTCGTCTCTCTTCTAGCTCTCTGGGCTTGTACCAGTGAATGTAAGGTGCTGGGTCACTCAGATCGTTGCTGGAGCCCCTCAGCAGTAAGAGCCAATGCAGCTCCCTCTCCAGCCCCAACCCTCTCCTCCTTTAGCAGCCTCTCCAAGACTGCCTCCTTGCCCCGGGACCCCCACCGCAGGGACAACTACTACCAGGCCCACATCCCCAAAACAGTGGGTCTGCAGAGCGTGTATGAGAAGGTGCTGCACAGAGAGTACGACTATGTTCTGGTCACCCCACCCAGGCCTGCCAGGGTCCAGGAGATCAGTGATATAAGCATCCCTGTTTACACTCCCACCCCAACACACTGCCCCAACAATGACGTCTAAAACGGACAAGTGCACACACATACCTAAGCTCTCTCTCAAAGAAATTTTAATTTATGATTTATTGACAATGAGAATAATGTAACTATTTGAAGTTATTCGTTGCTGTGGAGAGAGTGCATATATATAAGTTTATATCTTCTTAATATTTGTGCTTTTTTGTTCATTGTAAAAGCTACGTTGGACGTCCATTCAATCACTGAGACATTTTGTTGGACATGAAATGTATCATATGCAAGTTTTGTACATACAGAGACTTTATTTTTTATAAAAGTAATAATTAAGCAAAGATATGTAAATGTGAATTGTAAATATGGATCTTTAAGCATGCTGACTATTTAAAATGGCCTCAGGAACTGTGCAGTTTGAAGGCCAGTGACCCACAGTGTATCAAGTTGATAATGATGTATGATGAAATTATTTGAATGCAATAATGATTGTACAGATTTTTTTTTAATTATTATTATTATCACAGCATTGTGGGAGAAAATAAACTTTGAAATACTACCCTGAGCATGTGCGTTATGAGTTTAAAAAAAAACAAAAAACATTATGGTCCGCGTTAGTTAAGCGAGACGTTTGGGAATGCCTCGCAGGATGTTCAGCACGGTCAGTCACTACAGTAAAAGCCAACAGGCGTCGCTGTTATTGCAGTAGTGAGTCTCTGTCCTTGCAGTCCACTGTAGAAGGTCAGTGGACTTTTTTTTTTTTTTCCTTTTTGTGAATGCGATTTTGCTGGTGAGATGCCAGAACAGACGCCAAGCAAATCACTCTGTCGTCTCATGCATATCAAGAGCGAAAACCGTCACAGTTATATTCTTTTCATTTTCAAGGACTTAATAAGTGAATTCCCCGGATATGACCTGCATGCTAACACAATAATTAAAAGATATGTTCAGGCTTCCGTTACATAAATCACCACCTGGTTTGTGAGCACGGAAGAGCCACGAACGATCAAATGAGGGCGACTGTGCGTAAATGCGCGTTTAGTGTTTGCCTCCAGAAAGGTGACATGCATGCAAGAAAGTCTAACTGAGGACGGTGTAATGGTTCTGTTAAAGAACACGAAGCCCCTGTAAAGAAATCTTTTTTGCTATCCAGTCAGGATGTTTTTGTCTATCTGCCAAATACCCACGGTGCGCCCCTTACGTAACACACCCCCTCCATTATCATTCATGGATTCAGGGCATGTTTAATACCAGCAATAGTAGTTCTGGACTTGGATTTATAGAGTGAAAGCACGTAAGATCGAGCTCTGTCGTTTTTGTGCGCACAGTAATGTAAGTATACTGTGTCTGAGATGGAGAAAGCATGAGACATTCCGCCAGAGTCACCTTTGACCTGGAACATACAGTAGAGAGAAAGAGCAGGGGGGGGAGGGAGGGGAGTGGTGCGAAGGTGATTTGAGGAGACAGCCTCACTCCTCCTTCATCATCTCATTAATGGCTGAATAAAGCTTGGTCTTCTCACAGAGGTCGTCATGAAACTTAGTGAGAGGAAGTTCTTGAAGTTAGTAGCCGGAGTGAAACTCATGTAAGTTAAATGAGGAGCCTATATGATCTTCAAAGGGAAAAAATGATGAACGCATTTCTAAAAGAAAGCATAAATTAACGATGGCTCATAACGTGATGATCATCATCTGAAGCTTCGAGTTTACCTGTTTATTATTAGTCACAGCACGTACAGCGCAACCTGTGTGACAGGGGGAGAGAGAGAGGAGAGAGAGAGAGAGAGAGAGACAGGGGTAGAGAGAGAGAGAGAGAAGTTGGTGGACTGGGATTTCCTCAGGTGCTTGGATCCAGTCATGGCCGGGAGCTCTGAGAAAGTACCGATCGCCTCGGCGGGACCGGAGGACCTGCAGCAGTTTATGCCTCCGGTGAGTGTTTCTGCAGGCCAGTGCATTGCAATGGCTCATTTAAACTGTAAAATAGAGGTCTGCCTATCTATGTATGTGTGGGGGGGGCAGTTAGGGACCAAGGCAAAAATATTGTGCCTGTTACTGACTTTCAAAAGTTAGTAACTTACTCTTGTCTTATAATTACACAGGCATCATAATAGGTCCAGGATCAAACACTAAGGCCCTCAGTCACAGTGTTATTCTCGGGTGGAAGATCGTGTTTTGAGGGCATGTCGCTGTTTCTTTGCTTTAACATAGGCCTACTCTGCCGTCGCGGTCAAGCCTGCCGCCACCGGCCGCCTCCTGAAGGCCGGGATCGCGGTGCTCATCGCCGGAGCCTTTCTGCTGCTGCTGGGGGCAGTGGGAGCTTTCTACTTCTGGAACAACAATGAAAAACACGTAAGATATATCACACTTTATTCATTCCCTTGTTTCTAGCATCGGCACATGATCGTATTGCAGCAACAAGTGCAGGATACACAGCAAGTAATGTTTTGTCGCAGAATTACTGAAGGGAAGGAAACAGGAAAGAGGTAGATTATCATCATTTGTGTTCTGGGTGAAGATTTGGTTACATGGTTAGTTCTTTGGAAAACCTGGAGAGGTTTTCTCAAGCTAAATGTATAATCCTTGAAAGCCCTCCATTGCGTTACAGTTAAACACTTAGTTAACAGTGAAGTCTGGATGTAAGTGTGTACAATTGTGCCACACACAGGAAGTTATTATGGTTCGGGATACACAGTTAGCTAAGCATAATGTGTCTGTTTAACAGATCAGTTATATTATTCTGACATGTGGGAGAGTGGTGTAGGTTTTCTATCAAGCTGGGGGTTCAAAGTAAACATCAGTGCTGGAGAGGATTTTTTCTTTTTTACCAAGTAAAACATAATATTCACCCCCTGTCACCACTTCAGTAATTTTCATACAGCCTCTTAAGACTTTCAATCAAAAAATAAATTAAATTCAGTCTGATGTGCTAGATAATTCCTTTTGTTCCCGAGCAGTTTCACTCTTTCAAAACATTTCTGAAATAAATGGCACTACCCACCAAGAAAACAGCTCTCATATTCATATCCTGTAAAATTGTCACTTGATTGAAGAAACTGTTGAAGCAAGCTGTTCTGAATTGGAAACAAATTAAATTTGCTCATCAGTGGTTCATTTTTTAACTAGTTTGAATTAAAAGGAGAAGAATCAATACTAGACTGTAGAAGTAGTTTTTCCAAGAATACTTTTTTTTGCAGTGAAGGCAAACAGTAAAATGTAAATTAAACACCCAATTTTCATGGTAGAGACTGAGGTAACGCTTGGTGAATGGAGTCCTTGTGTGCATGTGGTGTGTGCTAGAAGATCGTGGCAGGGTGTAGGAGGGTGGGAGGAGGGGGGGCTCTCTGTGGGGCTCTCTGTGGTCCGGCTGATGCTCCAGGGGCAAGAGGTGTAAGAGATGAGAGGGAAAAAATGTAGTTTTCGGAGTGTTCAATATGAAGTTAGAAAATGCTATTAAGACATGATGAAAAAGACTCTGGAGAAGGGTCATCATCGCCCAGAGCTGTAAGGATCATATTCTCCTGACCAGGTTTGAATGAATGTGTGTGTCTGAAAGGGGAAATCAAGAAAAGAAAGGCTGTATGTGTGAGGAGAATTCATTGGGGAAGATTGGAGAAAGAGGGAGAGTGAAAGAGAGACGGCTGGGGGTTGGGCGACACTCAGGACTCTCATACCTTACATGCCAGTCTGAAATCTTGTGTGTGTGTGTGTGTGTG
>JAUBNQ010000009.1:4897066-4909814 GCA_032353495.1 Ctenopoma kingsleyae
CAGAACATTAAACTAATTTTAGTTTACCCCCTACTTTTGAGTTTACACACTACAATTCACCCGAATGACATAAGATGAAATTACAATTCTTATAAAGCAAAACATTTTGTAATATGTATGGTATGAAATATTAAATAGTTCATAAATAGTCTAAACAAAACATGGCTTGTTTAACTGTGTGCCATACGCAGTCAGAAACGGCTAATTAATGTTCTCTTTGAAGTTGGAGAATTTGAAATTTAACTTCATTCTGAGGCTTCGTTTGAGTCATGTTTCTCAAATCTCTACAACAGAGGCACGAAGTGCAAAGTAAGAAAGAGCCATAATCAAAACGTCAGTTACCTGTCACCTTAATGTCACTGCGTCTGCACTTGTGAAACAACTGCTGTTGGTTACACTTACGAAGGACTTGTTCATGGCTCGCTTAACCTCGTCTGAGCCGTCTGAGTAGATCTGCTGGAAGAGCTTGTTGAGTGCCGCATCTCCTTCCAGCTTCTCATTTTTCTCCTCCTCGTTGATGTCCACCACTATCTTGTCCCATTTCCCTGTGTGGTGGGAGGATGATGGGTACTGATCTGATGGAGAAGGAAAAAGGCTACAGTTCACACTGAGCTGGGAGGTATTTGGAATGATATTAAATAGAGCTCCTCAAAACTAAGCTTATTCCTTTGGAGAAACAATTCACTTGTTCATAAATAATTTGCCTTTTATCGTCACATCACACCACGTAGTGGAACTGTATGAACTGACAGGTCTGAATTAATTTCGCTCACTTTGCTACTGAATCATTCAACTCGGATGCTGAGGGATCACAAAGTGATTTGATTTCTATATTTTTTAGATGCAATACGCCCACCATAATCCCAACAAGAGATGGAGAGGGAAAAGTAATCCAGACACAGATTTGCATAAATACAGTGTCAGATGCACTGTAGACATATTCAGGCCAAGTGTGGACATAGGGCAATGTGATCCCATAAAATCAGATGTCATGTTCAAATGTAACACTAGCCCCAGTTAGAATTAGCCACTCACATACAGGGCATCCTGCAGGCTGAGCTGGTTGCCTGTGAAGGATAGTTTGGTTGCCCACTTAAGTTCTACTCCTCCTTACACACACACACACACACACACACACACTTACTTATATAAGTAATTAATCCTGTCAGTAATAGGAATGTGTGGGCTAAAATACTGAGTCATATTTTGCTGTCATACCTTTCTCTCTCTCTGCCTACTTTCACCGTCAGACTAATGAAAGACTCTAGCAGGGCTTGACTGCCCACTCTCATTTCAGTGCAGAACAGACAAACACAGGAGCTTATATTGATCTTTGCAGAGAGCGGGAAAGAAATAAGACGAGGTTGAGAAGGAAGGGGAGACAGAGTGATGAGAGCAGAGACAGGAGGATAGATGGAGGAAGGAGTGTAAATGCCGAAGCTGTGGACTGACTAGGACTGAAGTGTTTGATGTTGGACTCCTGTCCTTCTCCCTCCAGCTTCTCCCATCTGATAGCATCTGTCTTCTTCATCTTGATCTCCACCTGACAGAGGAGGAAAAGGGGAGGAAAGAACAAGAGGGAACAAGGGAGATAACTGTGTTAAACAAAATGGCCTTCTTTGGTGTGTGGGACAAAAATAACACTTCCATTAGAGAAGTACAGGACATCAGATCATTACTGAGGCCAGAGAGACGGTTCAGTGTTGTCGTCAGCTCAGCTTGCGAGTGCGTGTTTGTGTGTGTGTGTGTGAGAGAGAAAGACATCAGGGATATGCGGGGGCACAGCTCAATCTCAAACCTCACTGACAGACATACTGCACTAACGAGATGCCTGTCAGCCAGAGGGCCAGTGTGAGAGATGGAGCGGGAGTGGGAGGTGGAGGGAGGAGGAGAGGTAGGGGGGGAGAGATCCTAATTCCACACAGCAGCGTCTGATCATTACACCAGGAGAACATGAGAGAGAAGGAAAACAATGAGTGGAGAGAAGACATGGACACACGCTTTTAACACTGAGCTGCACTGACAGGGCACATACCAGTGAGACACGCGAGCTGCAACGCTATGTGTCCCCCTCCCCTACACACCACCGCCTATCACCCATTAATAGTATGTGTGTGTGTTTGATTTGAAAGACAGCACTGCTTATGTCGACGCAATTAAGGAACATTTCTGCTCTGCTGGGCGATGTGATGATTCATTTATGAGGGTGCCAGAAGAGAAGAGGGGAACCATGAGCTAGACGAGAAGGCAGAGAGAGTCTGACTGGTACTGAGTGAAGGGAGCAGATTGAGGGAAGTAAGACAGTACGATCGCAGCTTCCTTCCTCTTCGAGGTGAGCCAGTGCGAGTAGCGGGTACACTGATAGATCACTCCAGTATGTGTCAGCGCTTTCTGTCCCACAGAGGGCCTTGTGCACAGCGAGGCATCTGTGCAGTGTCCGAAATTAACTTTTTGGCTCACCTGACTGAGGAACTAAAAAAAGAACTCTGCTGAGAATACAGGTTACTGCCCAAATAATTCATATTCACCTTTCAGTGTGCCACACAACTTTTCCAAAACCGTTTCCTAATTATTCATATCTAAACTCTCTCAGTGATGGTCAGCTTTTCAATCCTTCTTCAAATATCTATAGACGTATACAGCGAGATTGGACTACTTGTTGTACAAAGCAAATATTTATTAGAAAATTACTTCTACTTTAAATGAACGAAATCACATATTCGTACATGCCTGTAGAGTTTTGACGTGTGAGATGTTACTTTGTTCTGGAGTTGAACGTTTTCTACTTGTATGTAAGGTTGAATGAAACCTTCTCAGCTGAACCATTAATACAAATGATGAGCAACTGTGCAAAATGTGCTCAATGTGTCTCACTGTGCTGTGGATCAGGAGCAGTTTTTGTGAGTATTGCTTCCTTTTTTAATCATTATGGGGAGGGATTTCGTTTTTCAGCTTTTTTGCTTACCTCGTGGATACAGTTTTATACTCTCTCTTAGTCCATCTATCTTGCTGGCTTGTAAGAAGGCAGCAAATTGTGAGCCTGTCTGACCATTTTAATTGGATTTGTTCATAATCATAGAGTGTGTATGGCTGAGAACAGAAAAAAATGGCACAGCACACCAAACAATTAAAATGTTATCCACTTTAAATTACCAGCCAGTGTTGCAGGTGTCATTTATTGTCTTGAGTGTTTCTGTAGTGTGAAGTGCAACAGAACTCGAGCTGGGATGTGTGTGTGTGCGCGCTTCTATGCGTGCTCCTGGGCCATACAACATTAATCTGCTGCCACATCTGTGTTTCCTGGCTTTTAGGAGACATGGCAGGCCGGGCACCGTGTGTGTGTCTCTCTGTATGTGTTTCTGTGCGTGTGACAGACGAAGAGATGTCTCGTAAAGGGATGTGACAGCAGCGCCACATACAGGGGCCACCACCCACAGGACCCCAGGGGCTGGACTATACAATACTGCACACACACATGCACACACAAACACACACTATTTACAGAGGGGCACTGGGGTCCTGTGTTACTTGTCAAATGTGTTCGCCACTCCACCCCCTCCACTGCGCACCACAACTCTACACCCAGCATTTTCTCCCCCTTTTTCCAGATCCCTGCGGATTTCAAAACAAACCGAACTAAAAAGACACATAAATGAAATAAATATAAACATTCTTAGACATTGACAGGCATGCAAATTAAAGAGAGGAGACGCCACTTAACCATTTGCCGAAAAGAGATGAGTTTGGAACTGAATGAACGAGTGAGCGCGGATTGAAAATTGCTTTGAATGTGTCTGTGTGCATGCATCTGAGTGTGTGTGTGTGTGTGTGTGTGTCAGCCGTCTGTTCTGATCAAACACACTGGTGTGTAATTGGCTCCCCGTTGTCGCGGTGACCCCTGCGGTTGGAATGTCTGTCTTGGTGGAGGACAGGAGGAGGTCACACTGACGATAAAGTGCTACAGATGACACGCGCATGTATGCGCGCACACACACAAATACTTTGTGTAGACGTACAAGTGTGTTGAAAGATTACTGTTGAGCCTCTGTATTTGTATTTGAGTGCGTGTATGTGTGTACATGCGCGTGCAGGCTCATGCCCGGCTTAGCCTCCCCCTGCTAAGTTGTCTTTAAAGACAGCGAGGAGATGAAGCGTAAACATTGGAGCGAAAAGTGCAGGGCAGCCTATTACTGAGACAGACAGACCGACATTGGTTCGGAATCAACAGCTCCGAGGGAAATGCTTTTTTTTTTTTAAATGCTCATTAAGGATGCATGCCAATCTGGGGAAACCTGATTTGCTGATGCCGTTGTTCATTTAAATGTTTTCTCCCCCCAGTGGCTCCTTGGCTTCATAAAAATGAAACTGCTCCAAAAAATTTAAATGAGACACAGAGGGAGGAAGCGGCTCAGCTTGTTGGGGTGTCTCACAATGTCGTGCATGCAGTTCACCTGCAAAGTTTATTAAGAGTCTTCAACCCCAGAATGCTGTAATTAACAATAAGAGCTTATTATGAGCTATATGTGTGTCTGTGTGTGTGTCTTGTAAATGGGATCCATGTGTACCAGAGGAGCCCAGTGGACCAGGGGAACAGTCAGGGCTTTGTGGGAGAGGAGGAGGGTTTGAACACTCTCTCGTTATCCTAGAAGTGTGTGTCTGTTTGTATGAGAGTGAGGAAGAAGTCAAAATGTGTGTGTGTTGTTGAGGGGGCATGAAGAGACTGACAAAGACAAAGGTAAATGAGGAAGATAAAGAAAAAAAACTGTAGAGGGACTATAGAGAGATGAGGGGGAGTTTAAGACCGTCTTCATCTGTGGTCCCTCTCAGACTGAGCCCTTGTTTAAGCTGCAACCCACGAGCACCTCTGGAATGCAGTGTCTGCTGTTTCCATGGAAAACAGAGAAAGCGAGTGAGTGTTTTTAAGAGGGGGCAGTTTCTGTACAGGTCAGCCTCTACGCGGCAGAGTGCAGCTAACAATACAGACGTTAGGTTATATAACGCTACTGATCAAATTTCCCAATTATTTTCTAACTTCTTGGACACATACAGACTTTAACAGCAGCATATGTGATCATGAACTGCCATTTCATTTCCTCTGTGGCCCCACCCTCTGTCATCATTGCTTTCAGAGGCTCTGTGTTGATAGTTGATAATACATTTTATTCTTTTCTGCTTGTTCACAGACATTAGCCCTAATAAAATTCTAGTATGAATGCTAAAGTGATGCACTGTTCAAAAATACAAAGTTGTTTTATTACCCCCTCCCCCCTTTTTTTAAATGTCACACAATCTCACAACATTAGCCCTTGTGAAGAATCGGCTACATTTCCGTATGTGAGATTGATGTTATGTAATGTCTGTGGTAAAGTTAGTAAATCTAATTTACTATATAAAAAAAAGACCAGACCACATTTCATGACCAATTGACACAAAAACCAAAAAAAAGAAGGCTTTGACTGTATACTAAAGGTAGAGGTATTCTCTTAGCTATCAAAAAATAAATATATATATATAAATAAACTACTACAAATATAGACACACGTGACACACAAACCTCACTCTTAAAAGCAGAAACTAAAGCAATTATTACTAATAACCATATATAATTATTTTTGCACCTACTGAAAAGCTGAGGAGTACTGCATTGTGTTCATATTCATTTGAATATGAATGTGGTGATAGTTGACAACAGGTTTTCATCTGCACTGCTCTGTTTTCATGACGTTTATATAACACATTTTAATGCACTTGCCGTTGCATTAGCATATTGGCTGTATCAATACATTCATCCCACTCCTCTCCACTTGTGTAGGTTTCTTTTTCACTTTAAAGGTATAAATAGTCCTAAAGATCGCAATATTATAATTTTATAAGATATATACCACATATAGAATTGAACTTTGGTTGAAGTTAACATTGTGTATTTAAGAACATTATATTAACATGTATTTTCTATAATTGGCGTACTTATAGAACTGCCTATTGGTAACACTTGCGTTTTCGGACTTTTGTTGTAACTGTCCCAACTTTTGAGACCCATCCCTGGTATCAATTTCAAAATTACCTTAAAGTCTTCTTGAAGTTAAACATTTTCTCAGTTTGGTGTGTTGTCTATGTTCTGCTGTGAATAAAACATGGGTGTGTGTGAGATTTGCAAATCATGCATTCTGTTTTTATGTCGATAATACAAATATTTTTTGGAATTGCGGTTGTAGGAAAAAAGAAGATCTTTGTGTTGCTGTGTATTGAGCAGCATACATTGACCCTTAAAAACTAAATCCCTCCACATAATGATTAAAAAAGAAAGCAACTCACAAAAACTGCTCCTGATCCACAGGCTAAAACCTGACAGAGGTCTAAACCCTGAATCAGCACACGCTCAGCCTGTGCACTTATTAGCCCACATCCTTGATAACACACACACTAATTGGCCTATGGTAAGAAGCGCCCTTCCTACTCATTAGGCTCATAATCACCTTAAACAACGCTGAGGAACAGCACTAATAAATCTGTGTATATGATGGGTGTGTGTAGGAGTGAGGATTTGTGCATATGTGTGAATCTCCTGTTAGTTGCTCAGATGAACTGCGCCAGTGTCTCCACAGGAGCTGCGCGGTATACAGCGAGAGTGGATTTTCTTATTACTACTCAAGCTTCTGTAAGCTTTACTGGCATTAAGGAATTATAGATAGTGACAGACTACTTTATACTGCTTTAAATTATTGAAAGCATTAAGATGTTAATCTCAGAGTGCTAACCCAAGCAATGATCAGTCACAGCTTCAGTGAGCTGCTTAAACTCACATTGGTATGTTTTTTCTTTTTTTCCTTTTTCCAGTTTGATATTTAATTAATTTTCCTTTTAACAAGAATATGTACTCACACAGAACGTAATTAATGCTCAGATATTAAGACAAAAGCCAGAGCTGTGCAAAACTCACACATCATTGGAAGCTTTTTAAAGACATGTTTTTCAGAGTAGAGAAGGGCCTGTTTTTCTCGAGTGTATGACATTACCACGTCATATTTTCTTTATAGCAACATAAAATGTTCCACAGCATACTTAATAGTTTGCTTCGTTAATGTTGAGAGTAACTACTAAAATATGAAGGCCACAGATTCTAAGTAAAATTCAATGACTTTTCGTTGACTTTCAAAAACTAAGTTGAAACGTACTTGTTTGCATTGTTGAATTGCACTTGTTTGGGTCAGAAAAGTTAAACTGGGGAATAATGCACTATGCCAGCAGGTGGAAGTAGTCCGTATTCGTCATTCAAAAACAGAAATCAGAAAAAGACCTGGGTGTGAAGATATACCAACTGTAAACAAAGCAGCACCTGCCAGCATTTGCTTAATATTTCCACACCACTCTCGCCCACACCACAGACGCTTTATAGCTAATTTAGCTATAGCTAATCAGGAAAATGTCTGATAAGAAGTTGTAAATGGCACCATGCTCTTCTGGTGTAGTGATTCACTATGATAAGCAGCCAATCACAGTGGTTTCTTTTACAGAGAGGTTCGCCGCCAATTCAACATACTGAATCACCTGAAAAACTGCCTGTAGCGGTCGCTAGTGCCATCAGTGCCAACACACTGCAAAAACTAGTCTAACTGATTCACTGACAGCCAGACCAGCTGACAGTCGGTTTGGTGTGTTTAAGCTTCATGAACATGTCATCTGTCTCAATAAAATGTTTGTTAAACCTGTGAACATTCTGTTCTATAATAATAATAATAATTAATTAATTAATTAATTAATTAATTCTCTCTGTTTAAAAGTTTCTACAAACTTTGATGCACATGAATGGGATGGGTGCAGTACCTTGGTGCTGAGGACTTTGAAGCTGCTCTGTTGAGGAACAATGGGATGTAGGAGGTGGAAGTGGAGACCGTAGTTGTCCCCTGACACCAGCTGTATAGTGGCACTGAGCTGAAGACACCCAAGACAAGAGACACAATAAGGCAGGGGTGTCAAACTCCGGTCCTCGAGGGCCGCAGTCCTGCTCGTTTTCCAGCCTTCCCTTCCCTACATATTGCTGATTACCTGGTACAGGTGTGTTCAGTCAATCAGCAACTGTAAGTGTAAGGTTGGTTGGAAAACAAGCAGGACTGCGGCCCTCGGGGACCGCAGTTTGACACCCCTGCAATAAGGGATATAACTGATCATCTGCCATGAAGTTCTGTAGTAAACAACAAGGCAAAGAAAAAAAATATGTACTGTGTAATAACATAATAAGTATTATTTAAGGTAGTACCAAAACTATTAGGGGTGTAATGATTCTTCAAATGCTTAATTCTGATACCAATTGTAGTTTGTTTGTAGTTTGTAACAATTCTGAACACTTAAAATTGGGCTCTGAGCACATTCAAAAAATAGATGACCTACACTAGCATACCGCACCAGAGCTGCTGTTGTCAGACAACTCACACTCCACCTTCTATACAGACAGAGCTATTCTCTTAACATACACTACCAGTCAAAAGTTTGGACACATACAGAAATGACTATGTTCTTGAAATAGAAGCAGATTTTTTAACATCAAATTCTCATCTGAAATACAGTGTAGACATTGTTAATATTAAAAATGACTATTGTATATAGAAACTGTCTTTTAAAGGAATATTTACATAAACATAAAGAGGCCTATAATCATCAAACATTAGTATTGTCTTCCAATAGTACATTATGTTTGCTAATGGATGTTTATTAAATTAAGAGGAAACTGATCATTATAAAACCATTTTGCAGTGATGGTAACACAGCTGAAGACATGAATATTTTCATGGAAAAGATGGTAAAGCCTATGTGTGTCCAAACCTTTGACTGGTAGTGTAAATCTCACACATAAAGGCAGGTGACAAGAAAAGAACAAAGGGCAAAAAGGATTTCTGAGACATTTTTCTGAAATTTGCAGGCATCAGGAAGCCGCTGTTAATATGTGGGAGACTCTCAGAACCTCGGGGTGAAGTGGGGTGTCTGACATTAGCAGTGGGTGGAGTTGGGGTGGGGCAAGTTTTGGTCTCGATTTCAGAACTAATGACTAAAAGTAAAAAATCCTTTTAGTTCCTGCATATTGTTCTTTTTACATTAGATCAGAACTTAATAATCATTGTGTTAAAAGTGTTGCATTAATATTTTAGTCATTTTATTTAGCTGGATTTTACACCTATAAAATGTTAAATGGCTTTAAGAAAACAAGCAAAACAATAAGAAGGATCAGGAGTGAGGGAAGCGGGCCAAGTGTCAGCATGTCCATAAGATTAATCATGTGATATAGCTGGTTTGACGGCCAGGAGTATCCTCACCGTGTCCCCTTCAGCCACAGAGTGACCAGTGATGAGAGGGGGTCGGACAGCTCCTAACAGCCTGTCACTCACTGGGACTAAATGACTGGCTAGGTGGGAGGCTTGCTGATTTTGAGGGACATGGCCTCAGCTGTAGCCCAAATCCTCATACTGCTTGCATGCTCATTACTTGGCAAAGCTGCACTCACATACAAGGACATTGCGTTTTTTTTTTTTAAACAAACATTACATCACTTCAACTTGCAATTCACCACTTACCGCTTTACTAAAAGTGGACTTTTCAGATTTGGGACCAAATTAATGCAAGAAGTAGTTCATCGGGGATAAAAGCTTAGAAAGTTAGCTAAAGTAGCTTTTGGGCAATTTCCACAAAACTATCAAAGCCTTAATATTCATTTCCAGTTGAATTTCTGCACTGTCTGTAGGTATACAGCTGCTGCATACTCAGTCACCAGGGAAAATAACTGGAACCACAGCCTTTCATCTTTAATTTCTTTTGTATATACTGACCTAGTAAAAAATATATGAACTTATCTGTACTTCACACCACTAAGGGAGTTTAACAGGGACTGTGTGATTCAGAAAGAGTGAACTATTTCTTTTGAAATGGGGTAAACTCAGTTTGTTATTCTATTAGGAAAGACAAAGCTGTTCCCTGGGGTGCCCTGCAGTTACCCCCCTGAGAGGGGGAAAGAAGTGGAAAGACAGAAAGAAAAGAGAAAAAAAGAAAAGAGAAAGATGGCTGTCCCCGGAGGGCCCTGTGGCTGATCCTAGATCAGTTATGGCTTCTATCTACTGACAATTAGGAGGTTGGAGAAGCTGGGGAGGGTAAATTGTTCTTAGATCTCTACTTTGGGGGCAATGTTAACAAGGAACCACTGGAGGCATAGTTGGGTCCATGGGGAGAGGGTGTATGTGTGTATGAGACCCATCTAATGGGTCCCCCTGAGGAAACACCCAAGAGCTAACCCATCTCTGTTTCACACACACATACAGAGAAAACACAGAATCTCACTTCAATACTGCATTTCAGTGTGTGTTTATACCTCTTTTTCCATAAAGTTGACAGATACACCATCTTTGGGTACGTTTTTCGCCATGACTGTAACAATGACTTGAGATTCTGTTTGGTACCAGTCGTGTCTGCAACAACCAAACACATGCAACTGATTACGAGGCCTGATTCACACACACACTACTATTGTGAAAATATTTTCTATCTTGACCACTATATGATGAGACCAGGAGCTTCAAATAGAAAAAGCTGATCATTACACGGTAATAAAGAGTGGGTCCATTTAACACACTGAATCTTGGTTAATTATCAAACTGTCATAATAAATAAAATAATCAGTAAAAACATAAAACAAATGCATAGATATTATTTATATCTAAGCACTTACTTCACAGGTAAAACTGCTGGTGTCTGCTGGGTCATTCAGCCCCCAAGGCAGGATGACAATTACAAAGGAAAATATTGGGATAAAGCAGAGAGATTAAGCAAAAAAACAAATGAGAAAAAAAAACATAACAAAGGAAGTGAGGCTTCCTTCTTCAAAGCAGGAGCATAAAGACAACTGATGCACTTGAGTAATGCTGAGAGCAATACTGCCCTCAGGTGGCTGAACAAAGAAACTCACCCTGTTGACGCTATTGTCCTGTGTGTTGTCTGTAGAGAGAAGAACAAGTGAGATGTGCGAAAACATTTAACACCTAAACCAAACGTTAGTCTCTAAATTGTAATGATTTCAAAGCTGTAACAACACAACTTTTAACCCAACACACAGTTGTCTTCAGATACAATGATAGCAGACAGATGTGCCCCTACACAGACAGACACACATGCTCCCAGGCTTGCCACCAGTTTGTTTACTGGTCCATCCACGCCCATTATAGGCCCTGTGAGCTGAAGCAAGTCTGATCACCATTTACCAGCATGCTATCATACATTATTCACCGACTTCATTGCACAGAGGGAGAGAGCAGAGAGATGAGATGATAGGAGGAGTGTTAATGTTGTCTTAATGAGGTCGTGTTTGAAATGGTGAGGAGGGGGGCTGTTGAGGGGAGAAGGCTGCATTGCGTGTCTGTGAGTTTTGATATAAGCAGGGTGCCACATGTGATGGAATAACCAGGTGCTGTGTGTGTTGGTTGGTGGTAAACACACTGTCACCTGAAGAAACAACGGCTGCTCCTGGTGTGAGTGTGAGCAAACACGAATGGGGAACTTTCAAGTTTTGGGAGGGGAGAGCAGGTGATGTACAATCTAGTGTGCATGTGCCTGTGTGTGTGTGTGTGTGTTGTCTGTGAGCAGGCTCATGAAGAGGCTGGGTCTCATCAGGGGCTTTTCAAACATCAGTAACTTTAACTCTGATGAATCATACTGCTCCTGGGAGAACGTGTGCATGCGGGTGTGAAGCGTGTTTGTCAAAACTCATGCTCTTGTTTATTTGAGATGATCCAGAGGGCCTAGGCATCACCGGCAAACAGAAACACACCATCCAGACATGGTATGCATCTCTTATTGGGCTAAGCAGAAATGCTTAAATACACCATCACTGTGAGCACCAACTATACATTCATGGTTGTGTTCATGTTCATTTGTTTGATCACATGGCTGATCAGCTCCCTGACTGTGCCAGTTAGTTCAGTGTTAGGTAGCAAGGAAAAAACAGCATGTGTACATGAGAGCAAAACAGCTCATGGATCTGAAAGTCTGAAATGTGGTAAAAGTAAAAAGGAGTTGTACAACAATATTTAATAGCTTTGAGCTGCATCTGAGCTACTTACCCATCATCTCCTCACACCGTCTGATCCAGACTTCAAATGATTTGTCAGAAACTGTGGAAATAAAAAAATATATGTATTTTTTTCTTACAGTAAATAGTAAATATTTCAAAACAAAAACAGAGCAACAGCATTTAGTTTAATTAAAATAATTTTTATTTAATAGAGAATTTTGTAAAAAAAAATTATTAAGGACATCAGTGAGGCCTTAATGAAATCTAAAGTGGTTTGACTTAGAGCAAGACAAGGCTAAAGTAATTAATTTAATAGGTTTGTATCCAAAACAGACATTACTTAACAGAAAATGACTGTCGGCAGCCCAAAGACAAAGCAGAATCAAAGAGACGCGCGCCTGCGCGTGCGCGCACACACACACACACACACAAAAGCAACAACAAAGTAAAAACAAAGCCAGTTTGGCTGTTTAATTCGAAGCACTTTTTGTCTTATTTAACCATTAGATTAACTGATTGCCTCTTAAACACATTAAAACCACCTGCGCAGCCTGATTATTAGTTAACAAAGCACAATAAAGTTAAACTTAATACAGGGCACTAAATGGTTATGATTGCAGAAATGATACAAAAAACAATAACAGCTTGTTCTGTAATGTCTATCTATCTATCTATCTATCTATCTATCTATCTATCTAT
>JAUBNQ010000009.1:4920982-4937509 GCA_032353495.1 Ctenopoma kingsleyae
GTGTGTGTGTGTGTGTGTGCGCGCGCATGTGTGTGTGTAGTATGAGGACGGGGGAGAACTTGAAACATCATGTCTTTGCACAAAGTTTAAGGTTTCAGGACATTCCTTACAGCATGACACTGAAGGGGACATTCAGAACAAAACCAGAAAAACAACTCCTCTCCTCTACTCCCCCTCAGTGGCTCTTCTTCACTTGTTTTTCTGTGCCTCCTCTTCTGTCCTCTGGCCATCACGTACTGTTAATTTCACTTAATAACTCAGTCTCCTGTCTCCTATTTTCCTGCTTTGAAGGACTCCCCTGACTATCTGCACTCATATGTCGTCCATGTTTCCATGTTTAAGTTATTCTGAGGTTAAAGTGAAAATGTAGTAAATGTAGTCTCTCCTGCTGCTGCTGCTGCTGTAGCTGTACAGAGCCCCCCCCCCCAAAAAAAGTGTTACACCTGCACTTACCTTCAGCTGCACTCTGTCAAAGATCGTGCCAGCATTTAGGTTTTGTGCACAATAGATCTCTCACTGTGAACAAATCGCTTCCAAAGTATTAATTTGAATCACTGAGCTCCTACATTTTAATCCTGTTAATCCTCACTTTTGTTTGAAAAAGCCTTTGTGTAGTCTCACAGTTCGTGAGTGTTTCATACACCAGCTGCCAACGCGGAGGGAGAATGTGCGGGTTCGTCTTTGTCTTTACGTGTGTGATCGAGGCAACATGTTTGGGTCAGTTATCACACAGGAAGCACAGCTCGGTTAGGAGGCACCGCTTCCTGAGTTCCTGTGCCAAACCGCTGCCTACATCTCTGCCAGCAATGGCCTCCTCATTTTCGACTTCCTCTGATGTTTGAGGTCATTTGGCGCTCGATGATTCGCGTAGGACATGGGTGGAACTGCTCTTCAGAGCAGTCTAAGAAGAAGTTGTCTTTATGCAGCATGCAGCACTTGATTATGATAGAAATGAGCTGAAATATTTTGGCAAATGTATCAGTCATTTCAAGCAAAAAACTGCAGATGTTTACTGGTTTCAGCCTCCTCTATGTGCATATTTGCTGGTTTTCTTAGCTTTCAATGATTAACTAGCTTCTGAGAATATATTTTAATTATAATAAAATAATTTGATTTTAATATTTTATATTTATTTAGAAAATAATCAGTAGTTAAAGTAGAGATGTTTTGTGTCTATGATAAATCACACAGATAATTTAGGTTTTTTTTCGAACGCCTACTCTGACTGTGCGTTCTTGTAAAGTTGTAATGCTTGTTCACCGTAATAGGTAATAATTTGTAGAAGAAGTCATTTACGTAAGTAAAGGTAGTAATACCACATTGCGGTAGTACATGGTAGCTTGACAATTTCACACTGAGGTCAGTAAAGAAGTATGTCCTTATTCTACTGTATTCTATAATATTAATCTAATAGATTCTGAAAAGTACTAGTTAAAGTTAGCAAATACATGTAGTGGAGTAAAATTAAAATATTTACTTTACTTTACTTATATTATTATATATAATATATTTGCTTCTAACATGTGGTGAAGTCGAAGTATGAAGAAGCACAAGTAAAGTAGAAATACTTCAAACTTGTCCTTAAGTACAGTACTTGAGTAAATGCACTTACATAGGTGCTTCGCATCACTGGCTAACAGCTACCTCCCACTAACCTGAAAATCCAGCTCTGTCATGCTTACTTTAATGGTAATCAGTGTAGTACACAGCTGCATGTGTGTTCAGGTTGCATTTTGTGTTTTGTAGAATCGAGCAGGATTATAAAAGACGCCTGATCTGATGTCATAGCCTAACAGACATCTGTATTTTTGACATTTTCCTTTCTTCAACTAGCAGCTGCTGTTAAACTCTGTCATGTGCATGTGTTCATTGTTAGCGTGCCCCGGAGCCTGCTGCTTCTATAGACTCTCTAACAACATAGAGGCTTTGTTCATCAGTTCTCTGGTCACATAGGTTTGTCTCTGTGGCCTTGGCACTGGGATCTGACTCTGTGAAGTGGCTGCCAGACCCCTAAGGACACTGATAAGCCCCCATAACATTCATTCCCCAGTTGTGCGTGTGTTTGAGTGTGTGTGTGTGTGTGTGTGTGTGAGATAGAGAGTCAGCAACCGAGATAGAAGAATGCGGGTTTCTTTGACAGAAAGGGGCAGAGAGTGTGTATGTGTATGTGAACTAGGCCAGGCTGATAACAGAATGGCAAGTGAGGGAACGGCTGATAAGACCGTCTTGTTGCTCGGGGTAACTGGGCCTTGTTAAATGAGCACAGTGAAATATGGTGCGTAGAGAGAGAGAGAGAGAGGGAATGGTGGAGGCAGTCACAGTGTACCTCTGTTTTTATGACCTTCCTAGTGTATATACATGTGTTTGGTTTAGCTGTCAGTTAAAGTAAATGATATACTGGTATTTTTTAATAAACAGTTTCTGGCAGGGTGTTTAAACAGTGTTAAACAGCCCCTGTCAGAAACTCACACTCTCAGAAAAATACTTTCACTTTCTCTTGAGCACATGCAGTGTAACGTACAGTCACAAAAAGCACCAGCTCTTCTTGTTGTTTGAAGTATTTTTACTACACAGAGTAACAGGTGTGTTATGTAGAATAGAAGCTTGAGGCTTACCGTAGGTTTACAACTTGTGCCTGGCTGTGACAGAGCAGCAGCTGCCTTGAGGATCCAAGAGAGAAACGGAAATTGTTCTTATCCCCAAACACACAACAGTCATCTGCTTACAGACCTGGGATCAGTTTCCTTTTGCGAGTTTACAGTGACCGGGGAAGGTGCCACACAGACTTAAAATCAGTCTAGATCGCTGTGTTTTTTTTCTTGTTCTCTTCAGTCCTTGTCAGTTCTCGCTTCCTCTTTTTTTTCTTTTTTTTTTTAATACTGAGACCTGCCCCCCCCCCAATGAGATGTGATTGGTTACCTGTGTTGTGAGTCAAGGTAACCCATAGTGACCATTGTCAGTGTGGAGCAAATGTAAACACGGGTGTATTTGCAATGTAAAGTAGCAGTGAGGCAAGCAACAGATCTGCAAACAGCCCTGTGGTTTATAATAGCGTGGACAGTCAGTGGAGGTGTGAGATGAGTGTCCTGTTAAATCATTAGGTCAACTTCAACCAACTAACCTGCTCTATTTGAACTCTCGTACAGTTAATGGTGCCATATGTGGCAAATGTAGCTGAGAAGCACATATGAGATATAAGGACAAAAAGAGCAGGAAATCTCACAGACAGATGCATAAACTCATAAAGTAAAACACAGGTCTGTCCTTTATTCAGTCCCTAATGCTCCCTAGTGGTAACAGTCTGCACCAACAACCACAAGTCTAAACCATCCTATCTCTGACTTCTCCTTTTTAATAAACAAAAAATGGAAGAGAATAAAACTGAAATGTAAAGTTATATATCCTGGGAGGGTTGCACAGTCATTCTGAGGACTTTGGTATGTGATCGCTGTCACCACTGTTTCTAGGAAATCATCAGCTCTCTCATGAGAACAGGGCCTTCAGTCAGCTCTGATGTCTCTGTATTCTGTCACTGCTGCAATGGTTGCATAACTACCCCTAAAATGAACCATATATATAAAAAAATATTCATAAAAAATACACATAAAAATGTAGAATGGTCTCTTCCTTGACAAAATTCACTATTTAATATTTTCTTTTCTCTTGTAGAACCTTTGGCAAAGTGTTTAGATGAGGTTTTGATGATTTCAGCATTTGCATATTTGAAATGCATATAAAGAACATCAGCATTTTTATTATATTTATCTTCCTTTCGATCGATGTACATCCTACATCAGTGAGAAGACTTAGACTGGCAGAATAAATCTAGCCTCCCTTACATTCCTTTGTCATATTTCTCACTTCTGCAACAGCAGAGAGCAAGAATGTGCTGGTTTGGCTCAAAACTAAGGCTGACTCCCATAATGTTTGTAAAGTAGTGAAAACAGGGTTTGATTATTACAATATGTTAGTGCGTGATAGAAATGGAGGGTGGTATTTATTGAGAAATAATCCAAATGGTAAAACATTTGAAGATAAAATCATTATTTTCATCATTTTCAGTTTGTGTATAAATCAAACGCAATCCACGATTCCGATATTTGTTTTCATTTGGTGTCTGAAACCAGGTATATATACCTTAAAATAAATATTAAAATATCATTCACTTCATGTTTCATGCATGGTTCATTAATATTTCATGAAAGAATAAAAAAAATCCAGATCTAGATTGCTTTGCTAAAGCTTTATTTTGTTTTAACTGTCCATGTATGTGGTACCATGTGACAAAGGAGTAAATCACAGCAACAGCTGATACAAAAGAATTCGTTCATTTTTAGTTAATGTTTTTCATGCTGAATTATCTCAGTTACAAAAACATCTAAAGCATATCTTACAAAAAAAAAAAACATGCCACGAAGGAGTAAATATGAAAATAAATATGCATCTGATTAGCATTACTTGTGTCACCTCTGCTTCCTCTGGGATATTTTCAGCCAGTCTGTATTCAGTGACCGCCTGTACACTGTCCCTGGTTACGAGGAAGTAAATCTGTGTGTCAGTGTGTGCAACTTTGATTTATATTAAATCTGTTAATTGTTAAATTGTATTGCAGCCACTCATTTATTATATTATATTATTTATTATAATAATAACTAGTACCTGAAGTGCTGTGCAGAGCATAGCAGAGTGTAGCAGACAGTAGAGGAGCAGTGAGGAGCAGGTAGGGCTGGGTGAAGCAGATTGGTTTCAATTTTTTTCTCGTTTAGTGTCAGCACAAGTTGCATATTTCAGCTTTAACTGTCCACAAATGTAGACATCATGCATGAAAGGATGCTCTGTCATTTGCAGAAAGTGACAGTTTTTATCCAGGTTTTCTAAATATGTGGAGAATATTGGAACACATATAATGTAATAAAGAAAGTGCTCCGCCAACTCATGACCTGATACAAATCCACTGCAGCAATTGTTTTTCATAAGCAGAGTTGAATGAAATCATTAATACTGCTGCCAAGCCCTTTGCTTTTTAAAAAGTGAAACAAAATATTAAACACAGGATAAATTTTTATACAGTTCCTTATATTTTCCATCTTAGTTTTTCAAATTAGTCAACTTATTGACTTTCTCTTGATAACTGATTAATTGTTAAAGTAATTTTTTGAGAGCAAAGCTTATTAAATGAAAATATAACATGTGGATATTTTAAGTTATTGTTTACCCTGTGCACTGGCCCCACAGATGATTCATCACATTGTCAGGCAAGCAATAACGTGTACGCTCAGAGGGCAGGACTGTCGCACACAGTTTGAATGTCCCCTGATGTAGAGCTAAGGGAGAAACAGATGAAAGAAATGCTCCAGAGTCTATGGCATGTCAGTCTAATGAATTCCTGCTGCCACTTACGTCTGCTCACCTTCTGCTGCAGCTCCTGCTGCATCTGTGCAAGTGAGTGATGAGTTGTGCTTCTGTGTCATTTATCAAGCATTGCTTAAAGTGTGAAATCAGTGGTATGTGACCAAAAACGGCACAGCAAAAAAAGACAAATGTGCACAAGGTATTTCATACACGTGCACACTCGCATCCAAATGGACCTTTTGGTGCCAGCACATACACAGTCAAACTTACATTTACTACAGACTCTACCTGAAGGTCTTGAGTTTGAGTGAGGTTGAACTTTTTTCCCTTGAACTATTTCCACGCAGGCAGCAGACACACACACACTTTGACAATCGGAATGAAAGCTTATTTTCTTTGTTCTTCTCAGCTATGCCAGATTAAAAGCTCTCCTCTTTGTGCTATCAATCCAAAATAAATATTCAATAATGAAGAAGGATGCCAGCAAGTGTTATATATCAAGACGTGTGCATATGCTTTTAAATTATTACAGTATCTGTCAGACAGTGTATTCAGGTGAGAGCTACATACAAGTAGTGGAAGGCATGGAATAACAGAAGCAGCTATACCTACAGTATATCAGCTTAAATGCTTTAAGTCTAGATGCCAAACGTTACTGTTTGCTATGCAGGACAATTCAATGTGTATCATGAGGTTGAGAAAGGGAGCAAGTACTGCCTCTCAAATATTTGAAAGTTAAGTCAAACATCATGTTCATACTGTCGCTGTTAATTGTTTTGGGATACAGTTTGCCGGCACCGTCCTGCCGAACATTCTGGGTAAATGAGAATGGGTGGATGGAAAGGGTAGATAAACGTACAAGTATGTTTGAAGAGAGAGGGAGCAGTGTGGTGCCAAGCCAGCTCTGTTCACACCCCAGCTCCTGAGACCCAGAAACAAAACTATCAACCCTCCAGTTCAGCCATTTCCCAGTACATGCTGCTGGCCTCTAAAGCTGTGAGGAGGTAAAAACAAACCGTGTGAGTTTGTCCGTGTGACTCTGTCTGTGCGTTTGTGTTGATCAAATGTGTTGCACGTACGTGTGTTTGTGTTTGGAGAGACGGTGTGTGTGTGTGTGTGTTCCGTCCAGAGTTCAGTGGAGTTAGTAAAAGTAAAAGTCCACAATAGTTTGTTGAGAGCAAAGAAGCTCTCAGCCAAGCTTGATCAAAAAGTTTACAGAGGTTTTTATTGCTAAGCAGGGAACTTTCTCTCATTAGCCTTTTACAGGTTACCTCTACAAGAGACTGCTGTGGCACAACCGTGGACACTCTTCTCTCGTTTTTCTCCATAATTGTGTTGATGTCTAGATCGAAGGCTACAGTATGTAAAAGGCATCAAGATAGCATACATAAAGTCATACATACATCACTACTGAGGCGTTCACACACAGGGCGACAGTAGGTGGCTGGCTCCCTGTGTCAGGAAGGGGGCAAATACTTTCATCACAGCACCGTAACACAGTTGTGTGTTCCTCAGTTGAACTGTTCAGCTTCAGCTGAGCTGCTGATGGGAGCAAGAAAGCTGCTGCCTTGAAATAGCAAATAATCCTCCCGTCCTCTGGAGTCTGTACTCCAAGTACTCCCCAGTATGGGAGTCAGTAAACTGACTGGCTGCTACCTTCATATTTATTATAAAAGACAGGTATAGTCTTGATTTTCTCATCCATTGTCAAGAAAGTAGGTAAACATATTATTATTCAGTGTTGAACTATTTTAATACAAACACACCAAGTTGATGTATTAAATCTGTTAGTATGAAGTGTAAATTACAGCTACTCTTACTGCTGCAGATTACCATAAATCAAGGCTCCCTGAGCGGATAAACAACTTTAATTTAAAACAAAAGTTTTGCAGAACAAAATATGAAATTCTAAATTGCCCCTGAGCTAATTACACTTTGATTTATAGACATTTCAGTAAGAAGCTCAGTGAACAAAATTCATTTACTTTGCAACTTTTTAAGGCAGTTTTCTATAGCACTGGCTGTAAAGCCCAATCCATTATAAGAGTAGAGGCTACAGATACAGCAGTTTAACCTTGTTAGGAGTAAATACGGAGATCATTTAGGAGGAATGTAGCAAATGTGAGCTTACAGTACATCACCAGCGGGGTTGATTTAATGTCAAACCGCAGTGAGTTGTTGAAAACACACTGGAAGAACAGAGACAGAGGGAGGTTATAGGTGGAGTAGAGAGAGGAATGTAGAGAAAAAGGCAAGAGAAACAAGGGTAGAAGACAGGGAAGAGCTAACTAGAAGAAAACATAAAAAGAAAAGAGTAGATAAGGAGATGAGATGAGGAAGGGTGGTGAGAGATCACAAGACAGAGAACTTCTATGACAGCTAATGTGACATGTGTGACACTGGTTTAGCCTGAAGGAGCATTCCCAGGACAGAGCTGTGTGTGTGTCTGGGGGAGGTCATGGTGAGGGGATAGGGAGGAAAATGAAGAGAAAGAATGCCCTGTGTTAACATTCACCATCACATGATGCCGCCTGCCATCACACTTAAATCAAATGCACTTTTTCAACATGCAATAAATGAATGAATATCATCACTTTTCTGAAAGAAATTACACAAATTAATAGATCATTTATTGTATTTCTCATTGTATTTATTGGCAAAGAAAGAAGCTCTTACCACTTGTCGTACCAGCTGAGGTAACCAGTCAGATAAAGAAACAGTAATTGAACAAAAGCTGAATGGTGACACAGCTGAAAACACACATCAGTAGTTCAGTAAATGAGAGAGGAATGACACAGAGAAAATACATTTAAATGCATCAATGTGACAAATGATGAAGTACGTCTTGTAATCGTATGTAAAAATGACAATTGTCAATACACGCATACATAAGGAAATATGTATAAAAAAACATAACCAATAGCATTAGATTAATATTCAGTTAACAATGCAACAAAGCCCATCACACTTGAAATGGTCCAAACTATGCAGAACTTAAAACCCATTCATAGCATCAGAGCAACATTGACTGCGAGCCTGAAGAGCTGTCTTTGCTAATAGACTCTTGACCCTCAATTTTCCACTTGCTGTGAACTTCGCCCCTGGTCAGTTTGTGATACTTGCTCTTATTAACACCAGTTTGCATGTATCACACATTTCACACTTGTTATCCGAGACTACAGCTTATTTAATGGCACTGATGTGTGCAGTGTTTTAGGTTAGTTTCAGTGAGGTCTGATTTTCCCCAGAAACATCTGTTAACAGTTGAAGGAGACTTCATATGATGTTTGAGATGAGGAAAGAATGGGCCTTTACCCACATTCAGTCATCCATGTTTCAATATTTCGTTTTTTTGTCATCAAATTGAGTCTTTTTTCACTTCTGAGCCTCTCTTCAGGCTGTGGTAGATTTGTTTGTCATACGGGAGTTACTCTGGTCAGTGGCTCGCTCAGTGACTTTCAGCTTGATGCACGACTGCTTCTCATCCATCAACATCTCCATCGGTAGGAACCAGTAGCACAGGCAAGACTGGAGCAGGGAAAAAAAAGTGGTGAGGCATTGCAAGGTGAAGACTGACAAAAAAGCACAAGTTTGTATATAATATTCACAGCTTAGTAAAATAAAAAAGGAAGCAGCTCCTTATTTTTCTTCTCTTTTTTCCCCTTATATGAATAGTTCAAAATCAAAATAGTGGCCAAGACATAGTCATATAAATCACTATAATGCTAAATCACTATGTCTCGTCTCACACTTTGTTTATTGTAATGATTACACACAATAAACATGTCAGTTTCTCCATTTACCAACCCTCTGCTGCCAGTAGTGTCATGTCAGTTATAATGGATCAATCTTTCCATCAAACGCTTAAAGTAAAGAGGATATTTTCACCAGTGGCACACATTGTGACTGAGTCACGGCTCACCCTGAAGCAGCTCTTGAAGCGCCTGCTGACCATGTAGAGGGCGATGGGGTTGATGCAGGAGTTCACAGATGCCATGTTAATGCCAATGTAGTCCAACACCAAGAAGAAACTGGGACAGTTACAGAGGCACATTAGTCTTCCACGTCTCCCTTCCTACAGGCTGATTCATTTTTCTGCTAAATTATCTTGTATACTCTGTCCTCTATATTAATTGTGGAACAGCTGAAGCACTGTGGGATATGTTTTTCCTCCCTACCTGAGAAGTTCACAGCGGTTTGGATCTTTCTCATCATAGATGGTGAGCTTCAGGATACGGCTGAGGTGGAGTGGTAGCCAACACAGAGCGAAGACCAGAACCAGGCAGAATACTGTTTTTGCCACCTCTCTCCGCTGAACACAAACAAAAACACACGGTATAGAAAAAGACCGCACAGGCAGGCACTAATTCTGAACCCAGAAAACGGTGAGGAAGGAAAAACAAATAGGTCAAATAAAACAAACGCCATCATGGAACCTGTTTGAGGTGATCGCTTAGTGCAATCTGAACTCCGTTCTTCTTCCTCAGCATCTCACAGGTCATCAGTGTGTAGAAGACAGCAGTGCAGGCCAACGGCAGGCAGAAATATACACTGAACAGCCACCAGTCCTTTGCTGATTTATAAAACTGCAGAGGTAAAATACAGGAACAGAATTGGACTATATGCAAACATCTGTACTAGAGAGTTGAAGCAAAAGGTGAAACATGTCAAAGTAAATGAATGTGTTCTTGCAGTATGACCTTGACCTGGGAACTCAAGAACTCAAATTCAGATTTATTGACTTATATTTAAAAATCAGTTGTCAAAGTACCTCAGTGGAATAAAATGGTTCTTTGATGTTATTTTAAAGTTGATGGAAGACAGGTTGACACAGACATGCACATACAGTACAGTCCTTTGATATACATACCAGGCTTCTCTATGTTTTATGTAACTCTTTCTAACTCTGATCTACACTGATCTACACCATTGTTCACAGTATGACAGAAAGTGTATGCACTTTCATTTCAATGGACATAAACTCCCATAGGAATCGGTGTGCCAACATGTGCACCTGCATCTGTGTGTGTTTGTACATGTCAACATGCATTACATGCACATGTGCAGGTTTATAACATGCACACAGTTATAGGTTACTGAAGGTCTGTCTTTTCAGCTCACCCTCATAAAGGCAGTCTTCTGCATGGGGTGGAGTAAACAGATCCGCAAATGCTCTCCTTTGTAGTCCATTGTGATCATGTCGAAAGCTATAGCCTCTGGCACGGCCAGGATGATGGATAATATCCAGATGAGTGCTATCTCGATAGCCACCCACATTGGTACTCCAACCCCTCTGACACGACTCCATGAGGCCACAGCACGATACCTGGAAGACCCATTACATGTGCAATCAGTTCCCAAACCAATTTTGGTAAATGTGCTTATTGATTTTCTAGCTGAGAATTGGATGAGAGGAATGATATCACTCTGTTGTCTTGTATGTAGCCACAGAAAGCAGGTTGGTAGCTAACCAGCACCTTTAAAGCTCACTAAGTCCACATCGCACTGTTTACTCTTCAAATTTTACACTCATGTGAATTAATCAGTTTTAAGGGTTGGTATCTAGGTTTAATCCAGAGGAAGATGACAAAACTGAAATCTTTTTTAGCGTTAAAGCCTTATTAAATGAATGTCATTGGCAACATATAGTAGCATATGAAGGGTTTCAATATGAAAATAACTCAGTTTTAAAAATATCAAATGTGATCTCACTGCTCATAGTGTAGCTGATGGTTATATCCAGATGAGTTTCACAGGTGCAATGGAATAATTGTCAGAGTACACATTATTAAAGTTAAAACCAGCCAGTTGCATGGAGGTCAAAGGCCAGGTCAACAATGTTTCTGTAATCCCTGATTGTTGTTAGGGCACGAAAATAGCTAATGTGAGAGTTTGAGTTGTCTGTTGCTTGTGGCTGTGTTTACCTGTCAATACTCAAAGCACACAGACTTAACACTGTGATCCCCACTGAGGCCTTCTGGACAAACGGCACCAGCTTGCACAGAGTCACCCCGAATGGCCAGTCTTCTGCCAGGAGCTGGAGAGAGACGGAGACAGACAGTTGGTGACTGAGTTTAACCATGTCAGGGACTGAAGTAAATTGTTTAGCGCCATATCAGTGGTGGAGCAAGACGGTGGAATTTGCAACCCCAGATGGCACCATATTTCAGTACATATGACAAAATGACACTGGAAGGTAGGCAGGATATTCACAAGTTATTCAGTGTCAAGTCGTAATTCAGCTAACAAGGACTTAATAGGTTAGTACTGCATGCGCTTTAGTACTCAGTTGTAAGATGGTATATTTTTTCTACAATGGCATCATCTATTAATTACTATCTTGTTTTTATGTTGATCACTGACAAAATGTGCAAGTAATTTTTTACTACAATGGTGCAGCAGCACCAGCACTAACATTTTAATTAATTAAATCAAATTAAATTGTACCTAGATTATACCAAAATGTTTTTAATGAATAAGTAATGCTTTTAATCCTTAATTGGAAAAGGGCCAGTTATAATTTTCACTGGAGTGGGTCTGTAAACAGTCAAGCTAAGAAGAAGTAAGTAAGAACAGGAACAAACCAGAGAGCAGCAATTGGATATAAGCCAAAAGTAGCACAAGCTGCTAATAATATATATAAAATCACAAAAAAAAAAGTCTAATTTAATAAAGTGGCACACTTCACAGAGGCTTATTTTAGACACACTCTTTTTGACCATAAGTAAACATCATACTCGACTCTCCGTACTTGTTTTTTTTGGTCAGTATTGACCAGAATGTGAACTTATTGGTTTCTGTGAAAATTCTGATGTTTTTTTTTTTTTTTATACCTTGACTCCAAAGTACCACAACCCAGAGCAGTGCTGTAGCCCTTGGGAAACAGCAAAGCTCTTCTAAACCTGTACAATATCAGACTAGTCATGCCTGTTTTGGATGAGAGACTGGAATATCTGCAAACATATTGGAATCATATGTGACCTTTTATTTCCCTACACCAGCCTGTGTCTCCTGTCTCTGTCTTGGTATGCAACTGCAACCAGTTGTTTTAACATGCTTGCCCCCTTACCCAAATATACAGATACCTTCTACTACTCTCTCTCTTTCCCTTTCTTTATCTCTCTGTTTCCTCTCATTCTCTCTCTCACTCACACATTTAAAATGCATTTCTTGGCACCTTAGTCAAATCTTAACCATTTATTGCCATTACCATTAACCATTACCTAAATGTGATTTTAATGTGAAACCTAAGCACAGAGTTAACCCTTAAACCCCTTTGAAGTTGTGAGGAATGGCTGAAATGTCCTCACAATGATGGTATCCAGCTAAAACTTTTCCACACTAACATACAAAGACGTGTACACGCACACATGCGCAAAATCAGCCCAAAAATAACATACCAGAGACACAAGGGGATATAGAGGGGCTCAGAATCCAGGAAAGTAATAACGTGTGATTACTACCTGGAAGCTCCCTTGCTAAGGTGTGTAGGTGTGTGCTTGCATGTTCATGTATGTTGGGAAATAACGTGTTAAGGGTTTAAAGTCAAATGTGCAGCAAAATATTTTCACATGACCTTAAAAATGTACTATAATAAACTTTATATGGATACTATGTCCATACATTAAAACATCAGTGCAGCAAAAATTAATTGAAAACCTGTGGGAGGTTTGAATTGACTGGAAGTGAAATTGTGTTCAACAGAAAATCATCATTATAAACCTGGTACTAGGCCTATATGTTATAGACCTTTTGATCAACCACATTCTGCAACTTGACCCACCTTGTAAACGTTAATGGGAATGCCAATAATGATGTGCAGCAGGTCTCCCAGTGCTAGGCTGCCAATCAGGATGTTGGGCCCGTTACGCATGCACTTATTCTTATAGATGATCCTCAGAAGAGTGGAATTGCCAATAATTCCGACAACAAACACCAAGCAGGACACCACAGTGTTGATGTACTTGAAAGTGTCTCGGATTTCTGTGGGTCCACTGCACATGGGAGGCAGCCGGCGGTGGGGCATGGTGATATTGGGCCTCACCTGACCCTGCACATCCCTCTCTATGAGCCCATGTCTCTGGGTAACAGTAAGTGGGTTGTGGGACACTTGTTTTCTTGGCTCCAGCTGCCCGCTGGCTATGAGAATGTGACCTCCCATGAGGAGTAACTCAAAGAAGAGGAGATGAGTCTTCATCCTGGTGGTTAGTTATGAATGTGGCTTTTAATCAACAGGGCTGCAACTGATCCTCTTTGAATGCGCCTGAAAAGCAAATTGCAAGAAATTACTGTATATGGGCCTGGTATGTGACATTATTAATATTATCATTCTATATTATACCATATGAAACCAAACTTCACAGCCAGTTATTTTGTCATTGCTGTCACTCAGTTGTCAGACTCGGCTGAGAACTGGGTAGTGTGTTATTAATTGTTATAGTGTATTATAGTGTAATTGTAGTTATTATTGGTAGACACCATCATATCTATGCCATGGTTTACATAGGCACACTTTTCTGAGTTTCTGTCGGAGTATGAAGGTTTATTCAAGTGTAAAGTTATGTTGCACGTTAGGTTAAGTTACATTAAGATATTAAGGTTTAAACAAGTTGTACTGGTTTTTCAGTATTACGTAGTTTTAACAGGTTGCAGTGAGCGTGTTGCAATTTTTGGTAGTCAAGTGAAATGTAAAATATTAATGGCCCTGTGAGGGCCTTGATTCTTTTTTTTGTAAAGTAATGGAATAAAGTAAAACAATGTTCAAGTCCATTAAATCACCACAATAATTAATTTTCATACAGTCCTTAAATCTTTTCATAAATGCCTTCTGGTCAGAGCTTTTTAAATATTTACTTACCTTACTCTTAACTGAGGTAGAAATCCTGCAATATTTGTGCCTCTTAAATCAAACTTCCCAGTAACTCTCAAGTTCTCGGGACAGATAAATGTTCCCAAAGCGGCGGGACACTGTTCCTGCCGTGATATTCAGTCTCCAACAGCAGCTGTCCTCTCCGTTACTGGTGTCAAAGTTAAAAAGATCAATATCTGTGATGCAAAAGCTTCAGTCAGCTCCTTTGGTAGTTTACTCCTCTCCAGCACTGCCTGCTCAGTCTCTATGAACACAGCCTGTAGAGTCTGCTGCTCCACCCCCTCCTCTTTTTATGGAGTGGATGGGGTGGAGACAGTGGAAGGTAGGCAGGATATTCACAAGTTATTCAGTGTCAAGTCGTAATTCAGCTAACAAGGACTTAATAGGTTAGTACTGCATGTGCTTTAGTACTCAGTTGTAAGATGGTATATTTTTCCTATTAATTTTACTATCTGGTTTTTATGTTGATCTATCCTTTTAACAAATGCAGTCTTCACAGGTAAAACCCAAAGCTAGAGGAGTGATTTAGAGCTATTTATTGTTGGAACTCTCAGTCTGACACATCTACACGCCTGGGTAACTAGAAACACCTGCCACACATAAGACTTTTGCTCACTTAAAATTAAAATCAGATGGTAATTGAAAACTTATCGTACACAAGTTTTGCTAAAGCTAGATGATCCCAAACTCATAGTGAATGTTAAAGCAATGTGCTTGATATCACATTTTTAAACATGAACACACTGACAAATGTATTAGTTTGCTACTTAAGCTGAATTTACAAAAAATTATCGTATTTTTTTTTTCAGCATTGGCAAAACATGGACATTTCAAATAGTCCAAATTCTGGTTCTGTTGTAAAATGTTGCAAGTGACTCAGCTTCTGGATGTCATCTTATGTTAATGCATCTGTACTGAAAAGACATTTTTAATTCTATGCAATCAGTCATTCATTTACAGCACATATAATTAGTTTGCAAGGCTGTATAAGTCATCAAAAGTAATTTTGCTGTTAAATTCTGCTTTTCTCAATAGACAACAATGGCTCTTAAACTATTCAAAGCTGCACGAATCACGTGACTAGCCATTAGCCATCAGGTTCACAACTCTTCTACATCTAGGGCTCTGCTCCAAACTATAGTTGATCCTTCCTGCGATGCCCAGAATTTCTGAGGAGAGTTACTCACAGGCCAGGCGACCATCAGCACCAGATGTGCTTCTCCGTTGATAGATTACCATCTCACTGAAGCCTTGAAAACTTCTATTGTTGTTTGCTTCATGTGCACTTGACACATTTTCAGATGTGTGTTTTCTTTTAGCTATTTGTGTTTGAAATGTTCAGCGTGCCATGTGATAGCAAAACTATCACAATATCACGCATCAAGATGTGAGGAGCAGAAGGGGGGCTTAGTGAGGAGGGAGACTGTCCTTCGGCTCAGGTTCTGGCCTTTTAGGCATAAAGCATCCAACGCTGAAGCCGTGAAAGTCTTAGCAACTGTGACAACAAGAAAGCTTCAGCACAAATCAGCACATAATATAGTTATTTTTTTCAGTAACATCTCAGGTGCTAATCCCAGATTGCTCTAATGTTCTGTTACTTTCTTTGTTGGAGAGATTGACTTGTTTGCTGTCTTGATGGAGGACTGATTCAGTTTGGTTTCTGTGCAACAACAGACCGGTTCAATAATAAACTGCTGCCTTGGATCCGGGGCCGGGGGGTCCTGAGGTGCTGTTAATACCAGTTCATGTGTTCCACTTGGTGTGCAGCTACACGGTACATTCTGAAGAAGAGAGATATAAGGTTTTTAAATATATCTTGTGTAGTATCTTTCCTAACACCTCTCAAGAATCTATGAGTACTGCAAAGATCGTTTATGTAGCCCTGGTAGGTCATGGCCTTTAAAAGAATCCCTGACATCAGTGGGTAAAAAATGTAGCTGCTAGTCATGTTTTATTATCTTCCATTTTCTACTTTTACAGCTCTTGTCTGACCGTATAGATTTAAAATTTACCATTGTACCACATCCTCTCAGCATTGTCTGTCTTTTTCTTTTCCGGGAGCATTTAACCTGCGCTGGTTAATGTGCTGAGAGGCCGAAGCAGAAAATCATCTTCACATATACAAGAACTGACAAGGACAAAGCGTTGACTTGTTTTGAACAAGTGGGGATTCATTGCTTTGAGTGTCAACAAGAGGGCACCTTAGCTAACACACAACACACGCTCTGAGCTTGTCCTGTGAGAAGCAGGATATACTGACTTTACAGCTGAGTTATGTCCATGAGTGTGGTTTTATTTGTGTGTGT
>JAUBNQ010000009.1:4940908-4954254 GCA_032353495.1 Ctenopoma kingsleyae
ACACACACACACACACACACACACAGACACACACTCGAGCATCTTCAGCGATTTAAATTTAAGATGCACTTTCACCTTGGACTGTGGGTCTGGATCTCCACTGTGCTTATCTTTGCAAAAGACAATAATGTCGTCTCATCCAGTGCAAGAGAGCAGAGGAACATTGATTCTGCTTCAGAGTCAGCAGTCCTGGACTTGAGACTGTGCCAAGAAAAGAGTTTTAAAGAATCCACAAGGGAGTGGGACTTTTTCTAATTTAGTTATTTCCCTCTCTGTCTTTTCCTTACTAAAAGTATTCTACATTCTGCACAGTCACTTCTTCATTTGCAGAAAAAGCTGAACTTATTAATTATTTATTCTTAAACAAATGGGCAAAGCTTTCTCTTTCTTCACCCAATGTTCTCTTCTAGGCTGTGCATGGTGGTGTAAAATAATAAATATTTAGCACAAATAATCTATTGCTTTTATTTTGTTATTTCTGCTATGCTTGTGACTCAGGCTGTCGTTACAGATGTGCTTGGAGCTAAGTGCTAACATCATCATGCTAACATTTACACAGCTTCTGCTGTTTATTAGGAATTGTTTCCTATGTTCACCATTTTAGTTTAGCGTGGTTGCATGCAAACATTTGCTAATTAGCACTAAATGCAAATTTTAATTGAGGCTGATCAGAATCTCTTAAGTTTTGCCAATATTTGATCATAAACCACAGTAGCCACTGGACAAATGTGTTCTGATCTGCATGACAATCCATCCAAATGTGAACCTTATGTTGACACAAGAGGAAACGTTAGGGAAATGCCAAAGCATGCATGCATGTCTGTACAAATGATGAGATATTTGAGTCTGGGGAAAGTGGCGGCCCCATTGACTGACAGACACTTTGAGTCATGCTGCTAGCATGGATTAAAATGCCAAGTGGTGAAATACTTGGTATTCTAGATAATACAGGTTATTCTGTGTTGCACCACATATTTGTGGGTCCTTTCCTGGCACCACTCTGTTCTCAACTACAACACTGGGTAAACAGCAGAGATAGTGTGAGTGAGACAAACCCACAGATGGTCATCTTGT
The DNA here is from genome assembly GCA_032353495.1 of Ctenopoma kingsleyae. Lineage (NCBI taxonomy): Eukaryota > Metazoa > Chordata > Actinopteri > Anabantiformes > Anabantidae > Ctenopoma > Ctenopoma kingsleyae. The sequence goes on from JAUBNQ010000009.1 coordinate 4,941,983, forward strand.
GGGACTAAAGAAATACAAACCAAATGTTCGTACACTTTTGCATTCCTTTTGGGAGGGTTTAATATGCTGAACACATAAAGTATCAGGAACATCTTTCTCATATTGATTTGCTTCTGCAAAAACAGCTGCATCTCAGTTGTTTTAAATTTAAAAACCATCCTTTCTGTATTTCCTCCACTGGGTTTGGTTTAATTTTAAGTGAAGCAATTAGTAGGAAGATCGCTTTAATCTTTTGTTGATTTAAACAGATGTGTGTGCAGATTAAGTGTTATTGTTGAGAGTATTTGGAAATGCGGTGAGTCTGCTGACCAGGCTGCCCATGGAAATGATTCAACAAGTGTAATATATTTCAGATGAGGTGGATACTCATTGACTTTGTTCTGCCATCAAGACCAGAGACTGGTTTTAATCTAGTCAGATAGCACTAACCAATTTGTAGTTCATCTATGACTTCCCTGGTCCCAGACAATGCATCCTCATGGCCTTGGAGATCCCCTGACTTGACCCTTAACTTAGTGCTATCTTCTAGTCAAAGTTTTAATATACATGCAACACTTTATGTTTTAATGACCAAGTAAAACCACCTGCAAAACTGAAAATATCCCTACACCCCCGTGTCTGGTTGGCTTGTTGACATGCTTCAATATTTGTCAAAAAGACAAAAAATAACTAGAAAGAGTAAGAAATTAATAATGACAGACATGTGACAACCATAAATGGACACAAAGTGACCACAAATAGTTGGGTAATGACCATAAACGTGCAAATAAAATATATAAAACAATTCCAGAGACAAAAAAACAGCCAACTAATGACTGCAAAATGAATAATAACAACATTATGGTCACATTTGTTTTTCAGTCTGGGTGTCCTATGTAGGAGGAGTGAGGGCCCTTTGTTTCATAATCTGTCCAGAGTTTCCCAATTTTATACATACAAAATCTGAACTATGCACACAATTTGGAAAACGTGAAGCTTGTGTATCAACGTGTCTCCTAAACTAAAAGCCCAGTTCCATTGATCTCCCTCAAATATCATTCCAAATCACATTTGTGGAAATCTCTGAACACAAATTGCATCATGTATCACATTGTGTTCGCCTAGAAACGCAGGCCTTCAAAATGTAACACCCTGATTACAAGTTAGTCTCACTCATGCTGCACCTGTGCAAACTCAGTATGGAGAACACTTCAATCATGTGTCACAGTATAAAAGAAGATGCATGTATATATGGAGGATGCATGTGATGACATCCACACAGATGAATGCCAGGCATGGACCCAACATGCCATGTGCTTGGCTGAGGAGGACGTCTCAGCTGATGAGGTCCTCTGGCCTGACCAGAGTGACCTCTTTCATTGCATTGTGTAATTTCTTTATAGTCTTTTCAGTTCAACACTTTGTATTGTAATAATGACTATATATTTATTTTGTTACCTTTTTAAATCTGTGGATATCTGTTTATTTGGCCTCATGAAGCCAAAACATATGTGAGCACCTTTGATGGTAGTGTTTTTACATCAGTGTTTATTTGATGGTCTGTGAGACATAAACATACGATAGCTGTGTGTATTGTTTTAGTGAAAGGAATCCGTTTGGGGAAACATCTAAAGCATTTCCTTCACTGACATTTTACAGGTAGAGTGTTGGTCATGCTTAGTTGACCAGTTCATTTTCCCAGTAAGCTCTGCTGTCCAGATCCTGAGGAAACTGATCCATCAGGGACTACGTGTTTAAACTTTTTGTAGTCAAGCTTTTTGGACCTTATTGTAAGTTAATCATTATTATATCATAGTGAATCAGGGTCACAAAACAGATACATATTTTTAATTTCTCATTTTATACTTCATCGTGTATCTATTTTGAGATACACGATGAATAATAAATCCTTCTCAGTCAGTAGATTTCAGAGCTCAGATTCAGCTAAGGGGACGCCTTTACAGCGTCTTTGTCCAGAATGAAGGAAAGGAAAGAGAAACGAAGAAGACTGTATGTTCTGTTAGGGTCACCTTGATCTTAAAAGGCTCAGATTAAGTCAGTGTGATGGAGAAGATTGATAAACAAACTTTTTTTTTTCTCCAATTTGTCTCCCAACAACTTCTCCTTTTATTGTTGTTTTTATTCTTTCTCACACAGTTCACCTGTGAAGGGAAGAGTTGAATTGAGTTTAGCAAAAATCATCACAGAACTAAAAGAAGAGTGAATATTGGACTTAATTCAGCAGGTGGTCAGAAATTGAGTTCAGATGAAAACAAACTAAATGGCTTTGACAACCCATTTAACTATTAACATGTCACACATAGCGTGCATGACAGATTGATCTTTGTGTGAATGTGTGTGTGCGACCATAAAAGAGCAGGCACTGAACGTCATTAAAAAACACACTGGCCCCTCTGTGTGAGTATAAGCCAAAGGGCAGAGCTTTCTGAGGATAGAATTGTGTGACTTTAATAGGCGTTGCGACCTAATTGGAAAATAATTTCAATAAATCCAATTGCTGCCAAAATTTGTGTTTCCGCGTGTCTAAATAAAGGGAGGGATTTTTTAAATTTGTTTTTTTTTTTTTTTTTTACAGCTGCATAGTTCTGAGAGAGAGACGTCTTGTGCTTTTATATGTCAGAATTTAACACAAACAAGAGAGGATGAATTCTTTATATATTCCCTTAATCAGCACAAACCTTTTCTTCCGTTGCCACATGATTGGTAATGTTTTTTAGTTTCTCGTGCCTGCTGGTATTTACTCAGAGTGTCTACATAACAAAGTCAGTGTGGAATAAGTAAGTTATCGAGTGTGTGTGATCAGAAGACAGTTTGCCAACTTCACATTTTGCCATGTTCTTTAAATTTGTTAGTTTCCTGCCACAGATTGTGTCAGACTGCACCTGTGGAGCGCAGCATGTGTGTGTGTGTTTTATAAGAGAAGAAGACGATGTAATAAGCCTCACACCTCTGACAGCCTGCAGCAACAGTGGTGTGATTGTTCCCTCAGCAGATTACTGTGTGATATGAAGCCTCATGTCTCTAGAAGACATGTGACTCTTATTTGGTTGAGATGGGAGAAGAGTTACTTTGTGCGTATCTTTCTTTCTTCTTCAGTGTGCGCAGTTTTTACTGTTTTGTGAACCCCTACAGCATGTGGCCTACTTGGTTAATTTGCCACAGAACTCATGGTCCAACCCATAAAGCCAGTGTGAAAAATTCTTCTTGCTTGCAAGCAAATTATGAAAGAGGCAAAAACATACTCCTAATCCTAGGAGCAAGACTGAGATGTCTTCATAAAATGTTTCTTGAGAATATACTATCAAGTCCTGCATTATTTAAAAGTGAAAAAGAGCAGCACATTCATTTGATGTTTTGATGATGGTGATGGAGAGCCCTGTTAGACAGGTCAGTCCAAAATATCCAAGTGTTGAATTGGGTTGAGATCTGGTGACTCTTTTCATTTTTGTATCCCGCTCGAATAAAACTAGATGAAAGGTTTTGCCACCTTTTCATCAAAACTGTACAGCAATAGCAGAAAAAGGGACCCTGTTTGCAGGTGAATTACTGACTTTGACAGGAAGTAGTGAATATTAGCTGGAAGTTGTTATGTTAAAGATAAAGATTGTTGGGGTTAAACAGTAAGGTCGAGTGGTTGGGGTTAGGGATTGACACTGGCCCAGACGATAAGACCCAGAAACATTCCAAGAAGACTAACTCCAGGCCTGAGGTTAAAAGTCAACCATCTTGTTGGTAGTCCATTTGTCTGCAGGCAGATGCCTCTCAGTTCATTTGATAATAAAGTCCTGACTCAAGGTACATTCACTAATTTTCTTCTGGAACTTTCACTGACATCACATGGCCTTCATCAGTACATGGACGTTGCTCAGTTGTCATGGAGACGGATCTATCCTAAAAGTGTCACATCCTACCTATTTCTGTGACATCTAAAGTGAAATCCATTGATGAGGAGCTTGTGATACTGTTGAAAGCTCTGGAAAAGGGGAAACATTGTTGAGCCAATTAGAGAAGGCCAATGCCAGGTTTGGGAGAAGGATAGCACAAAGAAACCCACAAAGTTCAGTCTAGATTTTATATTAGTGTTGCTTTCAGCAAAATAAATCAGTGTGGAGAAAACGGGGATTTCCAGATAGACAAAGGTTTAGCTTTATGTCTGCTTGCATAAGATCTGTTGCATTGTTATTTACTGAGGTTTCATAACGACTAATACCATTACCCTCTGGGTGGAGAATGGCAGAGCAGGCAGAGGGATGATTGGGTGGATCAGAGTGGATTGATTTTAAGTCTCTATCATTTAGTTCCCAAAGGAAGCATGTCGTAGAAACAGACTAAATGAAGATTTGTCAGAACTGAAGCAGCAGAGGCTGAGATATGCTGACTTTTAGCTCCCAGTATCAGTCAAACACGCTCAATCGTACATTGCCTATAATGCAACAAACAACTTGTCGTTCAAACTCCAAACACTCAGTTTGTTAAGCAGGCTTTCTGTGATAGATTTATCTCCAAGCTAAAGCCAAGATAACCCCATTGACATCGCTATGACATCACTGGCTTATTTTCTCAGACTTGCCAAAGCTCCTCCTGAGGCATTTTCAACTGTTTTCATAAGCTGAGTAGTACTCCTCACGACTGGTAAACTCAACCTGGACACTAGCCTTCTACCCCCTATCTTTTCTCTTTACATTGTCATCTTGCCTAATGACTTAGTATTTATAGATTAGGGTAATAAATCACTGTAGAAGTCAAAGTCACCATCTTAACGGCCTTCACTGTTAGGATCTGCCACAGAGTCAGACTTTTCGAACCAATTAACCATACCTTAACAATAGCAGCAGAGGTTTATGTGATTTATGGTCTCTTCTTTAAAGAGTAGTCAGTTGTGCTTTCGTGTATTTTTCTGATTTGGACTGAGAGTAAATATTACATCAGCTAATATTTTCTGTTATCAGGCACCACAAATAAAACATTCTTTCCAGTTCGAACTAGTCCTTAGACTGTTATCAAGTCAAATAATGTCAGGGCCAAAACCCCTTTGTCTCCCAGCCCATTTGTGTCTTGGGGCCTTGGCACAGCAGTTGACAACCACTGTCTTAGGGGCTTCATATGGATGCTAATTGGAGCACAGCAGAGAATCAGGACATGCATTGCTTCCTCTCCACTCCTACCAATCCCTTCTCTTTTTGTCATCCTCCACTCTCTTTTTCTAGGCGCTCATATTTGGCTTCCATGTCAGCTGAGTTCCAATAAAGTTTTCTCCGCATCCCCCCCATTGACTCCAGCTAACATTTCGAGCTATCATTTCATTTTTAATCTGACTCCCCACCTCAGTCTTTCACCTCTCTTTCCCACCTCCTAATTTATCCTCCATCCCTCTCCATCTTTAAAAAAAATGAGTGAGAGCAAGAGGGAGACAGGAGAGGGAGAACAGCAGCTTCTAGTGTGTGTGTGTGTGTGTGTGTGTGTGTGTGTGTGTGTGTGTGTGTGTGTGTGTGTGGGAGGACTCCAGTGTCAGTAAGCAATCCCACTAACACAACCAACACATATAAGAGTGTGCATGTGTGTCTTTGTGTGGATTGCGCCTGTTTAGCCGGCGCGCTGTGCCTGTGGTGCCTGGGGGCAGGGAATTTTAAATCAGGCATCCAAAGAAACTGATACAGCTGAATATTTGAATATTTATTCCTTATCAGAAGCTGGGATATTAATGAGGGAGCTGTGTCGGAGCGGGCTATGGAGCGAGAGAGACAGAGTCTGGTGGTTGGGGACAGGCAGATGGTGTGTTTACTCCTGCGTTTTCATGTCATAACGGGAAGAAAGCACATGAGCTCTGCCTAGTGTTTATCCTCTGGAATTACACAACCCTGAACGCATCTAACAACAATGTCGTGATTGTTGTGATGGCTGTATTCCCTGCTCATCTGCAGTCTTGTCATTTTTTTTAAAAATTCTAACTGGAAAAAGCAGTTTGTGGTTGTAAGTCTGTAAAAAGAGTGAGTACTCTGGGAAAAAAAACCTGCTACACATTCTGACAACATATTTTAGAAAGAGTTATGCAAAAATGACCATATTATATAGGAAAAAAATCATAATTATTAAATAATGTAATGTAATGTGACTTTTTTAACCTTTGGACAAAGCTAGGCTAGCTCTTTCCCCTTGTTTCCATTCTTTATGCTATGCTACGCTAATCACCTCTTGGCAGACATGTACGAGGTACCAATATTATCATCTAGACATAAGCTGATCATCAAGTATAAGCTGAAGAGACTTAAACAAGTAAATAATCTCTCATAACGTCAAACAATTTATTGAAAAGGTCAGACGTCACGAGAAACTTAAATCAGCCTCATAAGTCAAACAACTTAACTTTCCTCGACTCCATCCTGGACATGCGGAGTCAAGAGAAGCCAACGTGTGGAACAAATCTCCCCTCACTTTATCTCCTTTAACATTCACTCCGTTGGCCTGTTCTCGTCTTAATGGAACAATGGAGCAGCATTACCAGCGGCTCATCCTTGTGATCCTGTCTCCCTGGGGTCCCGGTCCCCTTCCAGTGGTGTGTAAATGTAGGTCGACTGCGCTGTGATTTAGTGGGCCTGTTGTTTGTTTGGATTAGGAGTTTTAGTCAAGATGAATCACCCACTCGGGCACTTTAGCATGTTAATTGGTGTAACAGAACAAGAACTGGAGGCACCTTACTCAGATTGTCTACTGTGAATGATGATAGACAGCCAGCTGTTCAGTGTGAAGTGTAGGTAGTAATGTTTTTTTTTAAGGAAATAGGGTAGTTCAGCATTTTGCAAATATGCGTGTTTGTCTGTATTTTAAATATGAAGCACTTCTTAGCACATCTTAGCTTAGCATCATGGAAACGGAAACAGGTTCTGTCCATGTTAGCTGCTTATCAGGGTCACAGATTCACCTTGATCATCTTCACCAAAATTAACACATTAGCTTGTTTGTTTAATCTACAGAAAAAATCTAAATGTGAAAATGAAAACTCATTGACATAACTGGGCAATGCTGTTTTTCCTTCTCTTTTTTCCCCATTTAATCTGTCTCCACACTTTATGGTAAACTAGGTAGTTGCTGCTACATACTGTGTCCTGTAAAAATGATCTTTTTTGTTTTGCAGGGAAAGGGAGTTCCTAGGCAAATATGCAAAATGATGCTTGTGATCTAGCCATAATTACCTCTACGTGTTTGAAAACCCTCACTTTTTCAGCTTGTTGTTCACAGACCAGACATAAAAATATTAACTACAGAAAGAAAGAAATGCAGCCCTCTACAAACTGTTGAAACCTGCACTTTCTTTCTCCAGGAGAAAGATGTTTTAGACATTTACAGACACACCTGAGCAACCTGACCTATTTTGATGTCATACAGAATCTGAGGCCTGTAAACCAAGTTGACCATTATCATTTATTTTTACTCAATCTAAGCACACAGCCATTTCTGTGTATCTTTCAAAAGCCGAGAAAGAAAACCTATTATACTATATTTCAGCCCATATCTCAACTATAATGGTGAGCAAAAAAAAGCCTGTGATGTTTTTTCTTTGTCAGCACTGTGCAGCCCAGTCCTGGTTCCAAATGGATCAACACACTACGATAGATTAGTCTCCTTGTCTACACTTCCATTCACTTCTCCATTTATCCATCCATTTATTTACCCATGTGTTGCAGCAAACAGTGTTTTCATCTGAGAAATAGCTGAAAGAACGAAAAAATAAGGAGAGAGAAAGGGCAGGGTGACTGGAGCAAAACAGAGCCTTATCCCTCTGACACAAAAACTCATTCTGATCCATGGAATACAATAGAGCCAGACCCAGTGCACCCTTGGGCCAGGCAGCAAATAATACCCATAATGCAGCATGTCTGTGACTGCTGGAATCCCCTGTGGCCATACTTGTCCAGCTTGTATTGGGCTGTGCCAGGGAGCAGGCTATAATGCCAAATTATAGATGCCAAACATTGGCACAAACCACTCATTATTCTCTCTCTTTACTTGCCTTGTGGACAGCATGGGATGTTTTTCTGCTTTGCCTCGACATAGATGTTGCTCTTCAGTTCTCTATATACTGTACAGGTGTTCACATTACATGCACAGCTCCATCACGTCATGCGCCATTGTTTGCAATTGAGTTATTTGACGCAGCCATGCCTGTCACACCAGCAGTAATGTGGCGGTGCAACTCCTGGTGGCTTAGATGAAGTAGATACAACAACACATCTCACACAAGTAATAAGTCCCCTGGTGGTGCTTCCTAAATAAAAGAACAAGGCACAAACTGCAAGTTCACTGCAATGTTTCCCTCTGCAATCCCTCGAGCTCCCATCATCTCTTCAAAACAGGGAATTTAACCACAGAAAGAAAAGAACAATTACATCTTAGATTCTGTTGAATAATTCATAAGTCATTGTTGTGTGGGATGCTGCACGAACATGTGTGTTTGAAAGATGCAGGGCAGTCCCTCAGAAACAACACAACTGTGTTAGATTTGTGGTCTCAAAGTTGAGGGCTGGGAATTACATAAAAAAAAAAAAAGATTTACAAACAGTTACTGGTTTCAACTGGGTCGAGTTCTGGTTGGAGGCAGTGTTAAGGCTCCACAGCGCCACTGTGTGGTGAAAACAAAGCAAATAACACATACTAGGTTTTCCCTCTTTTATTTCAAAAATACCATACAACAGTACAGGAGCATTCACATCACCATAAAAATATTACAAAATTACACTGGCAGCTAACATTTACCAGCCAGCAACATATTTATTCTTTACAACAAAGGCTCACATAAGCGTAAAGCGTGCAAATACAGTACAGCATATAAAAATACATTTAGGAGTTCTGTGGATCGTGTGCAGCGGTTTTAGGGATACGATAATCTGACTCTAGAGGAGTGTGGGATATGATAAGTAGGTTTACATAATGCGTCATTGTGTGTAACAGGACATATTCAGTGACACAGAAACCCAGCCTCCCCAGGTTATATTCGCTGTCTGCACCTGCTGGCGTGAGGGGGTCACTATTCTCATCACACATGGGTGATCTGTGTGTGTGTGTCCTGTCTAGGCACCCACACTGGTTTTGAGGCTGTTTATAGAACTGTTATTTATAAAAGAACATTATAAAGTATTCTTGGCTCTTTACTGTCCTAGATACTCCAAGGAGACTCTTCAAATAATAAATAATGTCACCTTTCTGTACACTCATATCTTGATTTAGAAATATAGAAAAAAAACAACAAATCATCCCAGTTTGTTGACTCACAGATGTTTCATCTTTTCTAGAGGGAATGATCACTGTGATTGCTGCTGACCAACATTCTCAGTCCTTATGCATGTCAGGCAAACACAGCTTGTATCACAAACTAAGGCACTCGATTTGGAGACTACTTTCAGCGTAGTAGACTGTACTTACTTCTCATAATACTGGAGTTATTTTTAAAAAGCTTCAGACTGACATAAAAGTGTCTGGAGCTGCTGTTGCGTCCTAAAAGCCTCTCAAATCCACATCAATACTTTATGTAAAACTAACCTGTGAGGCCCAAATCTAATTTAAATGAACAGTTAAGGCTAAAGTAGCAGTTTTTGATCAGTTAAAACATCAGACATGAGTGTTTGTGCGCGTCACAGTCCCATCCACACTACAGCTACAGGCTTTAGGAGAAATAGTCCAAACAGGGATCAGGCAAATTCTCAACCGTCACAACCCTTTTCACCATTCAGTAGTTCCCTCAAGGGTCTATCCCCATACAGACATTCCTGTCTTTGGTCCTCTAAGCTCGTCTTGCAATGGTTGCCCATACTCATCTCTTCTTCACCGTCTCGTTCTGCCAATCATACATTGATCTTCTTCAGCTGTTCATAAGTAAGGAAGAACTGGGGATGGAGTAAAGGAACATATGCAAAAAGAGCAGCTGAACTTTTGTTGAGCAGAAGGAAAGACACACTGAGGAACTTTGGCTCTTTCTGTACTTCAGCTCAAAGCCGTCCTTGTTATTAACTCCCTGTTGCCTCAGTCTACCCAGATGTACAAGTACAGGAATCTCACTACATTTTTCAGGCCTGGTTGGAGCATGATGTGTATCTGTGAGCTGCACTTTTGCCTGTTCCATCATCTATATTCTGATATTTGCAGTTAGGGGTGGGCGATATATTGAATATACTCGATGTATCCCGACTTTTTCCACGTGCGATATAGTAAATGACTATCGAGTATAGATTCTAACGTTAAATAAACAGCATGTACTTCGCTTCGAGTTTCGCTTCTTTGCCCTCTCACAGCAGACAGCTCACTCCCCCGCCCATCCAGAAAACTTTCTTAGCAAATGCTCGTTTTGTATCGGAATAACAGCGGAGGGAAGCGAACGCGCAAAGATAGGCGTGAAAGCCCAAGCGAAACCTTTAGAAATCTCTATTTGGTACCGGGCCGCAGATAAAGAAAATAATTATATTATTTCCGTTTTCACACGACACGGTCTGTTATTTTAAAACAATCACAGGCATGTTCACAAACGGAGCGCAGACCGGAATCTTCCAGTTTTTCACAATAAAAGACTGGCAGAGTCTGCCGTCTGCGCTTGTAAACATGCCTGATGCATTGAGCACGTCAGTGTGACAAGAGGGTCAATTGCTGGTGATTGCAAATGATAGTGACCTTTAAAGTAAGTTTGAGACGGTGACTATACTACTGCAGCATTTGAACGCCACAATAGAGATCGGCTTTTCAATCGAGTCAGCGACATATATCGTGATATAGCTTAAAAATATTGTGATATTCTTTTTCGCCCAGCCCTATTTGCAGTGTCCCTGGACAAGACAATATTATTATTACTGCTGTAGCTTCACAAAGCCGTAAACTAAGCTTCCTCCAGTGGATCTGGCCTTTGAATCCTACACATCACTGGATGAATAACTGAGTTTACAACATTTTGCTGCTGATTTCACCAGTTCAGAAGATATTGCATCATCTAGGGTGAATGTAAACAGACGCACTAATGAGATGGTTAAAGGATACAATGATGTTCCATGGTCCCAGGCGGAGCCAGTTGGGAAAGAAGCCCTTATAGAGGGCCATGAAGCCCTCAGAGCGCCATGTCTGAAGAGAAAACAAACACGTTAAAAACCCACTTTGTGGCCTTATTATCCTCTAATGATCATCCTAAAGTCCTCTCTGGGCGGTTTTAACTGGGGTTGCAAATTCAGTTACAGCACAATTTTATGAATATAAAAGATTATTACTACTACTACTACATGTTACATATTTATAACAAGACGCAAAACGTGTCAATACACTGCTAATTATCAACTCTAAACATCTAATAATGCTGACACTGCTAACTGCTTTAGATGTAAAAATATCTTTGAAAAAGAGAGAAGACACTTGTATATAAAGGGCAACTTTACAGTTGAGACAAATAAAAGAAAAGAGCAATCTAAATCTGAGGCTGCCAAGGCTGAGCTATTCTGACTCTTAATCCCTAGTATTGGTAAAGCTCCAAAAACACTACGTGTCCCATAATACCACCAATGACAATTTTTTGATAAACCAGAGTACCTGACCCAAATCTTCTTAATCAGGGATTATTTTTTTTCCACACTTGACAAAACTCCAGCTCCTGTTTTCAGTTTGATTAGCTATCTCTGTGACAAGTAATCTTTGACAAATTTGGCGGAGTGCTCCTTTAATAAAATGATCTACAAACAACACCTGTAGGATGTTCATTTTCTCCTTTCTTTGTCAGGAGCTCTGACTGACCTGCAGCAAACAGTCCAATGTTCCCTGGTAGAGAGCTACTCCTCTCTGGTTCATCATGCGCGTCCGGACTACGTCTACTGGGTTGGAGGCCAACGCCCCAGCCAGACCACACACAAAGCTGGACCTAGGAGACAATGATGCACACTCTGTTTTGTCTCAGCTCAGAAAGTAATCTAATTGTAACAGTCAACATTAGGTGCCATTTTCTCCAGACAGAAACAAACTAAATAACAGTAAAGATGGAATATCTGAACAGCATTTTGCTGAAATACAGACTTAGCATCACCGTGCCCCTGTTCAGATGTCACAGCAATCACTATGTGTTTAAGGATGGCTGCTGCTTCATATGCTAAATAATGTCTGAAATACAGTACAGTGCCTGGCTGTTAATGCTGACTGAGAGCAGCTATTTCATTGACTTTGAATTCCCCTTCTGCCTCATGTGATGTTATCACATGAGGCAGAAGGGGAATTCAAAGTCACTTGACAAACTCACAAGAAGTGTGTGTACACAG
>JAUBNQ010000009.1:4988977-5003142 GCA_032353495.1 Ctenopoma kingsleyae
GTGCTTTGTGGATGGAATTATAGAAGAGCTAATGAAAAACCAGTGAATGTGTGTGTGTGTGTGTGTGTGTGTGTGTGCGTCTGTGGGCATAAGAATCTTCATGTTAATGACTCAGCTATTGCAGTTATGTTCAGTAACACACTGTATTTGTACATCTTGTGGTATGATTGACAGGTTCACCTATGAGATTGCTCCAGTGTTTGTGTTGATGGAGCAGCTGACTTTGAAGAAAATGAGAGAGATGATTGGTTGGCCCAGTGGGGAGGGAGATGGCCTCTTTTCACCAGGTTAGTGTATAAATCATAGTATTCATACAAACTGTACCTAGTGTACAAATGTGTAATTTTGGTAACAAATCATTTAAATAGATTTACTTCTCCCTTTAGCAAGATGTCAATTTAGTCATTTCAGTTTTGGTAATAATTATCTGTACTCAACAGGGGGCGCTATCTCCAACATGTACAGTGTGATGATTGCACGTTACAAGTATTTCCCTGAGGTCAAGACCAAGGGCATGTCTGCTGCTCCTAGACTTGTCCTTTTCACCTCCGAACATGTAAGTGACCGTGCAGAGACATACACACAATCAAGGTTCAGACTGTTTTCATGGATTCATTTTTGCTTCTGTCACATCTACTCTACAAGCATTTAGTTATTGTTTCAGGAAAAGATTTGTAAACTTAGTGTGTGTCTGTACAGAGCCACTACTCCATAAAGAAGGCTGGAGCTGCTCTGGGCTTTGGTACTGAGAACGTAATCCTGCTGAGCACGGATGAGAGGTAGTAGATTCATTTCACACTTTTACACTTACAAGCCACATAATACCGACTAGCGCAGGCATTTGTTAAAAAAACAAGGCGACTCTCATGGTGCTAAATAAATAAATAAATGTATGAAAGCTGTCTGTTAAGATGCTGCCTTTTAATGTTTCAGAGGAAGAGTAATTCCTGCAGATCTGGAAGCTAAGATCATTGATGCCAAACAGAAGGTCAGTGTTTTTATTTTATTTTGTTTTTTTTCTTTTAAGCGTTTGGTGTCTTCATGCCAAGGTCACTAAGTTGTATGTGTGTTGATACTGCAGGGTTACGTGCCATTGTTCGTGAATGCCACAGCCGGTTCGACTGTATACGGAGCCTTTGACCCCATCAGCGAGATCGCTGACATCTGTGAGAAGTACAACTTGTGGCTCCATGTTGATGTAAGAAGCAGCCATATGCTCCGTTGCTGTAATATTTTGATAGTAACAGATGGTGTACTATGTCCCCACCTATGTACCCTTCTGTAACAGTGCTTTTCCGTTTGCCCAGGGAGCGTGGGGTGGTGGACTGCTCATGTCCAGGAAGCATCGCCATAAGCTTAATGGAATTGAGAGGTGAGTTAATCAGACAGTGTGTCTCAGTCTGGATTGTTACTTTAAGAAACTTCGCAGAGAAAAGTACACAAAACAAAACCCATTTAACATTGCAGGGCCAACTCAGTCACATGGAACCCCCACAAGATGATGGGCGTACCTCTACAGTGCTCTGCAATCCTGGTCAGAGAGAAGGTACAGTGGACACACACACACGCGAGTAGGTTCACAGTCAGCAGAGTGGCTGTGAGAAAGGGTTATCAGTGTATTATTAACTGTATGTGTCTTCTCTAGGGAATCCTAGCAGGCTGTAATTCCATGTGTGCTGGCTACCTGTTCCAACCAGACAAACAGTATGATGTCACATATGACACAGGGGACAAAGCCATCCAGTGTGGCCGACACGTCGACATCTTTAAATTCTGGCTTATGTGGAAGGCCAAGGTGAGACGCAGGGAGGCAGACACACACACACACGCGCACACATGTACCAGCTAAATTGTAAACTGTGTTATTATACCAGATGCTGTAGCGTTATACTCAGTGTTTTATGTTAACTATTACATAACCTGCTTACCCCCCCTCCCCTGCAGGGCACCGTAGGTTTTGAGCAGCACATTGACAAGTGTCTGGACCTGTCTCAGTACCTGTACAACAAGATCAAGAACAGGGAGGGTTATGAGATGGTGTTTGATGGAGTGGTGAGCATCTAATGTGTGATTCATTAAATGTTACTGTCAAACAAGAAAATTCTATATAATATCCTAGTTATTATATTAGTTTATAATCTGACAATCATTCTGTGTTAACTAACTGCACAAGGTATTCACTATAATTATCTTGATGTATTATAAAAACTTTTTCACTTTATTTCTGTTTGTAGCCTCAGCACACCAACGTTTGTTTCTGGTACATCCCACCCAGCCTGAGAGGCATGCCAGATGGTGAAGAGCGGCGAGAAAAACTCCACAGGGTATGGCACGTTTCAGCCTGTCAGTTTCAGACCTACACCTCCATTTTGTTCATACAACTGATGGATGATGTTTTAATAAATATGCTTCATATCAGCCACCCTTAAATAATACAACGCTCTGATTTGTCGTTTCTTACTCCGTCAGGTGGCACCAAAGATTAAAGCAATGATGATGGAGTCTGGGACCACCATGGTGGGCTATCAGCCTCAGGGTTATAAAGTCAACTTCTTCCGCATGGTCATCTCTAACGCTGCGGTCACCCAGTCTGACATCGACTTCCTCATTGATGAGATTGAGAGGCTGGGTCATGACCTGTAGACCTCTGAGCCACCACCGCTGCAGTGACCAGAGGCCAAATGAACCTACAGTGTTTTATCTGTTGTATTTCCAAGGCGATCACCTGTGAGGTCAAACATTCACAGTGCTCCAGACAGAGTAACGATCTTTTTCTCCAGTTTATCTTTGCCTGGAGCGCTCTGATTGTTCGTCCAGCTGAAGAGAACCAAGCAAGGAGAGAGACATCGAGACTGTCCCACATAGTTCCTTCTATATAGAAAATATATAAACAGTATCTGAAAGCTCCAGGTACAACAAACATGCTCTAATGTGTGTGTGTGTGTGTGTGTGTGTGTGTGCTGTGGACTCTTGTTATACTGTATGTGTGTGTGTAATCTAGTTTCTTGTCCAACAAAGTTCATCTTTCAATGTCTTTATGTGCCTGAGTGTGTCTATTTGTGTGTGCGTGTGCGTGTGTGTGGAGAGAAAAGCACAGATCAAAACCTAACAAAGTATCATAAATTATTCTGTTGTATCATACACTTACTACACACAATTCAATCACTGGTGCTCTCACCTGTACATATAATTAATGTCAGTGCACCAACCCATTTGTCCTAAACTATTGTCCTGAAGCAGTGTGTGTGTGACACGTTGACTGTTTCCTGTCATGTAATTTAAGCACTAGGCACATTAGACACTGTGTTAAAAATAAGCTGATGTGCACACTGCACACCATATGTATCAAGTGTGTTAAGCTGAGAGGTTTTAGACAACTTCCAGCAACTGAACCACAGCCTGCAATATTTCCCCTCTTAGAGACTTAAGAGTATTTCAAATGTCTACAGCTATCCCAAGTGTGTGACAACTTTGAACTTAATGTAAGACGCTGGCTCGTTGTCTGTTTCACGCAATCATGTGATAACCATACAGTATGTGTTTCTAATTTTGTTGAAAGATTGCTATGAGAACAAATATTTATTGCATTTCCACTGTTTGCAGATTCAGGTATTTTATTGTAAATTGTATTGTATCTTTATGTGTATTACATGGTAATACATTTGTAAATGTAATCACAGGAACAGAGAGTTTATTTATAGTGATTTTGTCAGCCAAAGAAAGAGAATCGGGAACCGAGCAATCCATTGTCCTTCATATTTAACTTCTTATAGATTATAGGTGTTTGTAAAATGTTACCTATTGACCCTCGACTGCGATGCAATTTCTATTGTGTGTTTCTTTCTGTGATTGTGAGTCTTTTTGACTGACTGTTTTGAGATGACTGATTGGCCTTCTGATGAGATTAGAAGTGCGTCCTCTGGCAGTTGTGCCAGTCTTTTATTTTAGAGAGAAGCACTAGGATGTGAGAATGTACTCTGCTCTCAAGACTGGGAAGAAAGGATTGTTGTGTCTGTCTGAATCCTAATGCATTTACTGTAATATAGTATATGAATTGTAATACATATTACCTGTATTCTCAGTGTTACGGGAGCTCAATGGAATATCTTGTATAAAGAGTTCCTGTTTGTGTCTTTGCACAATGTTCACCTTTCTTTCTTCCATTGTAAATGGATGTGGCAGTATTATATAGGAGTTATGTTAACAAAGTATTTATGATATCTAGGGACCATATGTGAATAGCACAATTGCATAAATCATATTTAAGGTAATCTGTGTACTGTACTGTCTGTGGCCGTTGACTCCTGTATGTGACCAATGCAGGTCGTAAGGGGATGTGTCCTAGAGCGTTTTCAGTAGGCACTTTAACAAAATCATACCATCTTTAAAAATATCTTTAATAAAGTCTATTGAAGGGAAAACTGAGTTTGAATTATTAAAAAAACACACAAATCTCACAATCATCATTCTATGATGCACCGCAAACTGCACTCAGAATGAAAAGCTCTGAGCTTCCAGTATCAGTAGCTACACACACATACACACAAAATATACATTATTGCCTCTCTGCCTAATCATCCTCGAGAAGGTTTTGTTTGGCCTCCCGCTGTGTGTCGGATTGGCTGTTCTCCAGCGTGAAACCCTCCTCTGCTATCAGCCCCTTTTCTCTATTATTCCTCCCTTTCCTTTGCCTTTCTCCTCTCTATTCTCCTCATCTCTCTTTACTCTCTTTTTTGCTCATTTTTACATCTAGTTTGCTCTACTCTTTATCTTAATATTCTCCTGTTCCTGCTTTCTTCTTACCATTTTTCATATATAAATACAAATGTCATTCAGCCTTGCTAAGTCACCATTTCACAGAGAAAGAAAGGCATTAGTTGGAACATTTACATAGGGGACAGAATATCAGAGAGCTCCAGTCTTGGTCACTGTGAAGAGCTCTGCAGTGAGGATGTGATGTACTAACGCCATCTGGTGGTGACTTTCTGTCAGGACAAATAAACCAAAGCGCTGAATGAAGCTCATGAAAATATTAAACCTACTACAGTGGGTGTTGACATCATCATATCATAATCATAGAAATGATTCACAAAAGATGACGAGGTCCCTACTGAGCTTCATAATTCTGCACCATGTGCTAATGGTCTGAATGTTATTAAGGAGAAGAGAAATAGCCCCATTTAAATATCGGTGATAGATATTCTGTGGGCTAAATATACCAAGATTATAAAATAAATAAGTACAAATAAGTAAAATAAATAAAAATAATAAATAAAAAAATAAATACGATTTTGATGTCAGCGTAACGTGTGAAGTCTATGCTTTGATACTGATGTTACTGTACTGATGAGCTCTTTATATCGCCAGAAACCGACTGAAATAGGTAAATTGAAATGTACATTTAGAAAAGGCCTAATTTCCTGCCACGTAACGGCGCATGCGCATCGCTCAGCGAGTCATTTGGCGACGTGTACCCGGTGTGTGGAAGTAGTCAGGTATCTCACGTCTGTTGGATCATAAGCTGCCATAAACACCCAAAAAGCCTTAATAGTGCGAAATCATGGGGGGCTCGCAGAGCGTGGAGATACCGGGGGGAGGCTCCGAGGGTTACCATGTCCTCCGGGTGAGTTTTCCTGTTGTTAGGTGCTAGCTTAGCATTTGGGCAGAGCCGGAGAATTCCCTGCTGTGTGTTGACGATAGGCCGGGGATGATGCTGGGCCCTCCGACTGGATAATACTTACATGATGTCGGGAAATATTGTGTGCTTTAGAGGAATACTAGTACCCCAAATCGTTTCTTGTTATATGTTCTGTTTGTACATAAACATAGCTAGCTGTGCTTGCCTGAAGATAAGCACCAGTGTTGGAACTAGCTAAAGCTAACTACGTAGCTGCTAGGTGACGTTTGCCAAGCTGATTTGGTTGAATCCGGACACGCCTTTTTGACATTTTTGACATCTTTAACATGATATAAGTTAGCTTTTGACAAGGTAACAGTGGAGACTGGCTTTCCAAATTTCCAAGTGTGACAACATTTGTGGTCCGTAGAGGGGTTGGTCCCATCGTGGACGAGCCAAGAACAAAATGTAAAACGGTGTTACTGCATGTGGGGGAGAACTTGTTGAGAGTGGGTTTCAGGTAGGTTTGGGGTCAGGTTAAACACTTCAGAGGACAAGTGGTTGGGCGTGGGCATAAGGTAATGGAAAAATGGCTCTAATGTGTTTCTCATCTCAGGTTAACCCTGTTTGTTTTGCATATGTAGAGAGTATTGATGTTCTTTACTCATAAGAAAGAGTCCAGCAGTAGGAGCTGACGATGTCTCTCAATTTTGTGCAGGTTCAGGAGAACTCACCTGGACACCGTGCAGGACTGGAGCCTTTCTTTGACTTTATTGTCTCCATCAATAACACCAGATTGGTAAGAAAAGACAGTAGCTGTAACTGATAGTATCAAATACATCTCATGAGGGCAGTACATTTTATGGAATCCCCTTTTTTGTTCTTATTCACTCTTGTTTTCTACAGAACAAAGACAATGACACCTTGAAGGACCTGTTAAAAGCCAGTGTTGAGAAACCCGTAAAGATGCTGATTTACTCCTCAAAGACCCTGGAGCTGAGGGAATCCACTGTCACACCCAGCAACCTGTGGGGAGGACAGGGTTTGCTTGGCGTGTCTATTCGCTTCTGTAGCTTTGAGGGAGCCAATGAGAATGTTTGGCATGTGCTGGTAGGCAACACTGAAGCCTCACCATTATTTACTATATTGTTTTACACCATGCAGCAGTAGTTTCTTTACTTATAGTCCCTCTTTCTCTTAAACAGGAAGTGGAGCCTAACTCCCCAGCAGCCCTTGCTGGCTTGCGGCCGCACACTGACTACATCATTGGAGCTGATACTGTTATGAATGAGGTTGCTTATCAGCACTTAAGTCCTTGCCACTGTCATTCCTGCACATTCTGCACCTGATGATAATAACAACGATTGTGTGTCTTCTCCTTTTGTCTGCTTTATCTACAGTCAGAGGACCTGTTCTCTCTGATAGAGAGCCACGAGGGGAAAGGCCTGAAGCTCTATGTGTACAACACAGACACTGATAACTGCAGAGAGGTGGTCATCACACCTAACGGTGCCTGGGGAGGAGAGGGAAGGTAATGCCCTACAGTCTTGCACTTTTCATATACACAATAATGTGAGCATTTCCAGTTGATTACGTCTCACATTAGCCTAAATTAAATGTGTCAGGTTTTCTATTGTTGATGCTGTTTTGGTAACTGGTGGTTAGATGCAGTTAATACATTTCATGAGTGAAACAATATGTTTATATAAGAGTTTGTACGTTGATTTACAGCAACAAGTAAATATGTGTCCATTTTATCCACATTTGTTGCTCTTTTTGTGTCCATGTTTTTGTTGCATTGCTTCACTGATGTGCTATTTTTATGGCTCTGGGACTCTGATTGGTTAAGCAGCTCTCAGTGAACACAACACCAGACCTATTTCTATTGCTAAACAATTGTAGATCTGGGTGACAAATCAAACATCTGGAATCAGGCTGCTGTCAGATGTGTTTGATTAAAAATTGTTTTTTTCAACATTATCATCTCTCTTTTTCAGTCTGGGATGTGGGATAGGCTATGGATACCTCCATAGGATTCCTACCCGGCCTTTTGAAGAGGGGAAGAAGATCATCTTCCCTGGAGATTCCCCCAGTGAGCCCATCAGTCCATTGAAAGATGGATTCACTGAGGTCAGGCTTAACACACTAAAGATTTTCCTGGTTGAACATTACTACACAGCTTTGAATCAGTTCTCACTTAAATTTGGAGACATATTAAAGGCAGATGAGCAGCACAGAAATATGAATGCAAAAAGTATAAACTTCCATTTGCAGCAGGGTACTGATATTACTGTGCAGTGCTCTAGAATATTATCCATTCACTCACTGTTAAGTATCCCTGAAAACCCTGTTCTCTTTTGCTTTAGCAGCCAAAACTTTACTCATCATTATGCTGTATGTGTCTGTGCGTGTGCATGCATGAATGACTTTGAGAAGATTTAAGTTTTGTGTCTCTTTTAAAATCTTCCCACTCTACAAATGCAAGTGTCCTCATTGTGTATGCAGCAAAGTGAGCAGCAGAGACAGAGAGCAATGTTGCTCATTAGAGTTAATTGCACGTGTGGATGAATGTGACCTTATCTGCTTGACAGCAGCGTCTTTTCTCCACCTCCCTCATTGTGTTCTCTCTCTTAACTCCTTCAGGTCCAACTTTCAGCAGTGACGCCTCCTCCCACTGCACCTGCTGTCCCCACTGGCCTAGAAAATTCATTGTCTGGCCTGTCAATCAGCACAGCCCCACCCACCATGCCCAGTGAGCTGCAGACAGGTATTTCATCTCTTTCTCTTTATTAATATAGTAACCAGGGATATTTCTTATGATGAAACTGTATCCCAGTCTCATAAATGTGTACTTACTCCACATATTCTTATTCAGTGTGAAATGTTTGACATTTACCCCTCCAGGTTTGCCCACAGTCCCTCTGCTCCCTTCCTCAACCAGCCCCTCCCTCAGCCCCCTCACTGCACTGAATCCAGCCTCCGCCACCTTCAACCCAACCACCACACTACCAGGTAGGTGATTCTTCTAAAAGCACAAGTCTGTTTGCGTCTTTGACTTTTCTGCAGCAAACATATGCAAAGTTTCAGTTGTGGGACAGGTGTTACAGCTGTTTCTCTACAGATTTCTGATGGTGTGTTCACACCCTGGCAGAAAAGAGAGATCTAACTCTCTCACAATAGAGCACTAGCCAATATCAGATCTTAGTTTGAGTTAAGGCTGGGCAGTATAACGGTAGACCTTTTGATACCGATATATTTTTACACGCGGTATAGAATTTTTTTAATACCGTTTATCCCGTGCTCGAGTTTAGATCTTTATAACAGAGAGCAGAGTCTCTCATCAGACTCACTCACACACACATAAACAGACCTAGACCTGCCCCCCTCTCCCACTGCGCATACAGCCAGACGGTGGTGTACTCTCATTCAAGTCAGCAGCAGAAGGACACAGGCTCCAGTTGCTATTAATGAAAACTATGACCTAGTTGGTAAAAAGAAAACCAGCAGTTCAGTAGTTTTGAGATGGTTCGGATTTCCTGCAGAAAAACATACTGTAGAGTAGAGAACTTACATCCAAATGTGAAAGCACGTCCAAACTTTATCTCCGTTTACAACAGCGCCACAAACTCCAGTCTGAAGAGTGAATTAAACTTCAGTCTGTCGCTAACATGTCAGACACCAGACCTGCACAGCTGCCTGAGTTTACCTGTGTGTGTCTTTTAAAAAGAGAAATACCAAGTGGCGCTAGATGGTAAACGCAGTAAGCTACGATATCGCTAAAAACATGGTCCTCACAGTGATACAAAGATGACAAACATGGTTTTAAAAAGCTGCTAAAACTGGATCGGTACCAGTTGTCCACTCACCAGTAGTTTGCAGGACAGATGCTGTCAGAAATGTTCATGAATGTCTGAAGGTTCTTAGTGACGACTCACTAATGAAAAATTTCTGTCTGACAACAGACATATGGTCAAGTCAGATGTGAGTCTTAAATGAGCATGAACATTATGTAGAAGACGTAAAAACAGCGACTCCAAACGAGCTATTTCCCTCAGTATCAGGGAATTTGTTTTATTTTTATTTACATCATAGTGACTTTCTTTACTACAGTATTTTAAAACAAGAAAAACATGTCTCAGTTATGCCTTTTAATTGAATCTGAACATTTTGTACAATAAAGATTTATACCGGGATATAAAAGATATATCGTGGCAGAGCCAAAATATACCGGGATATGAATTTTTGTCCATATCGCCCAGCCCTAGTTTGAGTACAGGGCACACGCACACTAATTTATTTAAGTGAAGCTGCGAATATCAGTTAACAGCTTAAATGTTAAATTTCTCTTTTTTTGTAGTTATAAACAGTCAGCTGTGTGCGACCATCATTCTCCTTTCTTTTGTGCTGTGTCTTGCTGGATCACTTCAAGCATCCTCTTATGGATATTAATGTTCTTTAGATTTACAAAGTGTTCTTTTTGTTCTGGTTGTTTGTGTGCTTCTAGGTCTGATGCCCCTCCCGGGTGGATTACCTCCACTCCCTAACCTTCCCAACCTGAACCTTCCACTCCCAGACCTCAGTGCTGTGTCACTAGCAGGCACCAGTACCTTACCACCAACAATAGGCACATCAGGTAAGTAAATGTGTACTTTTACTATACACAGCTGCTCTATGCTATTGGACCCCAAACTGACAGGTTGATCCATATTAAGGGTCCCAAGTGAAATCTGAGTGATCATGAAATTATAAATGATTTGTATGCTCAGTGTGTCCTTCTGGAATTATTTTTAAATGTAAGTCCCAACAAAAACTGGAGAAAGCACAGAATCATATAATTAATGCATGTATCTTGTTTTCACCAGTTCCACCTCTGGCCCCACTCCCACCCCTCAACCTGCCAGGTCTGGCCCCGTTGCCCCCTCTGCCGACCGTACTGCCGTCCCAGCTGCCTCCTCTCCTCTCTCAGGGAGTTGCCCCGCTTCTGCCCACCTCCAACACCCACCTTCCAACTTCAGTCACAGTCACACCAGGACTTGTGACTGACCCTGCTGCCGTCTCCATGGCACCCACAGAAGCAGTCCCCACAAATGCCACGGAATCACTGGCCCCCACGGAAACACTAACATCGTCGTAACTTGAGAAAGAAGATCCTGCTTTTCATCAAACCAAAACACACACACCTGGTTTCATTCTTTCTCCCGTCTGTTTTTCTGTGTTTTTCTATTTATTAAGAGGAACAGGCAGACAGCAGCACCGGTTCAGACGCAGAGGTTAGCATGCTCCAGTTCTGGAAAAAGCTTGCGTGGAGCAATGAAGGAATGCATATGAAGAATGGAGGGTGGATGTGGACCGGTCATACCAACACCTCTTTATCACCAGATTATCATGGAGCTTGCATTAGCAAGACAGACAAGGTCTGCTCTTTGTTTGTAGTACACACTACACTCCAGCAGTTACAACAAGGATAAAATCATAGGATTTTCCCGTTTTTTTTTCTGATCTGGCAACACTCTTTTTTATTTTTTTCTTTGAACATTTATTTTTTATATATAAATAGTGTAAATTAATGGGACTGGATGATAGATTGAATTTACTGAATCACTGGCCCTTATCGTCCAGCCTCCATGTATAACCTTTTAGTAGTTAATAGACACGCCCCCCCCCGACTAATAGATTGATTTGATTCACATGTATTCATTTTGTTGAAATTGCTGTATGAGTATCACAACCCAATCAACGAAATGAGCTTTATTTTGCACCACCCTTGTGTTTTGAAATGTTTAGTCTATCCCTTTGTACGTTTCCATGTATACCCTGACCTCTACAGTACACACAGTTCCCACCACACGGAGACAGTAACAGCCTGGAGGCCGTGCCAGAGAGGACGGAGGTTTACAGTTACATGAGCTACAGAGCAGAGTGTGTGCTTTGCTGTTGGGTGATTAGTAGTTGGTTCAAACATGGGTGTGGGGTTAATAAATATACAATATGTCTCCTCCTGGCATGGCTGAAGCTAATTTGTAAACAGTTGCAGTGATGCAGTAAAGCCACTAGGCATCGCTGTAAGATAACTTTCTGAAAACATCTACTGGATACACAGTATGAGCAATAAAGCCAAATTAATTTTACATTACGTCTCTATTTTTCTCTACAGTCCACAGTATTTCTTTGCTAGTTTATTTTTGCTGTCTCAGTCCTGCCACAAAAAAAACAAGATAACAGATCACCTAAAAAATTTGATGTGCAACATTGCTAAATAAAAGGTGTAATGACCAATAAGATAACTGGAAAAAGTACAATCCCAGATGCCAGGAATGTGAGTTGTAAATACAGTAAATCCTTTCTCCCTCAACTGCCATGTGAATTATACAGCAGGTAAAACAGTTCATCACATCCAGCTCTAATATTGTGATAGATTATGGCACATGGTGCCTGTTCATAATGAATTTTAATGTGCCTGCATCTTCACATAACTATCACCCTGCTCTGTGCTCCACCTTGTGCCAAACACTTTGAGTGAGGTTGCATAACCCTCCACAGGAAATATGGGTCACACTGCAGGAATGACGACGTGTAAAGCAATCTTTATTGCATATGAATGACATGTCCCTGCATTGCACCCCCACCGTTAACGTGATCTGACATTTTGATAACTGATGACTGCACTTACATCCAAACGTTTTGTTAAATAGAAGTGAGGAACAAAACTAGACAGGCGGGGATAAGACTGTTTTATGCCTTACTGCACCCAAGTGGATAAAATTACACTTTATGGAACTGGACACACACTTTACCTGTTTCATTGCACTTCATCGCCTGCTTTCGCAGGAGAGTGGGTACTCCCTGCCGTTTAATCCACCTGACACTACAACTGTTTGGGCTTTTTTTTTTTTTTTTTTTGTTCATCTAACAGCTCGCACCTAGAAAATCAATTAAGACTTATTTTTATAGCAGGCGAGAGAGCACAGAGAGAAGAAGAGACACCCACGCCTCGCTGTGTAACTGTTCCCACTTGTCTTTTATCTGAGTTCTGGCCCAACTCTCGGCCAGAGTCTCGTTTTCCTGCATGAGAAATAGGCTCAAAACATCATACAGGTAAGGGCTTTATTTACAGGTTGACAACATTTCTAGCTGCAGTAAATCATGCTGCAACACAGGCCAACCAGGAGCTTGCCCATTTTCTACTGGCATGAACAGGTGAGACCACTGCACAGCGCACTGGGACTTTGCTCCTTGCAATGTCTGTTGGACTCTCTTACATTAAAGTAAACAAAAACCCACATGGACATTTGATGTCAGTGGCAGAAGAATGTGTTGCACCCCCTTCCCCTCCTCACCTCCTCACCCCTCGAACAGCACAGTGGGTGTCCGCTTCAGATAAACAGGCTCTGGAGAGTGTTCCTCTTACCACAGTTCAAGTATGCACATTTTGTGAGGCAAAAAAAAAACAAACATTCACACATTACGAACTAAAAGCAACATTTATAGCAGCAAACTGAGAACAGCTTTCAGGAGGAAACAAATAAACTGAGCTAAGTGAGACACTGGGGAGCAGGGATAAGCCTCATTATTATATATTTGCTAGTGAGTAATGTCTCCTGCACATGAAATGTACACTAAATTCTGTGCCCCCACCCCAGTCTTTGCAGTACAGTAACAGCTGATCCAGCCCCCTCAGCTCAGTCCAGCACTCTTCCAGCAGGTTGACGAGGACGACTATGACAACGTGGTACTGCAGCACTCTGCCCATTACAACACTCACTCTCATCGGAACAGCAAAAAAAAAAAAAAAAAAAATGATTAAGACAGGCCCATAGATCCACTTCCTGTAGACTAACTGCTTTGCAACACAAAAATGTGAACGGAGGGTTTAACTACAGGTTGAGTCCAGAACTTGCTGTAGTACTTCAGGCCAAATCTGAGAGACCGATCTGGTTAGGAAGTGCAAATCAATCCCAGAATTTCAACAGGGAACTTCAAACAAATTTTTGTCACATCGAGGTTACATCATCATTTTGAAGTTAACCCCGGTTGTGTGCATACAAACTACAATCGGGGAAAATTCAATGATATGTAATTTTGTGCCTCATTTACGTGGACTGCAGAGTTCAACGGGTCGTCCATATTTGACGTACGAACACTCGTACCTCCTCTGCACCACCCCTGTCTTCTGTTCTCTGCTGGCCACCACCACCGCAAGTAACAAGGCTGTAACAGCAGCTTCATGTTGACACAATTCTCAGCCATGGTGTATTATAATGTACGTACTGTATATGTGTATGTGTACATGTATGTAGAGCTAAGAAAGGTGGGCTTGGACAGGACATCGAGGAGGTCATATAGCTGTTGAAATGTCTCCTAAGGGGTTAATTCAATCCAAGAACAAATCCATGAGCATCATAGTTTTCTTTTCCCGCTCCAAACCCTCTTGGGCAATTCCACCGCTTCTCTTTCAGTCTCCGACCCACCTCCTTCTCCTTATCTCGCACAGCTGAGTTCACGGACACGACTCTGTACAACTTATGCAATGGAAGTAGCACCTTCTTCA
>JAUBNQ010000009.1:5003242-5013962 GCA_032353495.1 Ctenopoma kingsleyae
CTTCTCCTTATCTCGCACAGCTGAGTTCACGGACACGACTCTGTACAACTTATGCAATGGAAGTAGCACCTTCTTCATCCTCTCGCTTTTTCACCTCATCTTTTCCATTTATTTCTGTTCTGTTGCTAATTCATCCATTTGGGGAACAGCTCAGGTAAAAAAAGGAAAAGACCCACAGCCATTATCCTTCAACCCTGCCAGACTGGCCAGGGGGTCCTGACAGTCATGTGAGAGAGCCAGTCAGTAGGTGGGGAGAGATGAGGAGGAGGGCTGCAGGGAGCCAGAGGAGTTTGAACGTCTCATGTGAGGGAGGAGGTAGGTGTCCGAGCACAGCTGGTGAACGTCGAACCTGTCCTCCTTTCGGTAGGCTAGACAGCGCCGGATAAACGCCTGCAGAGGACAGTTCATATGT
The DNA here is from genome assembly GCA_032353495.1 of Ctenopoma kingsleyae. Lineage (NCBI taxonomy): Eukaryota > Metazoa > Chordata > Actinopteri > Anabantiformes > Anabantidae > Ctenopoma > Ctenopoma kingsleyae. Next base: position 5,003,655 of record JAUBNQ010000009.1, read on the forward strand.
TAATCTGTTTCCTTTTAGAGCTGATTCAGATGGCTGAGAATGTGTCAGTTTTGCATTTACAGGACTTTTATGCAAACATGAAGACATAACTTGATTTTACAAAAAACAGATATTCCCATGTGGTTATGTAATCTGTCAAAGATGATTTAAAAAACATTTATTGGGATATAGGTATTTTTGGCTTGGCAGTGAGAATTTATTTTTTTAAGCAGAGGTTTACTGCATCCACCTAATCTTTATATTAAAAGAATTGTGTATATTATTGTGTACTTATTCACTATGTAATTACCCCATCCACCAAATCCTTATCCTGTATACTTGCTACAGTACATTGTTTTGATTCTGATTACATAACTTAAGATAACATAATGACCCTTTTTTCCTCCAAGTGTGCGAGTGTTGGTCTTACCTTGGCCTCTGTGCTGGCCTGTGGTTTAGCAGGGAACTGGACTTCTGTGGCTTTGAGGATGGTGTTTTCCTGAAGAATATCTTGCTGAGACTGGTTGTGACCAAACGGCTGGAAGAAAAAAAAAAAGTAGAATTACCACAATCCAATGTCTTTCACATGTTTCTATGAATACTGACTTTAGAGATTAAAGTATGTGTAACACTGTGATAGGGTTGTGGCGGTATACCATGGTATGAAATTTGATGGTTATCATACCATATACATCATTACTATTACCAGGTACTGGGGAAAAATGCAGCCAAGTGGAGCATCTAACCAACTAATTAGACTCAGCGCTGGGCACCACACACACAATCTGGAAGTATGGCTCACAGAGATTTTTTTGTCGCTGCAGAGTGACAGTGCAGGGAGAGAGACACACAGCTGATATACAGTATTACATGCAGGCCACAAACTGTTTAAATCCACATGCATGTTTGTAAACCTGTACCCTCTGCTAATACACAAACTGTTGACTTTATTTCCTCATTTAAAAGTGTAATATGTTGTACTTAGTGTTGTACCTTGCGTCCATAGAGACACTGGAAGAAGATCACTCCCACAGACCAGACGTCCACCTTGTTGGAGATTTTTGGTGGCTCCTTTCCCACCACAAAACACTCTGGGGGCAGGTACCTGAAACACACACTTACAACGTCTTACTTGACTCATTCTGTGGGTATTTCAAACAACCAATATGAATTAGAAGGTAACTGACTGAACGTTACTATCCCAGTACATTGTTCACAATGACAGTTTTCCAATATAGGATAATGAGACAGTTGACAAGTACCTAGATGATGTATGTTGACACTTTAAGACATACTAGAACCATAGTTCAACCTATGTTAGTGTGACAATCAAAACACTGTGTTACCAGTAGGTGCCTGCTCCCTGTGATGTGAGGTCCATCCCATCCACACCATAGTTATCATCATCCATTATCTTGGACAGGCCAAAGTCTGTGATTTTGATTTCTCCACATGCGGTGCCATCCACCAATAAGATGTTACCTGTACAGCAACATAAACAGTTAAAGTCAGTAAGGTGTGTTTGGCACAACGTCATATTCAAATATTGGGCAAGACAGATTCCAACCACAGCATTATCACCAACTGCACTGTGTTAGATATGCTGAAGCCAGTCACACCCATTTGCATGCCATGTACACCAGGAAAACAATCAAAGCAATTATAAGGAACGTAACAATCTCCGGCCTCTCCTAAGAGCTCGTGAAGATTTTCGTTCCCACATTTAATTCCACATATGATTCATCTAAAAACTTTCTGAGCATGTCCCGTACCAGGTTTGAGGTCATAGTGGATGATGGGAGGTTTGATCTCATTGAGGTAGCGCAGGGCGCTGACAATCTGCATGACAATGGAGCGTGCCTCCTTCTCTGACATCAGCTTGTTTTGTTTCAGGTAGAAGTCCAGGTCATTTCCTTCACAGAATTCTAGAACTGTACAGAACCTGCAGAAACAGAAGATGAATACAGACACAAAACAGAATAAATATAAAATATATAGAGGAGTGAAAAAAACTGACTTTACTCCATAAATCAAATGCTTTTCTAATATGAGGTTTGTTTAAGGGCTGAAAACACCGGCGGCTACGAGGAGACTTTCACTTCCCCTTTGTCCACATGTGAGAGGTCAGAGGTCAGGTTCAGGACATTTTAGTACTGAATGAGCCTGACTCAAGTTTCCAGTCAAGTATGTCAGCTGCTCACTTCCTTAGGAGCTTGAAGCTACATGAGTCTTACTGACATGCATTGTACTGTTTAAAATTACTACAAATAAATATTTTTTTGCACCAATACTGCATGATAAACAACCTTGGGATGTGCCAACCCAGCAGGGCTGCAGCTGGCAGAGGTCAGAGGTGACTCACGTGTCTGTATCCAGGGAGAAGTAGTCATACAGTTTGACTATTCTGGGATGGTCCAACTGCTTGTGTATCCGGTACTCCCTGCATGCATGCCTTGGAGGAAATAAATGTCAAGGTACTGTGTGTTACTGCAGAAACATTTTGTCTTTGTGTATCTAATACTGTGTGTGTGTGTGTGGATGAGACCTACTTGTGGTAGTTTTCTTTTTTCTCCTCCCTCCAGTTCTTGTTGAGTTGGTGGATTTTAACAGCTGCATAGCGCTGCTCAAACAGGTCAAAAGCCTGTGTGTGGAAAAAAAAACACATTTATTTCTACACATACTTTACAGAGAGAGAGAGAGACAAAGCTGAAAGTAGTTCAGCCATTCAGACATTACCTTGTAGACTTCACTGAAGCCGCCCCTGCCTAGCAAGTGAAGCAGCAGGTACCTCTCATTCAAAGTAGGGTGGTCTTTAAACCTGGGAGGACAAACAGAATTTTCAAGCAAGCAAGTAGCAGAATGAGGTACCATACATCACACTGAGAGTTAATATCATCTTCCAAACAACTAATTTGCATAATAAAATGATTGTATCGCTCTGAGGAATAACTACAAATTCAAATCTTAACAGATGTTTCACATTAAACTAATTACCACATTCTGATTTGATTGACATTAATTTCTCTTAACCATCAAGTAGCTCTGCAGCTTGTGGTACTGGACTGTCAGTGGACTTACGCTGAGCTGTCCTCGTTGTTTATCCTCTTCAGCTCCCTGATGTGGAGGTTCCTCACCCGCTCCAGCCGTTCCAGCTCTGCTTGGATCTCAGCTTCCTCCTAAACACACACACGTGACAAGATTTATAATTTAAAATTTCTATTCTTTTTCTGTTACAAGAAGCATGTAATTAAATCTTGTTTTTGCAATTAAACACTATCTCCAGTGACCATTTAAAGCTGCACATGGGAGCATCTCTGCATCCTTTTAGTCACACTCTCAGCAGTTTGATTTGCAGTTTGGCCATTTGACAGTTCCACTAAGTTAAACTAAGTGTTGTATAATGCACACCTGGTGGACAGGTGCACTAGAAAATGGAATCAGGCAACAGAAAGAGTTTGTTCCTGCATACTGTCAAAACTAAGTTACTGGCAATGCAAGTCATGAATGTTTCTTTTGCACAGTCTCTAAACTAATATGCTTTTATTGATTGATGAAGTCCATTGGCCGTTTACTGAGTGATTCATATTTCTACTGACCTTCTTTAGATGTCCAAGACGAAGCTTGAAGATCTCTTCTTGCTCGTGGTACTCAGCAAGTGTCAGTCTGCCAAAATAAATACAAGTCAACACAAAAATATGAGCAAGCACTGATTGTAAACTACTGCAGTCTCAATATATTCATCTATTCCACCTTGCAATGATTCGTTTCTAACATTTAATTGAAAACTGAATCACAGTTCTAAAGTTTATGGCAGATCAAAGGAAATGAAATCCAGACACTGGACAAACAAGGTCTTTAACTCTGAGAAATAATGTAGTGTGGCTGGACTGACAAGGAACCTGTGTATCTGATAAAATTCTCTACTCTGAACTCTCAATCTCAACTCTCTTTATATACACAGTGATAATAATATGCAAAGCTAATATACAATATTTCATAATGCACATGGCAGTTCTCACATAACAGAAAAATATAAAAGCATGTAAAAGAGCCCCTAACTGTAAAATGTCTATAGTCAAAACATCAAAAAGAGCTTTATGACCCTGGCCTCCATTGACAGTACATATGTACTTCAGTGAACTCACAGCTGAGGCAAGGAGGGCTTGAGGAAGGGGTCAGAGTCGTTGCCGTTGACCACCTTGGTTTTTCGTTGCTTGGGTTCAGAGGTAGAGGCCACTGAAAGGGAGGGTGACGCAGGGTTTGGAGGCTTCCTTTTGGCCAGCAGTTTCCTCTGTCGCTCTATGTCCTCCCTTTGCTGGTTAATGCCCTCTTGTTGCCTGTTTTGAGTAGGACATAGAGAGGAAAGGGGTCATATGGGAAATAGTGCAGCAGACAACAAACAGCCTTTGACATGTTTTCCTTCAGGCTGTGAAGTAAAGTATTTAAAATAAATAATCAACACTAAAAATCTTAACAAAATTAAAGTGAATAAAGCTTTCAGCAAGGTTTCAAAATGATTCATACATTTACAGTCTCTTACTTGATCAGATTCTGGAATGCGTATCCGTCGGTCCACTGCTCCGTGTAGGATGCTCCATGTCTGACGGTGGTGAAGTGACCAAGACGGAGGCGATCCTGCATGCTCTTCTCGCGACATGACTGCTTCTCCTGGGTGCTCTGTTCACAAAATCATACACATACAATCAAAAATGATAAGACAGTAGTGCTGAGGGCGTTAAAAGTAGCAGCTAAAGGTAGAGGGTGCGTTTCTCATTTTGTTTATGGATTTAAACTTTATATCGACATCTGTTCTTTACATTTATTCAGAAAACTAAGTATTTTGTATGTGTTGGTATATTTATTGTTACAAAACAGAATGTCCCACAAAGGTCCCATTAAGCAGTATTTGACAACATATTCCCACCACCGTGCTGTTCTGTGGAGCTACAAATATGGTGGAGACCTAGGGAAAACCAACAGCTGTGACTCAAAAATCTACTAACCAAAAAAGAATTTTTTCCCCTCAGGAGTTGTGGACCAAAGCAGAGCTAAAACACCAATGAATACATAACTTACTGTTGGAAAAGGGTGCTTGTGTTGTACTACTTCCATGTCAAGTTTATGGAGGCTCTTTATTGCTAACTTTAAAAGCAATGCACTTTAAAAGCTTAAGCTCTATAATACACGGACGTGTGTGATCTATCACAGTATGTCTGCTAGGCTTATATAGGTTTGTCTGTTTCTCCTTTCATGTTTTCTTTAATCAATACAAAGAATTGTGCACGTTTACAAAAACATACCTTTTCAATGAGCAGTTTTTTGCTCATGGTGATGCACTTGTTGAGCCTTTCCTTGTATTTCTCAAGGAGCTTTTGCTGTTCATCGATCTGTCTACGCAGGTCACAGTTTGCCTGTTATGTAAAGGACAGCAGAGAGGATGTTGTGTGACAAACATGTATGCGGTCAGCATCACTACATGGTTTACGGGAACTCATGGACATAAGCTCACCCTGAGCAGGTCATCTATTCGTCCCTCTTTCTTTTCCAGATCCAGACTCTTGTTGCTCTCCAGAGCAGCTAGTTTCAGACCTGTCAGTTCCGTCTAAGAGAACCAGGCAGAGAGTTACCACTCAGACATATATTCATATATCTACAACGTATACTGCAGGAATGTTGGGTGCAAAATGTGTCAACTTAGTGTTTCGTGTGTGTCATATTACCTGGACAAATTTGCTGGAGGAGGCTTTGGAATTGTGTTCCCCAAAACACAGACTTGTAGGAGAGGAGCTATTTTGCCGGACCTGCAGACAAAGAGGTATTGTTAAACCTTGTAATAACATAAAAGTGCAGGGACTCACACCACCTCTTGAGCAAATAACCTAATCAGAAATCCTCTGTTTGTCCAATACTCACTATTGAGCCTGGGGCAGAGTGCGAGTTCTGTGGCGAGCGGCGAGCTGATGGGAGGCCTCTGACTGGACTGGAACCATTTCCACCCTGGAACTTTCCAGAGTAAATAAATGGCTGAACTAAAGAATCTGGTTTGAAATGATAACAACAGTGGCATATGACAGTATTATAAATTACAGCAAAACTCACATCAAAGTAGTCACTGATCTTGGGCCCACGTGCGGAGGTCTTCCCTGCACAGAAATTACACAGATGTAAATCACAGATGCTTAATTTAGCTTAATTTAAGTAGGCGTTAGTCTTACCTTGACTACTTTCTGAATAGGTGTCAGCTTTCCTTTTCCTCCCTCTGGATGATTCAGAGTGCTTCTTTTCCGGGGTCTGTAAATCGATATGAAATAGAAGAAGAAGAAAAGCAACATAAATCCCATGTGTTTTACCTAACAACGCAGGATCCAGTGCTGGTGTTCGGCAGGAAAGAGCAGTAGGAAGAAAGAATACATACTGAGTAGGCAGGGGAGCTCCCTCTTTTCAAGTCAGAGTTCTAGGAAAAGAAGTGAGGAAGAGGTGGAGGTAGTGGGAAGGACAGAAAGACGAGTGGGCCGTGAAAAAAAAAGAAAACACAGAGACACCATGGATCTGTCTAACTGGGTCTTATTGTTTGTATGTGTCTAATAAAATATTTAATATTTCGATCATATCTGTGTTTTACCTCGGACTCCTTGTCGCTAGATGAGCCCAGACTGCCATAGCTGTGGTTCGAGGACTCATTGGCCAGACCCTGCACACAGTGAAATAAGTGCACATGTACAGTATGAACATATTCAGTACAGGTGTGTGGACAGGTGCCTTTAAAGCTCAGATATGTCATGAAGGATAAACAACAAAGCCTGCAGACTTGAATGGGAATCCAGAACTTCATTTGTTAGGTGTGTCACTTGGCGCTTTTCCAAAACATCAACATTTCCAGGAATGCGACATCCTTTTAAGGCAACCAGGAACTTTTACCTGCGTTTCTATCATAGGAACTTGGTTTATTTATATGTTTATTTCCAGACTCTGCACTCTATGCACTGCATTTTGATTGTCTAGGAACTATGATGGCAGAATTTGTCACTTATGAACACAATCCTCAAGACTGCATGAACTTGTGTACTACATTCTTTCTGCTGCAAGCAAGAACTGGTTGTTAGTATTACAATAAGAAATTAGAATTTGTTGCTATTTACATCAACAATCAAGCACTTTTTGGAGCACTTTCAAAACAGTATTTGCTTGTGGGCAAAATCTGTGACTAAAACAAATCTGTTTTTAGTTTTATAATTCTTTATCGGTCAGGAAGCATGAATGCACAAAAGCAATTTTTAACTCATGACTCTCTCTGGTTCCTTTACTTTACTTTACTTGGCAGACGCTTTTATCCAAAGCGACTTACAAGGAGAAGACACAAGCAATTACCATTCGGTTTCTGTAAATTCTGAGTTACTACAAACTAAGAGCCCTGATAAGACCCAACTTGTCAAGATAAAGAACATGCTAAGAATTGTTAAGTGCTAGACAATTTTATTATTTTTTGGTTCCTGTGTCTTCTGTGCTTATGCGTGATCTCAAAACAAGGCTTTGGATTTTCAGTGTGGTCGTTACCTTTGCACCTCCACTGGTGCTCCCAGTGCTGCCTCCAGTGTTTCCACTGACAGCCCCAGTGAACCTGGCCTCCAACAGCTCCTGCCTCCTGGGGTCCAGGCTGTGCAGCTCCTCCATGGGGCCTGGAATGAGAAGCAGCAGCGTATTAAGATCACATTGCTGTCATTACTACAAACAGTAGAGAGAAGCAGAAAGTGGAATCAAAGCTAAACACATTCATGTGACAAAATTACTAGAAAGGAATAAAAACGAGCTTTAAGAGAGGGGACAGTGTCTGGATGGAGTGGAGGATTATAAAAAATTAGTGATTAGAGGATAAAAATAGAAAAATGGATTTAACTGTACATGCTGTAGGTACCTCTTCACTACCTTGGACACACTTTCATCAAATGATCAGAGATATTTGAAATAAGTGATGGTGCATTTCTAACTGAAGCAGAAAGGTCATTCTATCACTGGGGAGCCAAGAGCCAGGACAGGGCAGACTTAGTCCACTAGTTTATCAACACAAACATCGTCAAACAGCTTGTCTATGTTCTCATTAGTTAGGCTGCAACGATGCCTTCATTGCACAATGCTAAACTGGTTTCTGACATTTAGAAATCTCCGTATCTGGGAAGCCGTGCAGATAGAGCACAATCACACTGGATGTTTTATCCCAAATTAAAATCTTTTGACATGCTGCGACATCGGTGGATAATAGATTCGGGTCTTTACGAAGCCGTGTGTCTTATTTAAATGCTACACATGTGCAACAATGTTCCTTCCGCTGCTGAAAAGCACTTTCAGTCATCAGTTTGGGTCTCGTTTTACATTTACATTCCTTCAGTATATAATTTGCAGATTTCTGAGTGATCTACATTTACAGCTGTAAATCTCACTCACAGTAAAGATAAGAACGTCTCTCACACAGGCAGTAGGCTGAACATATGCTGCCTGACAGGGCCTTGTTCTATGACAACCAGTTTCCAGGGAGAGGCACACACACACAGGTCCTCTGCTCCCAACTGACTAACACTACTGCTGCTGCAAGTGTTTGTTTCCTCATTGGACATTTCCTGGCTGTAATCTTTACATAGCTTCTGGCCCAGGGGCAAGCCCTAAAAGGCATAATGGACATTATGAATCCCCTGAGCAGTGAAACAGAGAGAACACTATGAGGCCTGTGTGGGGTTATTTAAGGACAGGGGAACGAGTACTTTAGATTTTTCAAAAAATTAAAAGCTAAAGGTTTATATTGTAGCAATATTTAGTATTTTGGTACATAAATGTTAGTCTACATTAATAACTAAAAGGTGATTATAACGCTGATTTTCGTTCTCAGCAACTTGTTAACATCACCACTGTCTACATGTTTTAACATATCGTATCCTTTAAGAAATAATCCTTATGTAGACGATCATAACCAAATATTCCTACTTTTTCTATATATATATATATATATATATATATATGTCCTGTCACTTCACATCGAGTAAAGTCGAATAAATAACACCAACAAAATGTCGACAACAATGTGGAAAAATTAATGCATTCCCAGTGGCCAAAAGGAAAAAGGAAAACAGGGCCTAATCTCAAGTTCACAGTAGCAGGGAGGTGCATTGCAATGCATTAATGGATGCATGCATAGCTACGTTGCTTCTTATCCAACTAGATGCTGTTGATGTGAGGCGAATGTTACAAACTGCTACAAAAACACAGGCACCGCATCAACAGCTGGGTAACGAGAAACCATGTAAGCTGACAGTCAGACAAACAAACAAGACAACAAGCTAGCGCTGCCTTTGTGCAAACATGATAGCTTGCTGCTACTTATACTGGCCATCAACTGAACTGACAGCTGACGTTTGGCTTCCAATTCACGGCATCAGTGAACTTGACATCCATTTTTACTTCAACAAAACGTTAGCTCGACACGGCCAAAATAATCCACTTCTCCCGCAAATTAGACAGTTTAAGAAGAATAGGAGTCGTTCGCGCACTTGGCGAGGTGATATACCTTCCTTGCTCTTTGCGGTCGCCGTTATATGTTGTTGAGAAATCGTTGGGGACGAGGAGAGCTGCGACCAAGATGGCGTCGCCTCCAAACTTCCACCACCACTTCCACTGTTACTTTGGACACTCATGAAGCCACTTTACCGCCGAGAGGAGCCAGCGTACACACTGCCGTTTGCGGAAATCCCAAACTTGCGTCCATCGTTTTTGACACCTGCTGTAGCCGCACGGGCCGGTAAACGTGAGTTAGTCAGTTGTGGTGTCGCTAGACGTCTCGCATGTTGTTAGCCGTGCGGGTCCTGCGGAGGAGCGGCTTCTTTAGACAATCGCTGAAACGGATCCAGTGTAACCTTTGCATGATGACCGCACCGCGCGCCTGTCAACATCCAGTTCGCGAGCGGAGCTTTGATTCTAGTAGGCGAGGCTATCGCGAGGCTGGCGCGCACCTAGCAGCGCGATGGGGGATGGCATGACACCGAAACAGACACTGATCTGGGATCGTTTTACCCTCCTCCAAACTAGCCTTAGGTTCAGCGGGAGGCACAAGTCGGCGTCGACCTGAGAACAGCCTCTCGTTTAGGTGAAAACAACAAACACCCCGAAAAAATGGCCGAAAGTTCTTGTCAGCTTGAGGACAACGAAGCAAAACACATAAAACATGAATACATAAATGTCTACATAAATACACATACATATGCATTTGTAGTTATTGTATTATATATGTGTGTATATTGTTATATTTACAGGATTATACACACATTATATATTATATAAAAACTA
>JAUBNQ010000009.1:5022781-5033066 GCA_032353495.1 Ctenopoma kingsleyae
GACATGTTATGACATGTCCAGAACAAGAGTACTATTTTGGACTATTTTGTTCTGAACAAAACTGAAGACTTTTAATTTAAACCTGCATTAGGTGTTTTTCTTGGCCACTGGGGGCAGCGGAAACAGTAAACTAGTTGCAAACTTTAGTGGTCTGCTGATTAATGTCGAGACTGAAAATAGTTTGCAGCTGCTTCTGGAAACTGCAAGCTAATTAGAGCAGTGAGCGTGAACAGAAACAGTAAAGTGGAACATAAAACCAAAACAATTAGCTGAAGCTGAGGGGGGCTGTAAAGTTGTGTGATAATTCTCAAAGTGTTAGCAAAACCCATAACTCTTGAGCCATGAGTCACAATGTATTGTATGTGGTGCACTCATAGTAAACTTGTTGTTTCAGTGCAGATTCTTACCTTCTCACTGCTGTACTCTCCAGACTTGACTCTTTTGATGACCTGCCTGTAGATTAGATAAGTACTGACTGAGTCCACTGCACAGTTATGCCATGGTGTGAACAGTTCTTTGCCAATGGAAAGACTCCATGGAGTGTCCTTCTCCTCCATGCCCTGCCTCCTCATCTCTTGCTCGCAATGAGACACAGCATCCAACACATGCTTCCCATAGCCACCCAGAGACCATGTCTGGAGGACCAACAATGAGTGAATGAGTGTGGTTTTATATGATCCTATGTACTAAGATTTAGAACTTAACACTATAATAGTTATATATATATATATAGTTATAATTTTATGAGCTGGGTAAATCTGACCTTATCATGGAAACTGATGTACAGGGAGAATCCATATGTGTCTTTCAGACCAATCTTAGCAGCCACAGCTTGACAGACTTCAGCAGAGGTGGAGGCAGACTCAAGCTCTATTCTGACTGTACGACCATCCATCAGAGTCACAGATGCAGGTATGGGCTCCTTGGACTTAGCAGCCTGTTGATAGGGAGAAGGAAGATAAGAGTGGATTGCAAGAAAAAAAAAAACATCCAAATAATATGCATTTTAGATGTTGAGATTATATTTATATTGTCAAGACGCAGCACACAAAAAATTCAACATATATACAAAGGCACTGGGATTTTGTTTGATGTTTTTACCTGCAGCTCTATCCAACAAGGCAGCTCTTTTCTTTCTCCATTAGCTATTGTATGACGTAGGCGCTCAGTACAGTATGCTCTGTAACCATCTGGCCCTCTGCAGATAAAACTCTGCAAATACTGTGAACAGCAGAGAATAGGGTAAAATATGATGATATGTGGAAAACTAGAGAAGTCCTTTTTCATCCAGTAGGAACTGTAATCAACAAATAGCATTAAAGTAGCATGGACAGTTGAAAATGCCTAGATAAAAACAAATCAAACAAAAAAGTGAAGAAAAAATAAACTTAAAGACTAAACATTAGAGTATAATAAATAAAATACTATAAATTAAAAAAAAACCTGTTACATATTTCATCCTAGAAAGTTGATTCTGTTCATCTGGACAATGTTTTTTAGTGGGAGATATATTTCAAGACTCATCCAAGCCCCAAGCCTTATAAACAGAACCTTTGCATAATCACCAAAACTAGCACCACTGACTAACAATGGGTCATGTGATCAGTTATATGCAAATTGTCCACTGATTAGTGGATGTGTGTACCATTCATAGAGGGTTGGGGAATGGCTGCAATCACAGCATTGTAAGATGGTGAAAGATGTACTTAGGCCCCCTCCTCGGTTCAGAGATGGTCGCTCCTTTTTTACGTAAAGGAAAATGTGAAAAATCCTTTCTTGGATTTCCTTACCTGGATTATTGAGTATGCATCGAGACATTACATATTTCAATTTCAAAAATCATGTGGTTAAAGCGCATGTTCTTAGATTTTCATCAAGGTTATTGTTATATTTTTTGGCTTTACTGTGTAGAAATTACAACAGTGTTTCAGGGCACCATATGTTTGGGAAACACAAACGTCATGTAGTTGTAAGTACTTCTCTTTAGTTCTTGAACATGATGGGACCTTGACAAATCCATACTTGACTCCTGAGCAGTTTCCAAAGGTGATTAAAAAATAGAGGAAAGATTAATGTTGGTGCTGAGAGCTCTCTCATACCTATTTGCAAAAACCAGGCCACTAAACAAGCCTGATGCATCCCAAACATCATGGTGCCTGAAATGAAGGTTTTTATAAACACTCCTTAAATAAAAAGTGTGAATGTGCATTTCAAAAACAAGTGCTTATGATGGGATAAATGATCCATCTCAAGAAAAAAACCTAGCTACACCTACAAAATTAAACTATAAATAACTATAAAGAAATGAATGACAGTGCTTTAAATTTAGTATTGGAAGGTAAATGCTACTCCCTGGTGGAGAACAATAAAATACACTTGAGTGTCGATGTTGTATAGTTTCTTTAAATCAAAAATAGAAGGTAACTACTCCTTTCTAGATGTACATGTTCTTTGCATGCTAATTTCATAAAGCTATACATGATAAAGTTTAATGTACCAAAGAACAGCATCTCTATACTGTATACACACACTAATTTATTTATCAAGCAAAAATAGAGTAAAACAATGCAGAAATAACTGAAAAACACAGTATATTTACAAGTATATTGGAGAGTTAATTTAAACATAAATTGAGTAAATCTGAGCTTTATCTTGTCATGGGAAGTTTCTTTTTAATCAGAGTCTTATCTGATGTTGACCTACATTTTATAACATTATGCCACTGGTTTTGATCTTATCTACTGATCTTATGATCTTCCTGCTTTGATCATATCAGTGCATCAGGCACGTGAGAACTACTGGTAAAATAACAGTGTTTGTCATCCCTTGACAATTATTTCTAACACAAGCACAAGCAGCCACTGAAGGTGACTCATGGACATTTTAGACTATCTGGAGACTGACCTTCATGAAGAAGTCTGTTGGAGGGAAGATCCCAAGACAGATAGAGAGGAGAATCCAGCCTTGTGTACGACTGTTCCTGTCCCTGTTGTTCACCAGCTGCTTGCAAATCTGACAGTAAATCTCATCCCTGTGCAGGTAGAAAAAGAAAGGTAGGAAAGTGAAGACGGAGACAATCAGTGTTACTCCAGCCAGTTATAATATATACGACTGTATCCCCTGATGCACTGTTTATAAAAATGCAACCGTGTATCTATTTATTTCTCCCTTATTGTATAGAACAATCCCATTTTTACCGTATGCCTCGTCTCGAAAGACCGTATCCAATTATAATGTGCAGCTTTTCCAGCTGTGAAAGCGGCCGATCCAGCGTTGGACCCTCTCCAATCAAAATTTGCTCGTCCTCGGTTAAGTTCTCTGGCTGATTAAGGTGACAACCACACGAATACTTATCATACAACACACACACTATGTATAAACACAGAAATACCAATAGATGATGAATATGACAATTGTGCAGACCTCCTCAGGAATAGCAGAAGCTTTCCTATTTCCAAATTTTTTCTTCCTTCTCAGTATTTTCTGTTCCGAAAAGAAAACATTTAGTGTTATTCTGCATATTTCAGCATACAGCAGTGAAAACTAATCTACTAATAGTAATAGTTTACCTGGTCCAGTCCCACCAGGCTGCTCAGCCTCCTGCCCTGTCTAGGCAGATGTTGCTGGATGTTGCTGGACAGTTCAGATATTGTATCCATAGATTTTGGTTCTGGTTTGTCCCCCATGAAGCGCAGAATAATCCAAAACAGAGTCACACATGCCTGTCAGAGTCATATGAGAAACTGAGCATGAGACTGACATTTTATTACAGTAAAAAAAATCGCACAGATTTTCTCTCTGTCCTCTTACCAGTGCATCACCCTCATCATCGTGGGGCAGAAGAGGCTGATTGATTCTCTCTGGTATGTGCATGTGGGTAGCTTTGCCCTGGAAGTGAAGAATGCTGAACCTGTAGAAGGAAAACTCATCATTGTCATCAAACTGGTCATAGTCCTCTTCCAACGAGGAGGTGAAGGATGTTGATATTGAGCCTTCAGGGTTGTCTTCTGAGTCCGAGTCTGAGGTTTCTTCCTTTGGCTCTGGCATGCTCCGTCTCTTCTTGATAATTCAAACAGAATTTATAGAACTTAAGTCAGTAAATTACTAATTTACAATAAAATGGAATAAACAAAATGCACAGCAGAATTATTGGTTGATCTCAAATTTGTCTGACTCTGATAGTTTTTGTTCTACCTCTTCTTCAGCAGGTGCGGGCTGGAGCTCAGACATGTTCTCCTCTGAATCCTGTTCAGCGCTCGACTCAGAGTCCTCTTCGTTTTGTTGTGATTGAGCAACTTCTTCTAACCTTTGCTGAAGCTCCAAGGCTATTCGCTCGTCATTCTCTCTCTCCAGTCGTAAAGCGAAGGCCTGTGTTTGCATTGGGTGGAGACAGGACAGACAAAGGAGTTAAAAGTGTTTATATACAGAGTACAGAAAACACCCTACACTTTTTTCTTGATGTTGATTATCTAGGATCAGTTTCAAGACGGTCAACACTTACATCACTCCTTATCTTTCCAGTAGCTCTTCTTGCCAGGAATCCTCTGGTGTGAGCCTGCAACAGCATGGCTGCCTCTCTCTTTTGCTTCCAGTCCTTCCTCGCCTGGTAGCCTCGGATCTACAGTTGATCAGCACTTAATTATGTTATCATTCTTGTTTTTGAGATACAAAATGACGTAATAAACAGTAGTTATTTCTTCTCCATAATAGTAAGCAATAGTACGCACAGCACTCGGTAGGTGTGCAATTTAAGATACATTTAACACATAAAAAGAAAGATTTCAAATTAAATAAAAAAATGTAATTTTAAAAATTAAAAATGCATTTGAAACATTTGAACGTGTTGAATGCATATGGAAAATTCTGAAATGAATATGAAGATTAGATTTTAAATATAAATAATAATAAATATAAATATTAACATTATTTAAAAGGCTCTGCCAATTATTGTAATACATTTAAATTATATTAAAATAGAACACTATATGGAAGTATATAAAATACCTTTTCAGTGCTCTGTAATCAATGTAAAATATATTAAACCCATTTTACCATACAGTGTCAATATCCTGTGACATATACACATATTATATAATAGTTCTAGGTTAAACTACGTTGTCAAACTCACCTGTGTCTGTATGGTGAGTGCAGCTGCTTGCTGTCTTTTATACTGTAACTGGAGGTTTCGACTACGGATCTTTGCGACCAGTCGCTCATAGCCATGCTTGACCTAGTTAGAGCAAAAGCACGAACAAAAGGACAGAATGCCGGGGCTTGAAATTAAGTTTCTTGTGTTATGCAGGCTAAAAAAATCTGACTTATATTAAACATACAGACCTTTCTTTTCATCGTCCCCTCCATATAAGCTCTCCAGTGCTTCTGCAGTACCACAGCTGCCATCCTCTTCTTCAGAAAAGACTTTCTATAAGAGAGGCAAAGCAAAACCTTCAAGGCATAAACAGCTGAAAAAGTAAGCATATTCATCAATGAACTGCTCTTCATACAGTACATCTCTTTGTCTTTTTTATTACATCTTGCAACACATATGCCAATAAAACACAACTCTCTGTAGCAACAATATAGTAAAACGCATACCTGTTTTTACAGGTTAAAAAAAATGTAAACAAAGATAAAACACTGCGCTCTCATTTCTTTACTGTTCTTAGAAAATGCACCTGTCTTTGTGTCCCAGCATTACTCTCTGGATCACAACAGCTACCCTGCTGAGTTCTCTTTCCCTCTCTCTTTCCAGGACAGCATCTTGAGCATCCTGAAATACAATGAGGAAAAAAGGTAATTAAAAAAAAAAAAGACAAATTACTATTGTTTAAATGCAACTAAATCAATGTAGCTGAGCATATGTAGCTGCAGAATATAGGGCATGTGAAAACATAATGTCATCAGATGCTAAATGCTGTTCTAGTTTATAATACTGATACTTCACCAGTGCCAGTTAATAGTGTTCAGTGTTTATCTGTAGGGATATTCTGCTGTGACGTCTTCTAGCTTGAGAAAATCAGAGCGAGAGAAATATATTATTGTTGTCTGCACCTTCAGGAAAATCTTGGTCCTGCCTATTTTCCAGTCTTCCTCTCCTTCAATCACTGTCTTGCAGATGGCTTCACAGCAGGCAGCAGCTGTCTCCTGGAGATGCAATAAAATATTTATCTGAGTGCTGAAGAAAGGCTAATGACAGCCTAAATTCCCCCAGAGGAAAAACAAAAGAAGAAGAAGTATTCATCCATCTGGGCATCATAGTGACATTACTTGTAGCAGGCAGCTTTTTTTTACGAAACAGATTTTATGAAATCATCAACAGTATTAAGACTAGATCATGACTAACAGTTTTGGGATCACAAATGGTTGTCTTCAGGAGCACCCTGTAGCGGTTCAGGAATTCCTCAAAGGTGTGACGAATTGGGTATCCCAGTTTCCGGATGCGAATGGTGTCCATCATGCCAGAGTACCTCAGCTGACGCATACACAGCTCTCTGTCAAACACCTAGAAGAGAGAAGATTAAAGTGGTTGTGAAGATTCTCTCTTTTCAAAGCAACAGCAAACTTCAAATCTATTATTTTGTTAGCCTTAGCAGCAGTATGCTAATTTATATCTGTGTCACATAAAATGTCACATATAGTCTTACAATGCAAATATCTGGTAACATAGCTTTAATGGATGGGTGTGTCATTAGTTCTACTAGTATTTGTCAGAAATCAAAGAACTGGAGTAATAGAGTATTTAGCTGGGAGGAACCAAAGGTATTTCAATTTAATTCATCCTGAAGGAACATGACCATAGAAACAATGCTGTAGCACTACATCTAGTAGTACCACAAATGCCAGTCCCACAGTGGCTCTAGGATGTAGGATGTAGGATTCACTCTGTGGGAACCATGAATATCTGTACCAAAGGTTGTGCAAATCCATTTTCTAGATGTTAAGATATTTCACAGAAATAGTGAAAACACTGAACTTGTGTTTGGGGAATTGGTTAATTGAAAGGTACTCAGCAAAGTGGTGGCCTGACAGACATCGTGGCATTATGACATGGCTAACAATAATCTCTACTTTAACACTGTACTTTACACTGTGTGTTAACTTGTTATATCTTCCAGGAAATTTGACCATTTGCTTTATAGCACAAACCAGGAACAAGTTGTTATTTATCCAGTGTAAAAGCAGATAATGGGCAGGGTGAGACGCCGACTGGAAATTTCACTTTATTGTCTTCAGTTACACAACACAAGGAAAGAAAGCAGGAGAGGGAGATAAACTCGCAGTTAAATCTTTGTTATTTAAGGAAACAAAAGGATTGAGGAGAAATGTCTTGCACTTTACTGTGTTAGCATGCATTTACTTCTGTGTCACCTTTCATCTTCATTTGCTGTCGTTATGTGTACTGCAGTAGCTCTTGTGTCATTCACCTTAGACAGCTTGTCATTGTTCGGTTTGAAGCAGCGGATGAAGAAAGGCTGGCAGACGGACAGAGTCTTCATTAGGGAGTCCAGAGACTGACGGAACTGACCACTCAGCGTTGGCACATGTTTATGGTTATCAGTCTGGGCCTGTGTGGGGGAATAGAGACGTTGTGCCAAGTCAGTCATACAGAGTCAAATCTGTCACCAATGTCATTTTCAATGCATGTCCATTATTCCAGTGACACATAAATATATATATTGAAACAAATGCTGCAACCTACTGTGGAACCTTGATCTTAGAAAAGATCATTTTGGTGCATCAAGTAAAATTTGCTTCTCAATTATAATAGTGATATTTCACTTGAAAAATGTACTTTCATACCCGTAGAGAGCTCTTGGGTGTCATGATCACCCTCCTGTTAGTAACCTTCGCCCCATTGGTTGAAAGCTCATTCTCAAATATCTGACGGAGTAGACTATTGGTGGACATGTCAACCATCTTGATTATGTCAAAGCTGACTGCATCTCTATTCTTTTCCAAGAACCCTTAATAAAAAAAGAGAAATTACTGAGTGTCTCACAGCAGAGCATTTAGGCTTTATTTAGACTTATTTGAACATGTTTTTTGTACCTCTGGAGTCATAGTAAACCATGCCTGCAAAGTGGTTGATCCCAAAGTATGTGTCATATTCACTCTTTGAGGCAATGTAGATCTTGTTTTTTTTGTGTTCCTGGTTCATTTTGTTCATCAAGGTCAAGTCTGAGCCCTGTAGCCCACAAAACAATATTTTGAAATCAAAACAAGTAAAGATATTCCCTTAATTAGAAAATATTATAATAAAAGTAATAAAAACAAAATAAAAAAAAAATCAAGCAGAAGCACAGCAAAGAAACATCACTGCATAACTCCACCTTTGGAAAGTGGCTCTCCTCCTCAATCAGAGCCAGCAGGTTGCAGCGTTTCCCAGCAAGAAGGTCTATGATGTTCTGATTGTCACTAAAGTTGATATTATTCCACACAATGTCCTCTTTCATGTACTCCTTCTGCTCCAGCTTGAAGATGTGGCCCACAAAGAACTGTTGCAGCTTCTCATTAGCAAAATTTATGCACAGCTGCTCAAAACTGTAAAAATGACCGGATGACATTTGGTCAGTAGCTTAAGAGTTGTGGTAGCCTGAATAATGTGCAAAGACGTGTGCACACCTGTTTGTGTTGAAGTTCTCAAAGCCAAAAATGTCAAGCAAACCGATGGACAGACAGTTGGATTTTGGCCTCTTGTTCAACTTCTTATGGATGACACTGTTGATTCTCCCCACGATCCATATGAACAGCTTATTGTAGATGGCCTGAGAGATCAGACAGAAGTTAGAGCCTTCCTATAATGGCAGGACTAGTATTTGTTCAAATCCATGAATCCCCCCATTTATAAACAGCTATTGTAGCTGAAAACGCATTTCTTTTAAATGTGCATAACTACATGAATGGAAAGTCCAAACAAATCTACAATCAAAGGTTAAAAATCCCTCCATGCTGTTGAATTGGGTCACTTCCTTATGTAAAGCAGGATTTACAGTTAATGTCACTGTTCTTTCATCCCTAATCAGAAATCAATAAGGAAATACACTACCAGTCAAACGTTTGGACACACATAGGCGTTTACCATCTTTTCTGTGAAAAAATGCATGTCTTCAGTTGTGTTACCATCATTGCAAAATGATTTTATAATGATCAGTTATCCTCTTAATTTAATAAACTTCCATTAGCAAACATAATGTGCTATTGGAAGACAATACTAATGTTTGATGATTATAGACCTCTGTAAATATTCCTTTAAAAGACAGTTTCTTTATACAGTAGTCATTTTTAATATTAACAATGTCTACACTGTATTTCAGATTAAAATTTGATGTTAAAAATCTGTTTCTATTTCAAAAACATAGTTATTTCTGTATGTGTCCAAACATTTGACTGGTAGTGTACATGACATACTGATCTAGTATCACTGGCTCAATTTCCTTTACCTTAACAAAGGCGTCTCTACAGTCAGATGCCTGCTCGGCGCTGAGGGGTTTGGTCACCCTCTCTCTGTTGGTCATAAAGGAACGGTGGGTCAAAGTCGTTGCCAGGGAGGACTTCTGGACCTGCAGGAAACACACACAAGATTTAATATTCAACAACATTGGTCATGTTTATTCCCCCTTTTCTTTTTACAGTGTCATCAAAAAGCCCACCTCTAGTAGTGATGCTGCAATGCTGAAGTGTTCTGACTTGCTGACATCACTGGTTTCCAAGTTGTTTTGTGTGGTGGCTGATGGGAATATAAGATCAAACGCAGAAACACCAAAAACATTAGTTGACTGTGTTGAGTAATCATGGTCACTTCCATGGGTGGAATTTGGTAAAGTACAAAGTAAGAAAGTACTATACTAAAATAGGTACTATATCTATACTACACTTAATCTCAGTGAGAAATATTACACATTTTACCAGGTATTTAACAGCTGTAGTTAGTCTCTCTCATTAAAATTATCTGCAAATGAGCAGCAAAATAAAATGCTGCTTATACATACACGTTATCATACATATACAATATATACTGTATGTATAACACTGACATGAGAAAAATGGAAAATGTCATTTAATTAAAAGTACTCATTGTCTGCTTTGTTATAGAATTATATTGTAAAATATATTACATCCAATTATTAATTGTCATGCATTAATATAACATTGTCATCTTATTGGTGGGGTTGTACACAAGTTTTTATGTTTTTATGGGAATAAATATTATTTTCAATACATGTCACTCTGATTATATAATAATGACAAATTCTTTATAGTCCATCCATCCATCCATCCATCCATC
>JAUBNQ010000009.1:5040245-5052299 GCA_032353495.1 Ctenopoma kingsleyae
ACACACACGTACACACATGTACACACGTTACAATTGCCACAGCCAGTCCAAACCAGACAAGTAAGTCAGGTTCAGTAGTGATATTTTTGCACTGTAAACACAAATCTCTCCAGGTAAGATTGATAGCTCTCTCCAGAGATCTCTCTTAAATCAATAAAGCAGTCAGTTAAATTACACTGAAAACAGGTAAAATAGTTTTGACACATTATACGGTGTACAACAATTATATCACATTAACACTGACCTCATTAGGTCAATAAATCAACAGCAACATAAAAGCCTTTGCTGCCTCCGCTTTTTCACCGTCAGCCCAGAGCCAAAATTCTATTTGAAATCCATACTGAATTGCATAAATCCTGCACAGTTTGCCTATTAAAGACTCCTTATTAAAAGCGTACCATGCTAGATTCTGAACTTTTCTTCCACTTTCAAGATGGCCATCATTTCAGCTAATTTCTGAAGTCTGAAAGTCAGTTTGCAGAGACCATGTACCCTCAGGTTCCAGTACGTTAGCTACACGTAGTTACAAAGAGTACACTCCAATACAACATTCCTACAACTAGAAACAAACAGAAACCAAAGGAAAGGAAGGAATTAACAACTTCCTCAGCATTCTCCAAAAAGATTATAAATTATCTTGAAGGTCAGTGGGAATTTCAAGTGAAATCTGGCTCTGATCTTATCAGTTACTTCATTGCATACGACACTAATACTGCTTCTAAACTACATGAAAAATCTGTTTGTTAAAAAGAAAATGTATCACTCCTTTCTTCCAATTTAAGTGGCAGTTGTGTCCTCTAGAGCGACGTTAAGTGTTTATAAACTGTTGTCATCAGGCCTCCTGAGGACTGCACTGTATTTCGTGGGTGCACTGTCAGCTTTGAGCTGCACTTCCACTAAGGTGAAGACTGAAATGACCTGTAGAAGAAACAACAAATGATAAAGAGGACTTTTAATGCTGCCTGTCAAACTGCGTGGTCTAAGCAGTTTAGAAATCTGATAACTGTAATAAAGCGAGCTAGTCGAACTCTTTGAGAAAGAAAAAGTAACTGCCTTGTTTGTACAATGTTTATGCTGTTATTTGTGGGGGGGAATAATTACAATTTAATAATACATTTAAAAGAATTGTGTGGATTGAAAATTGGATAAAGGCCATAATACCTGAGATAATATTGCACTCAATTTTTTGTGGTATTTACTGTACACGTCTCATGACTACTGTGAATTACTGTTAATTTGTAGTTAATTGAAAAAAGACCAAAAATCAATTTTCCCATTACTACTTAAATAAAAAAGCATTTTCAGAGGCTGTGGTTCTCACCTGCTCTACTGTTGATTTGTCTGGGTCCTCTGGTGTCCAGATCAGTGTCAACTCTGAATTCTTCCCCACCTTACGATGGCGGAATGTATCCAGGCCCACAACAGACTGAAGGTGGAAACAAATGGTTTGAAAGGTTTTCAGATGAAATGGTCACATGACCTACGACTGTGGCCATTTCTTGTAGGGAGCTTTTTTATTGAGTAAATTGTAGGTTGCTGACTTGAAAACTGAATGAAAAGCCTGAATTGAAAGTCATTTATACTGTAATTATGTTAACTGCATAAAAAAAACAGCAACACACATACACTAAAGAAACTCTAAAATGCAAAAACTTTACTATAGTTGAATTTGCTTCCTGTAAACATATAAACTTTCAAAAAACAAAGACTTTTTTAAGACTGAAACCTTGTAAATAGAGTGTATTGCAGCTGACCTTGCAGTAGATACGTTTCTGCACCCCGTATCGCAGAACCAGCACATCAAAAGACTGATCCAGCACCCCCATCACCATGGCCTCAGAGTCCAATGGTCCACACTCCTGTGCAGAACAGACCAAAAAATGTTTTTTACTTATTTAACATTTTAGGCATCAGAATCAGCTTTATTCGCCAAGCATGCTAGCACATACAAGGAATTTGCTTCTGGTCTTTTGTGGCTCGTCTAGGACAGTACAGACATTGACAATAACAAAGAATGAGTTACAGACAACAGCTACAGGATTGGTTGTGAAAAACAGTAAGTTATAGACAAATTATAGACAGTATGGCAGATAGAAAGACAAGACAGTGAGTGTGGAGCAGATACAGAAACAGTTTTTAGTGATCATCAGGTGGAGTGTGTTGGATTGTAGTGTGTGTTTATGTTCATATAGCAGCAACAATCAGTTGTTGATCAGTGTTATGGCCTGTGGTGTCTGCTAGTTCACTGAGGTGAGACTGCAAAGATCGCTCAACTCCACAAATGTCTTTCTGACCTCAACAACTGAAAGGCAAAATGGACTCAGCTGGCACACATGTAGAAAGTAAGGTACAGGGTTATGTTTTACTTAATAACCAATTATCCATGGTGGGGTAATCTTGCTTCCTGCAGCTAAGGATAATATCTAAAATTAAAATCATTTTTAACTGCTGCAGATCTTGAGAAAATAATCCATGCCTTCATTTCCTCTCAGTCTGACCACTGTAATTGTCTTTACTTGAGGCTCAGACAGTCTGTTTCTTGCCTGCAGCTCATGCAAAATGTTGACATTAGCTTTTTATCTAACTCTAGGGAAAAAAAAAAAATCACACCACATTTCTCCCATTCTGGCATCTCTGCAGTGGCTTTGTGTAAGTTTTGATTTTACGTTTTTGGCTTATAAATATTATGACTTTCCGTGGTCAAAACCCCAGTTGTATTGCTGATGTGCTAATCCTTATGAGTCACAGCACTGCCCAACATCACATTCCCAGCTTTGGAACTCCCTGCTCGAGTATCTCAGGCTAGACAAGTGAGCAATACCAGTGTTAAAACTGTGTTGCTGTTTTAGTCCTATTCCTTACACGCTTTCATTCTTATTGTAACTTTAGTATTTTTACTGTTGTACTCTTCTTTTACTGTTTGTTAAAATCCTGAAATGTTATCTGGTTACCCACCTTTACAAAAACTCCAAAGAACAGATCGGAGCTGAGTTCCTGGACTCTCTTGGACAACATCTTCTTGTCATTACAGTGTGATGCCTGTTTTTCAACTTGTTCTGTTGATAACCCTAAGTAAGGCCCACATTCTGTAGGAAAAGATGTAATGGACAAAAACAAACTTAAGTAGGAGCCAAAAGATAAAGGTCAGTAACATAGTCACCACACTAGGAGCAGATAAAGACAGGAGGTGCCTTCAATGGCAAAGACAACGTGACAAAAAAAATTACATCAATTCAATATCTGGTCTGAGGCTGCTTTGCTCTTTTCTGTATTTTGCCTCTACATTAACAAAGAGATATGTCCAACTGATACCTTATCTGCAAACCAGACATTCTGCTGTTTGTTTAAATGTGTGTTTTTTATGTGTCGATCAAGCCTTTTGGTAAAAAATGAACGCACTCAGTGAAGAGGCCAGTAGTCGGTGCACAATGATGTCAGCATATCGTCTGATGGGTGATGTGAAGTGCGTGTATAAAGGAACGTTGAGGGCGTAGTGCTTAAACAACTGCTCCTCCTTCAGTACACCTGTACAGAAGTACAATGCCATCTGGAAAACAAACAAGAATCAAGATTAAAAACAGAAACTCACACGAAAAAATACTTAAGATAACACTTTACAGAGGAAATTTACTCTTACTAAATACAGGATTACTGTTAAAGCAGTTTTACAATTTTTGGTGCCACAATAGAGGACTTGATAAGTGAAAACAATTATGAAAGTTATTCTTACTTCAGTCAAACAGAAATACACGAAACATATGATCTGTTATTAGGAAGGTACTTTTCAGCAATGGTTACTAAGCTCTAACCTGCATGGGTCTGGAGCACATGTGGGTGAGGACCTCTTTTCTGGCACTGGAGTACTCATCATCACCAAGAGCGGTGTTGAGACTCTTCTGCATGGAAAATAAGATCATTAAATTATTAATATGTTATGTTAATGATTATATCAAGTTACTGAACAGTTTTGTCATATTGAGAATATATTGTTATACACAGACAATTCCCATTAAAGTCCTATCCTGGTTACAAAAGCTGCATTTCCAACATTTCCATGTTTGGTTATGCCAAAGATGTGGCAAGCATTCAGATGTGCTGAAACCAATCTCAGATTGTGACAAACGGGCTACTTAATTTAGTCTCTTAAAGACAACTTTAAAGCTCAGCAGTGAGAATTATTTAGACAAAATACTAGTATAATACTAGTGATTTTTAATAAATATGCAAACATTTCTAAAACATCATTTCATTTTGTCATTATGGGTTATAGTGTATATTGTTGGACATAAATGGTCACAACTAGTGATGGGTCATACTGTGTCGAAGTGTGTATCGAGAAATCCAGGAAGTGTTTAGTGAAGCGTGTATCGAGGCTTGTATTGTTTCAGTGAGTGACGTCAATCAATTACGTTTGAAGCCTCGCTAATTCAGGAAGTGGTTCGAGTATTGGTGCGACTTATGAACACATATATACTGTATATACACATATATACCACAATGGCTTAACTGTGGTATTACAAATTGATGAAATTACCTAGAATCTGTCTGCCTGCTTAACGATCTTTGACGATTTGAATGCACATGAACTGTTTTGTGAACCACTTGGCTGGGAGGCTTCAATGCTTTGAGGCTTTAAGAAGCTTCATATGGTTTCAGTACTAAGTAGAGCAAATGAAGCTTCACATGAAGCTTCGTCCAAAGTGAACCGATTCGATGGAAAGCTTCATTGCTTCAAGAAAGCCTCATCTACCCATCACTAGTCACAATGTCACAATCTACAACAGAATAAAACCTTTGTATCTTCTAGTTATATGTAAGAGATCAGACACTGGGCTACATCCACATTATGTGTACAGACATGCAATGTTCCTGCAGAGGACAAGTCTATGTTGATGCCCAGCTGGTCACACAGCTCCTGTAGCTCATCCAGCATCTTGGTTTTTGGTGGAGGGTGGCGTCTGAGAAGGGCCAAGTCAGGGAACGTGCGGTAGATGTGGTGGGCTGTTGCAATGTTAGCGAGAAGCATGAACTCCTCCACCAACCTAGAAAACAGTTGAATGGTCAGATGACATAAATAAGAAACAGAACAAATGAGGGCTGATATTCATGCACCAACACACACAAACATTACATCTGTCTCATCAAATGTTTGTTCACTTTGGAAGATGAACACAGATATGCAGCTGAGGACCGTGACTCACTTGTTACTGTCTCTGTACTGGTAAACATAGCAGCCCTGAGGCATCATGGTCTCTTTGTCCAGAGTGAAAGACAATTTCAACTGGGGGAAAAAAAAAGAAGAAAAAAGTAATGTACCAAAAACATTATCAGAAAAAGTCAATAAACTGAATCATAAACATGTTTCCAGCCAGCTCAATATCTCTCAAAAAAACAAAAAACAAAAAAACAGCTACACATAATTCACACCCTCACTCATACCACATGAAAGGAAACTACCAAAACCAGACAGAAAACAGAAATGATAAAGACTACAAAACAAAAAGATTAAATAAAATGACATACATAATTCTATGGTATTATGTATAATTGTATTCAATTTGGTCAGGAGTTTGAGCACAATAGTCTCCTTACACGTTGTTTAAAACGGTCTAGTCAATATCCAGGCATGTAGAACTTACCTGGTCCAATCTGAGAGCTCCGCCTGTGAAGCGCTGAGCTCGGAGGTTCTTGGCAATAGAGTGCAGACTGAGTACAGCTTGGTGGATCTCATCAATGGGGTGCACAGGGTCCACAGGTGGCAGCTCCTGAGCGGAGAACATCTTCTCAGGAGCCTCGATCATGCTTTGAGCATGGTCATAGCTCAACTTCACACAGGAGCGGATTACTGAGCGGCCAAACCACTCACTCAGTATCTGGGGGTCACGCAGGCGGGAAGAGACCAAAACAAGAATCAGAAAACAACAATCACTATGGTACCAACAGGACCAATCAGTTCAGAATGAAGACTTTTAATCTTTCTTTTCCTGTGAACATAATCTTATATTAGTTTTCAAGTTGAGCTCGAACAGGTCCATGAATTTTAAATGATTATACCTTCCCCTCGGGTGTAATTTTCCAAATGACAGAGAAAGTGAGTCTGTCAGTGAGAGGGTTCAGACTGCACAGCTCCTCACATAGCAGCCTAGGCAACATGGGGATCACCTGGAGAGTGACAAAACACACCGAGTACTGAGTAAGAAAAGAATGAATGGCATGTTTTCGGCTGCAACAGAGAAATCAACAAATGCAAAAACTCACATAATCCACAAAACTCTAACCAAGTGTTAGGGAATACTCACCTTTTGGACCAGGTACACACTAGTGGCTCTTTGGCTGGCAATAGTATCCAGTGCATTTCCCTCCTCCACAAAATAACTCACATCAGCAATATGGACTCCCACCTCAAAATTTCCTGTGATAGAAATATACCATAAAGACTATGACCAAAACCTCTAATCAACCACATAAAAATACACGATCCTTCATTATAAACATCACTAATCAGAAATGATCAGACAAAAGGTTTACCATCTGGAAGTTGTTTACAGGATAAGGCATCGTCCAGGTCTCTGGCAGTTGCTGGGTCAATTGTGAAGATACACTCCTTCCTACATGTAATAATTTTTTTTTATTATTATTGGACAACACAGGTTTTTTTTTTATTATCAGTTGCCTGAATATCAGTTGATACTATATACACAGAGCTCAAAATACTGTATTTGGCTCATATAAGCATATATGGACTTTACAGTCATACCTCAGGTCTCTTCTCTTCCTCATCTCCTCAGGGGGGATGTTCCAAGGCAGGTTCTTTGGTAAGCAGTCTAACACCTCATCTGAGAACTCAGAACAATCGATGTCATACTCTGTCAGTATGCCCTCCGTCTCTGGCTCGATTTCACCAGCTTGACCCAATGTCTTAGCAAGTCGACTGAGGGGAAGAAATTTTAAACAATATTTAGAATCAAGATTGTTGTTAAACTAGCAGCATACTGTTAAATCTATTGGGCATCTATACTGACCCTTCTGCAAAGTTGCTGTTGGCTGCCCAGTTGGTGATACGACAGATAAACAAGGTGTTGGTGTAGTCGCCCGAGCGGAAAGTGAAGTCTTCAGGACAGTCAGCCAGGGGAACATTAATCCGTGGCACCCGATGGTCCATGGGGGAGAACATAGCAAAGGGCTTGTCTAGCAGGAATTTCAGGAAACCTGTTGCCGCTCTTGAGTGTTTCTTCTCAACAATGTAGACCACCTGGCATACAGAGGGAGAGGATAATGCACGTATAGTGAGAAATTAATTTCAGTCAGCAGAGAAGCACTGGATGATTTCAGTAAGATTTTTGGGTTGTCCCTCTAAAATCTGTCATTTAACCACATGACAGTGTGACAGAAAACAGTGAAAAAGGATGAGAATGTTTTTTTTTAAAGTATCCAGATAAATGCTGTTGTCATTGTTGACATTTTGTCCTTGCTCTGCTGTAACCTAATGCAGAGCAAGGCAACTGTGTGTAAGTGGTTATTTCAATGTGAGATTTGTTTAAAAGTCAGTGGAAAGAAGGTTTTGAGATAGAAGAAGACAGTAGATAGGAATCTCACTTTAGCAGTCTTTTGGAGTATTTCTCCGCTTGACCGTGGGGTCGCAGGGTTTTCCAGAAGTCCCCCTATTTCCATCAGATGAGAGAAAAAAATCAAGATGAATTGTTTGCAGACCTTGCGCATATTAATACAGAAAAATCCAAACATCAGGTTTACTGACCACTGCCAGATTCCAGCTGTTTTTTTCCCTTCCATAGTTTATACAAAATTATGATTTGTAACAACTACTATATTAAGTACTTCTTAAGAGTACCTGTGTCAGTGAGGGTGCTTTTCTGAAGTTCATCCTGGTCACTACAATGGTCTTCAACAATACCATCAGGCCTTGGTTTGT
Source organism: Ctenopoma kingsleyae (assembly GCA_032353495.1). Classification (NCBI taxonomy): domain Eukaryota; kingdom Metazoa; phylum Chordata; class Actinopteri; order Anabantiformes; family Anabantidae; genus Ctenopoma; species Ctenopoma kingsleyae. The sequence continues at coordinate 5,048,176 of JAUBNQ010000009.1, forward strand.
TCTCTGTCTTCTTTTGGCCCACATGTTCCCTCTGAGTCTCTGACTCACTGGTGCCCTCGCAGTCAGTATCTGACCTCACAACCTAAACAGATAAACATTCATCTGTTGATCTGCTCACCACTGTTTATTCTCTCCTCGTGGAAATAACTAAAATAGAATCTGTTATGTTAGGAACACAAACACTGGTGCCAAAGTTTAAGATACATAAGTTACAAACTAAAAGTAAACTGTCATTTTATTTATTCATTCATTCATTGAGCTCAGTTTACCTTCCACTGCTCCCGAGGTAGGACTTTCACCACCACAATGTCTCCATTCAGTGCTCTGTTACGAGAGACAATCCCATCCAGAAATATATCCCGTGTGTCATCCTGAAAACATAAAGGAACGTTGGTGCTGTGTCTGTCAAAATGTTTATGTAAACTTATACTGGCTAACACATGGAAACCACAGGATAAGTCAGATTTGTTATGCAGACATACAGCTGTACAGTAAAGACCCAAAACGTTAACAGTAATTCATTCTGGATTGGTTTGCAGCATAAAATACTTGGAAGTCAGCTATTTCAACTTACAGGAGCTGGGATGAAAGCTTCATGGTACTTCTTAGGGTTGATTCTTAATTGCCCCTGTAGAATAAATATGCACAATTTGACAGTGAACTTGATGCTGAACATGGCTGCCCCAAGGCTAAAGGGTTAAATATGGTAATATAGGCAACTGGCCAAAGCCTTGCAGGCACCACACATATTGTATATCAATTAGCCTGATGATAATTTGCTTTTTTAATCTAAACAAAAGAAAAACCTCATCCATGATCCTAGAGAACTTTTTTTATTGCTGTATGTCGCCAAAGATTCTTTGTAATCTACTTCCAAAAACACTGAGTCAGACGTCTTGTCTGATAAAATCATCAGTTGATGTTGCATGAGTTTCAAAATCTCCCATTTCAGATTTTCATATGTCAATAAATCAGACCAACTTTAGGCCAAGACCTTCAGTGTTTAAAACAAGTAGCTGTTAGAAAATGAGATGTGCAATTGCATACCATACTATCAATATTGAGTCTTCTTCTGCTATGTACAAGGTCTACAGTACACTGTTTATTTCTAATATTTACACTGAGCTCATTTGGAACAAATATTTGATAAACTCATATTAAATAAGCAACATTCACTGTAGTGTGTTCCTGTGCACAGTAGGAAGTCACTCCTCCTAACTCAGCACGGCCAGCCACCACCACAAGTAAAATCAAATTTTGTAGGAAACACTGGAGCACAAATGCACATCATCAAAATTGTGTAATGTCATCTTACTAAGGCTCTGGAACATTTACTGTGTACCTGAATGAGTTCTCCTCTTTTGAGGCCATGGGAAACCTCCTCAGATGTCATGTAGGATTCAAACACTTGTTTCTTTGATCCTCCACCTTTATTAGTAGGTTTTTTACTTTTGGCAGCAGGAGAATTGGCACTTGAAGCTGAAAATAATTTCATAAATAATCACATGTAAAAAAAAAAACAACAACAACAAAAAAAACATTTAACACAAATTAAGTCTGCATTCATTAGCTGAGAATTTAGATCTCAAAAACTAATCTACATTTTACCTTGGGGTTCCTGAAGTTTTTTTCCTCTACCATGAGGGGACTTGGGCCTTGACATGTGATTGTCAACCCCAAATATTAATGTCCCTTCTCTGCTTTCCTCCTCTTCTAGGTGCTTTGGAAAATTCTTTTTCTTTGACTTCTTCGCCTTCTCTTGTCCACTTGTAGGAGCTTTCTTTGGGGAGTGGGGATGTCCAACAAGTGAGCTGGTCTCTTTGGGGGCAACATCTCGATTTGAATCCTTGTTTTTCTTCTGCTGCTTCTGGTTTTTCGTTGAGTCGTTAGCTTTTAAAGAGCCGAGTTCCTCGCCGGATTCAATGTCTCCATCCTGGCTGGTGGTAGTGTCCCTTCTCTGTCCCCGTCGCTGTCTGTCAGACAAACCCTGTTTTCTTTCGCCATCCTGCTGAGGATTTCGAGTGCTTAATTTCTCCATGTACAAAGACAGTGAACTTTCCTCTCCTTTACCTTTAATGGAGGATGGGGAGAAGTCACTTGAATCAGAAAAATCATTAGCTACTTGGTCTCTTTTACGCTGTGGTATGTTCAGCTTGTCACTCTGGGCTTTGAGCTGTGTGCTTGGGCCACCTCCTTCACTCTGCAAGTCCTTTGCATATTGCTCCAGGTACAAACTGAACTTGCTGCTGCGGTGCTGGCTGAGAAGCCTGGCATAGGCGTCTTTCTGAGGAGCAATACTTGACTGATTCTGACTGCGCTTTGCCTCTCGATTTGGGTTAGCCTTCTTAGACTGCCGAGGAGAATCCATCTAGCAATCCTTAATAATTCTCTCTGTAAAAGGCAAAAAAAAAGCTATTCAAGCATGACTCAATAAATATCACTCTCAGAGAATGTAATTTTGACTCAACAGCAGTGTTTACAATTATGTGCACTCAAATATTTACATTAAAAGGAAAGAGCTCATTTTGAGAAAGTGAACGCAACTCGCCAATAGGTAACTTGTTGCCGAGTCGTCCATCAGCCATGGTAAATGTTAGCTATGATTACATGTTTAAATTCAGATTTAGGCGTTTCACAAGAAACCAGTAACTTTAACACGGACGTAGCTTTTAATTTCTCAACAACCTAAGGATATCTGTAAAATATATTCAAGCCAGCAGCTAACGATAACGGCTAACTGACGTCAACGGTTATTAGTGCCTAACTAGCTCTACAGCTAGCTACTTACAAAAGCAAGTATCGGTTTAACGCTAACGAACTAATAATATGTCGGCCAGACCGCGACCCCGACCACGGTAAACAAGTAGAAAAAGCACAGAAAGGCTGTCGAGCTTTAAAATAAAAACATTACCTTATTCACTACGGTGTACGATATGTAACTTAACTCTAGCTGTTGTTCAGAACACAGTACTAGATGATACATTCACTTCCTCTATCGTCATAAGTAGTGTGTGAGTCATGGTACCTTTGCTGGTTGTCGGAAATATTTAAATTGGCATGACGCACCGAAACCTACCACTGGTGAAAGTAAAGAAAAAGATTGTGGTAATATATATTTTTTATTACAAGAATTCCAGCGTGTTTCCTCTTATATTCCTCTCTTTTCGTCACACGTATTGCGGCTTCACATGGCTTGATTGGTATGTGTTTCTTTTTTTAGCATTGTGATGACATCATTTCAGTACTCACTGTGCGTGAAGCGGCTTCGCGATTCCTCTGTTGGATGGTACTGTTGCATCTGAGCAACCTATAGAGGGCAGCAACGACTAAATATTTTGCATGTGTGCTTTTACAGGATAAACAGCACTTACATGTCACCTATATTTTCAGGTCATTTCACTCCTCATCTGTTCATGCTTGCATACTACAAGTTGACTCATGAACATTCTTCCAGGTGTACACACAGACATTCCTCAGATAAACAACACAGGTTAGTTGTTTGTGTGCTGTCTGATGTGGCCTTCAGACACATGTGAGATGAGGTTGTTATGTTTCGCCTTGACAGAGGCTTAGAATTTCAGGTAGCACAAACATACTTGCAAACACAATCACAGATGCCCTCAGTAGTGTTTTAATTAAGTTAGTGAACAGCTTTACCTCACTGATGAGAGTATAATATTTTGTATTAGCTGCTAGCTGTCATACTGTATGTTACTGATGTTCAGAACAGTACAAGCTTATATAGGCTAATTAAAAAAACAGATATCATGATCAGTAGTGATCTGTAACCCACCTACCAGCAGACTCACAACATAACAGTGCACATACATCCTGACACTTCAGGATCAAAATCAGTCTTCTGTAATCTGTCTGTGTAAACGCCTGGTCTCAAATTATAATACACCTATGCAAAGGTGTTTGTAAAACACAGAGATAATGTGATGACACTGTAATTAGATTAATAATGATATTAGATATTTTATTTGAATTTGGTTTCAACTGCTGTTGTTTTATTAGACTGTATTTATGTCTATTTGGTTTAAGCACTGTTTACAGTTCGGCATTACCAGCAAAACAACTGCAGAACAAGTGTTATGCTAATACTGAACTGAACCAATATGGAC
>JAUBNQ010000009.1:5071270-5091067 GCA_032353495.1 Ctenopoma kingsleyae
AACTTTGTCACTGTGAGCCACATCTATTTGGTATGTGGACTCAATTTCTTATTGTACAGTGTTTCACAATGGCTGTATGTACATAAATGAAAAAAAAACAAAACATGTAAAGACTATTATCCTTCAATTTCTTCAATTACCAATGATAAACGAGGGGGTGAAAACGAAGAAGGATGAAAGTTTGATGATGGCTGATTAACATAAAGATGCCACTGATATTGTTGTTAAGGATTATGCTTATGTCCTTTTCTCCTGCGTTTATCTTTCCATTTTTTCACCAGTAAACCCAAAATACTGCAGCTTTAGATCATTCGACACACTTCACGTTTTAGAGCAGAACCTTTCAACTTTATTCAGTCAGTGTCTCATGAGAAAAAACTCACATTCTTTCTTCCAAAAAGTTGAAAAGTGTGTAACTCCCAGGCCTGCTTGTCTTCACTGGTACAACGCACAGGCAATGATTTACTGTATCTGTTTATTCTGTCAACTGTTTGCACTTTAGTTCAGACATTTCTACCCTCTACAGCCCATCTCTCTTGCTACTGCTTCCCGGCTTTGGATTTGTGCTGTTTGTCAGCTTTGAAAATCAACTGATCTGTGCAGAAGTTCAGTCGGAAGCTTAAGCATACAGATCTCTCGCTCTTCCTCAAAAAAAAGATTGGAAAATAAACATTATCCAGAAAGACATGTTGTTAAAGCAGAGTACCACTGGCATAGCAAACTCAGATATGATTTATATTCTTAATATTCACTGCCATTATATACTACATGTTGAAATAAACTTTACACTGAAGCTCTGTAGGAAAGTATATGCAAATGCAAACACATGTGAGCTGATTATAAGTGTGATTTGTTAATGGTGACTAATCTAACCAAGTTGGACTGTGTCAGTTCCAGTTTAGTTTAGTTGGTGCTGATTATTGTTTAACATGTTATATTATTTGCACCAATATCAGCATTTGCACACAGGATATAGAGCTTTTTCTTAATCTCTGTGACTCAATGTATTTGGGCAACACGTTGTGTGAACCCCGTCCTTCCTAGTTTAACTTGACACTTATACTAAGCTAATATGTGTTGGGTTGATTGTTTGCTGGCACTAACTGGCCCTGCACACAAACATGAGAGTGGTTTCTTAGTAATTAACACATTATATTGTGCTTGTTGAATCCCCACACAAACGACAACGTGGACGTGTAACCAAATATGGCACCTTAATTGCTAGATTAAGTAATTACTCGATTACATTCCAAAAGTGCTGTTAGGTTTTGAACTGGTGGAGTGAGCCAGGATAGCTGTTCCCCCTGCTGCCACTCTTTATGCTATGTTAATGTAGCCCTGGGCATTACAATACCCAGCACTACTAATATGTGGATTAAACACAGGGGCTTCAGTAGTGTGGCCATTAACTGGTGTAACGGCTATTTATTAAGATCAAAATTTAAAAGATAGTTACGTTTTGTTAATAAAACTAGCCTGCTGTAAATCTAGCCCTGCTGTTCTCCAATGAAGCCATCCTAGAGACGATTCACTGTTAGCATGCAATGTAATGTACTTTATGTACTGTAATTTATGAAAGAATAAAATTAAATGATATGTGCATAACTACGGGGTTTCTGTGTCTTGTCCAAGGACACCTCGACATGTAGCCAGGAGCAACCAGGAGTCAAACCAATGACCATGGGGTTTTCGTAGACAACTGCTTTACGAACTGAGCTACTGCCGCTCTGTATGTATTCGCTGAGTGTGTTTAGGCTCCAGATGGTGTGTAATCCCATGTAGCTCCCACAGTTTTCAATGCAAGCTGGAATTATGCAGTCGGAGTTAAATTCTGCAAACAACCCTTAATTCTTAATTTAGATATTAATTAGTTTCCCTGTTACTTGGCAAAACCCTGTAATTTCCCCTGACACCAGACATGTTTATAACTGGGGCGTCTGCTGCTTCACATTACAGAGGAGCATGTAGATGATGTAAGAGACTTAAAAACATGACTGAAAGTGACTGAAACTCATGAACTCAGACCAAAGACTGCCCTGGGCCTGACAAGGAGCAAAGCCAGCAGCAGGCACTGAAAACACACAGGAACTGTGTGTTATTTGCTTTTTGATATCTGTTTTAGCCGCTGGGACCCTGGATAATATTAACACTTTATTTATTTCAGTAATACATGACGAGTCTCTCAAACACTGCATCCAAAGTAGTCGTTTGCATAATAAAGACTTCCCTACTAAACCCACTGTGTGTTAAAAACAAATTTACTCAACAGACATGCTGAAACATTTTTGGGAAACCAGAAAAGCTAAAAATATAAACGAATGTGTGAAAAGAACAATCAACACAATCACTGTTTATTGCTGCTGTGTCTTGGCAGTGACTTCATGAAGACTTGATATATCCATTTTGGTTGATTTTCATTTGCGCATGATATATTTGGTTTTCTTCTTTACTGTACCTGACACGTTTTCTTTACCAGCTCACTGGACAATTATTCTCTGTCGTTATTCTGTAGCCTAGAGTGTCTTCTTCATTCAATTTATTATCATAAACAACCACATTTTCAGTTTTTCTGCAGTCATGAACTAGTTCCCACTCCTACCCAGCCCATGGACCTTTTAACATTTTGTAAGCGTTCTCAGGTCTCTTTCTGAATATTAAAGCATCATATTAAACATTTCACAAGACAAAAGGTGTTTGCTGTTGAGGTGTCCTTTCAGTATTTTTTTTACAAATGTTTTTCCTATAATCTGATTAGAAGGATGAGAAAAGAGAGAGAGTAAAAGAGAACATTTGTGCACTGCTGCCAGGTTGTTCAGTGACTCTGGGTCATATAAACTTTTGACATCACCTCTTCATTTTAATTAACTTCATCATATTACTGTGCCATTTAATTTTGATATAGAATATTATCATTTTATTTCCACTTGCTTTTTTTTTTCAAGAAGCACAAACAGAGCTGTGTTGACTTGAGTCACCATTTTGATCCATCACCCCCGTCCGTTCTTCGTTCTCGTCACTTCCTCTTTTGCCCCCATGCAACTACCTTGTGTTGCGATCTTGTTGTGATTGGTCTTGTTGATTACAAACAAAGCAGGGTATGTTTTTTATTCATCTCCACCTCTCTTTCTCTGTCTCTTTTTTCTCCCAGTGCACTCCCATCGTTGGCCATGGATTTGTCTTGGACAAGTACAAGTGCCAGTGCAGGAGAGGATTCTACCATCCGAGCCGTGTGGCACTCAATGGCTTTAAAAGTGGGTTACAAATCCCTCTGTGATATAAAAATACATATTGCAGAGAGGTGTCAGATCAAAACTTCGAATCATCAGAAGCAAAAGAAAGGTTTTGGGATATATACAGTATATACACATAAAAAAGAAAAATAACCTCTTTTTAGTTGACAGCCACAAGTTCTGTTTGAAATTTCTGCTGTGTCTTTGAATGAATATCCTGAGGCGTGTGGGGTTATGAAACTTCAAGCTTCACACAAAAGGATTTCAACTGTTCTTAATGTGGAAATGTCTACTATGTTTCTGTTCTGAGCTCTAGTCAGAGCCACTGGTTGCATCTGACTCACAGACATGTTGGGTTGTAAGTCAGCTGTGTAGACAGAGAACACATCTTGGTGCAACTTGAATTAGTGATGTTGTTATGCCTGCCAAGCTTTCCATTATCACATTGTACATAATTGCACACAAAAATCTCAGTCATAATTAAACACTTGGTTTAGGTAGAATAAACTCAAAATGTGTCGGTTCGACATAAACTGTCCATTTAACGGATGTGTTCTAATATGGATGGATGGACAATGAATAATGGGCTGATAGTATTTTGGGCTTTCTGTCCATTGATGTTTCTTCGTTCCCCCTTTTCATGTATATCCTTAGTTTTAACTCCCTGCTTGTGCTTTGGATTTAAATGTCTATATTCTGACACCTTGACTGAAAGCGCTGCAGCGTCCTCGGGCAGAAAGCTTGGCCCTGATGAGCGAGATAATCAGGCAACTGCCGAGGTTTTTATCCCTGACTCCAACGATACAGCACCCCAGGGGGATGATATGCTAAGCTGGAGCTTTATTGTAATGCAGCGTGATGAGGCCTATAGCCAAACTGCTCAGCCTGTGAAGAGACTCGTCTTCCAAATCCCCCTCATTAAAAATCACTGTGGCTCAGATTGGGTCACAATAGCTGGTGAACCTGATTCCCCTCTCAAGAACTGGTGTGCTGTTCCCCTTGCATCCCCAAACACAAACTAGACTGGAAATAGATTTTGTATTGTTCCCTAGCAACAGGTCAAAAGGTATCAAAGGGGAGGAAAAACGAAGAGAGAAAAATGCAACCTGCATGAATAACTGAATTATTTGGAAATGTGCTGTAGAACGTCATGAAACATGACATTTGATTTGAATGTCACAGCAAAGGCATGATGGGAAACACATGGGTCTCCTGCTGAGCTAAAAGCTGTTTGGTTTACATGCTGGATCAACCACAAGATATGTTATATACAGGGTTGTTTTTTTGTTATTTTTTTCTGATTTTGCACTATAAAGGTTTATTCTGTTACCAGAATACTTAATTACACTTAGTTAGTGAAAGATGTAAATTAAACTTTCACAACTAAGTGCTTCTTCAAATTGCTATTTTCAGCTGTAGAAAGGAATTAATTGCAATTGCAGGGTTTACATTTTACAATAATGTTTTTGTCCTTAAATATTTGGCAACGCTAAGAATATAAATGTGGGTGCAAAAAAAGTGTGTCTGACCATTGAAATATATATGAGACACTTGAGGAGATTCTGAGTCTGAGTCTGAGTAGACTGATTACCATCAATTATTAAGACATAAAAAAAATCATCAATATTACAGCCAACATTTTTGAACAAAATAAAAAACACTGCATTTGTCTGATAACACTGCATTAAAATGATCTGACCTTGTTTTTATCTGCACGTGACAAAGCACTATGAACATTTGGCCTCTCACACTACATGAGTGAAGAGCTTCACCACACAGACTGATAATAACATCCAGCCACCAGTTCAACTGGAACTGTGATCACATTGTTATGGATCACATTAATATCGGAGAAGATAAACAGAGTAAACAATGAATGAGATCTGCACAGTATACCTCCTCTGAAGTCACTGGGATTTTCAGCATGAAGAAAAAAAAAAACCCCAGCAACATGGCAGTTCATTTGTTGGAAAATCAAAACTGCTTTACATCAGTGACCGTGTGATTGCTTGATAAATTGGCTGAAATGTCTTTATATTTACCAGTAAATTCATACTTAACTTGTTTACCCATCATCTCAGCACATAATGCATTCGCTCGCAACGCTCTGCTGAAGCGCTGTGCAACTTGCACAGACTACAAGCTAGCACAGTGTTTGCATACTGTATGAGCTCTGGGACTGAAGGAGGAATTACATGCTTATCAAGCATCATTTTCTAGAAGGGGCTGTGTGGTGGAAATGGCGGATTAAGACTGACTCCAAATCCTGATACAGTGGAAACGTCATAGAATGATGAAATTATATTTTTGGCATCATCGGTTTCTTCACATGTAATTGATTTAATTCAGATTTCAAAGGTGTCAGTCATAGTAAATCCCAAATGAAATGTTGGGAAAAGTCATAGGGAGAGATTTGACAAACCAAGCAGTGGATGAAAGGAGCAGTGTCTCAGTTTTTTATCCCCTACTCCTTCATTATTCCCTCATCTGCTTAATTAAAGGCTGTAGTCTTGTAATTATCAGCCCCGGGCTTTGTGATTTATTGGATTGATGATCAAATTGATTAACTGAGCGTTTAATAAGAAGGCAGTGTATGACAGCTGAACGCAAATTAATTACAGTGATAATCTTTGAAAACACTACAGTAAATCAGATCTGTGTTCTGGGTTATGATTAGGTAGGTAAGGTTTTAAATTTCATTCTAATTCTTCAAGAACACCTGAAGTAAATATAACTAAAGTGTCTTCTCGTCCTCAGGTAAGGAGCAGGGCTCACACAGAGATGAGACCTCTGAAGTGTCAAGCAAGTGCCTTCCTTGCCGCGAGGGCTGCCCCTACTGCAGAGACGACACACCGTGTCTGGTGCAGGAGGACGGTGCTCTGCGGCTTGCTGTGGCCTCCTTCCAGGGTCTGTGTATGGTGCTGGACCTGGCCAGCATGGTGGTGGTCTACCACTTCAGGAGGAACAAGGTGAGGAGAGCATGGCTCACTGTGGAGAGGTGCTGAATGCACAGTAGCTGTCGCATCAGTTCAAGCAATGTCAAGGTAAAGGCTACAAGGCCATTTCCAAGCAGCTGGATGTTCTGGTGACCACAGCTGATGATGTTACTATTAAGAAGTTAGTGTCCAGTTGCACTATACGTTGCTTTCTGAATGACAGTGGGCTGAATGGAAGAAGATCCAGGAAAAGACAACAAGAAGCATTAAAGAGCAGGACTGCAGTTTGTTGAAATGTGTATTGACAAGCCACAGCACTTCTGGAAGAATCTGCTTTGAGCTGATGAAACTAAATTAGAGCTTTTTTGTCAAGTAACTATGTGAATTAAGGAAAGAACATCATCCCTATTGTGTCAAATGGAGGATGCTCAGTTGTGCTGTGGAATTGCTTTGCTGCATCAGCTTGCCTTGAATCTGTGCAGGGCACCATGAAAGAAGAAATAGACGATTATTAAGGCATTTTAGAGCTAAATGTACTGTCCAGCGTCAAAGAGCTCTGTCTCAGTCACAGCTCATGGCTCCTCCAACAGGATAATGACTGCCAAACTTACATCAAACCAAGAATTTATGAGAAGGGAACACACAAGTCCACTATAAGTCCTTAATCCAACTGAAACTGTAAATGGAAATAATTCAAACCAGCTGCACCAAACAACCACATGAGAAGTCTCATTAAAAGCGCTGTGCTTTGCTGTTACTCCCTGAAAGATGTGCCACAAAATATTAGATTAAGGTCCCAGGGTTTTTACTTATGCAACATGTCTGTTCTATTACATGTACATGTCACCAACCCTGCAAATAAACTCCCCAGGAAAACAGAAAATAGCCAATTTTCCAGTTCAACCTACAGTATTCTTTTATAAGTGGGTAGATACCAGGACTTGCAGTCACGTCTGCAAATCTCCAGAGTGCTTTATTAATTACTAAGAGTAGCTGGAAATGTCAGTGTCTCTCTGCAAAATATCTGCACCACTTTTAAAATCCAGCTTATTTAGCCAAACACAACTCTGGACACTGGCACACATAAAACTGAAGTTACAAAAATTAAGCAGGTATTTCATGCAGGTTTGGTACATTACAAGTGTCTGTTAAATTAACATTTATTTTCTGCAAATCAAGCCAAGTTAAACACAGTCAGCTGATTATTCGTTGTTTTTTTTTATGTATACAAACCTAACACATTTTTCATGAGCCCACCATGAATGCTGATTTACAGCAAGGGTTTTGCATAATGAACACTCTGCTCTTAGAATAAAGTGAAATATGAGATCCTCACGGTGTAGGATAATTACAACTAGTCCGCATGCAAAGACGAGTTGGATCTTTTCTGGTATGCTATTTATAAACGTTTGTGTTGTTTCCTCAGAATCTCCCACATTTCTTTCCTTCACAAAAAATGTCCCTAGAGCTCTGTGAATTTACATAAAAGACACAAAAAATCTACCAAGAGGTAAAGTGGGTAATTAAATCCAACCCAGAAATGGGCTGTCATCATTCACATCCTTATTTCAGGGGAAGGCAGAACATTGAAAAAAATATATATTCAGCTCATCTTTGTGTTTGTTTTCTTTGAACGAGGCAGCAATTTATTATTTGCATTTGCCCACAGTGGTAAAAAAAGAGAGCTTCCTCGCACAATACAGAATTTAAATAGTGATGTCATGTCATGTCTTACGACAACAGAATGTGGAGAGTAAACCATTACCCTCCTCCAGTATTTGTATCATGTGTTCAGTTGTGCAACATAAATCAATCACCCTCTGCATCTAAGAGATTGACAGCTTGTCTTTTGTCTCTCTTTCCTCTTTAACAGAGCATTCGCACATCTGGTCTAATTCTGCTGGAAACCATCTTATTTGGGGCTCTGCTGCTCTATTTCCCAGTAAGTTTCTGTACTGATCTTCCAAGGCACCCACATGTCACTCAATAAGTTAGACGGCACTCTATGTACAGAGTTGGCAACAGTGAGTGTGATTTAATACCACAGGTGAGGGCAGAAGACCCTTCATAAGCAACTACTGTGTCAGACATACAACAGAACAGTCTATCTATTTTCCAGTGCAGACAAATTAGTTTTGGTTTAATAATGAAATCAAAAAACCAAGAACCGGCTTTTGCCCATTGTGGCCTGAGAAAGTGTTATATGATGAAGTACTTATATACAGTATGCTTCTTATAACTGCTTCATAACAACAAAGAGATGTTCTATGTTTCTTTAGGTCAGTAGTTTAAAATGATTTAGTCTTGTCTTTTTGTCTTTTTCACTGATTTGTGTGTTTTGTTTTTTGCAACGGTTTTGTCTTGTCCTAACACTGTTTTTGTTGTCTTTGTCTTTGTTGCCTTATGTCTGCCTTGTTTGTTGAAAAATTAAACGTATTGACAGAGGAACGTGGAATCTAGTGTGGAAATGGCAACCTCCCAAACTAACAACAAGCTTTTGTAGAAAGAACTCAGACTATAAATAGTACGGCACCAAAAAATGGAGTTTAATATATTTTTTTTGAGAAAATCTAATTTAGACAGGAAAAGAGGAGCCAGTAAGAAAATGTGTTTGTTAATAAGACATGTTGCTCCTTTCTACTACTTTACACTATTACTCTGCAAACAAGGCATTTTCAGCACTTTCTAGTTGTTATAGTACTGTATTCATTATCTGCACAACAACAGAGAGTTGGACATTACAGTTGGTGTTCATGTACAACGCAACTTTGTGTTATTGTGCATGTGGCTCTGCCAGTCTTTTTGTAGTCTCTATGTGAGCAGATCCATGTGGGTGGATGCCAGTGTGCACTGTATGTGTGTGTGTTTACACTTGTGCACACATCCCACAGTGCACCTGGAGTAATGCGTCAAAAGCCCATCTTTAGCAGGGAAACAGATGGAAGAAACCTGTACGCCATATAACAGGGGGATCTGATGTAACCGGGGAATTCACTCCCTTCAAATACTTGCACAGACTGCCAACAGTGAGCCACTGCTCTCCTCAAACATAAAGTCTGATAGCCGGATGTTAGCCATTCTGAAAGAGACAAAAAAAATTGGAGAAGAAAGAGCTTTGCAGTGCTAGGCGGTTCTTTTTCTAAAGTTACTGGAGTGTTATCAAAAGAAGGATATTTGCATTAGAATGGGAAGCCTCCTAGTTTTTGTGGGAGCAGATAAAGAGCTGCAGGTATTGAAGTCTTATCCTTATGTGACCACTCCTTCAAAATGTTTCTGCTCATGCTTAAAATGGATTTGATTTTGCACCCATCCATCCAGCCTTTCTACCATTTACCCCAAGGATAAGCCAAGTTCCAAAAATACTTCCCCAAAAATATCCTGCCACTTTCTTATGCTCATACACACTTGGATACACTCAAGGACTTATTTTTCCCTTTGCTCTGCTGTTTCTCCATATTTTTTCTGCATTCCTTAGCACCTTTCCTGCTTGTCTCTACCTTTTCCCGGCACCTCCTCCCCCTCGCTCATGTTTTCCTTTGATTACCCCTGTGCATGTTCTCTCGTCTGTCTCACCTTTGTGTCTACCTCCTCTCCCACAGTCTTTAACGTTTGTCTCTGCTGCCGTTTCTTTTTTTCCTGCCGCCACAAGCCTCCTCAGCTGAGCTTGGCGCAGCTGCTCCGCTCTGGTGCTCAATGCATTTTTAAACACTCCATCAAGTTCTAGCACAACTTGTTTTAAAAATATATCTGTTGATTAATTGATAGAGGAGGCATGGGAGGTTGGATGCAAACCAGGAAGGCCACCTTTTTCTCTGGGCGATATAAAAATGAGCCTTTTTTTTTATCATGAAGTCCCCTTATTTTGTAGTCCACGCTGGTAGCAATGCAGAAAGTGTGTGGTAATGTTTGTGTCTGCCCATCTCTGTGTATGTTGGCATGTGAGTAACATCAGGATAGAGGATGGATTATGAATGTATTCAAGAAGATTTATAGCTTCACATTATATGTGATTGTGTAGATTTGCATCAGTGAATGACTTTGAATTGCTGCATTTCTGTATGTGGGTGTAAAACACCGTGTAGCCTATATCTTCTATTTGTGATTTATTGAAGTCCAACCAGAGAGCTAAAAGACTGGCTGTGTGGCAAAGAAATGTAGGTGCCAGGCAGGATGCTAATCCTAACCACAGCTGTGTGTGAGGCATGAGAGGCAGGAGAAAATAAGAAACAGAAACGGAGATGGAGGAATCTGCAAGAAAATGTAATTGCCTTGTGAATAGTTACACACTAAAGAGTTGTTTGTATGTCGCTACCTGTCTGTCTCTCCTCTTTGCATTTGTATATCTTTGTGGATTTGTTTGTTCTAATTTAGTACCTGATTCAAGACTGTGTTGCTTAACAGATGCAGAGGCAGAATACAATGGCATAAATTACACTAAATTTCAACAATCACCTCAGACAATAACAAAAAGGACATAAATTAATAAATGCTAATTTTGTCTCATGTCAGCTTGATGTTAGCAAACGCACCATATGTTAGTGTTGTGCATACAACTTGTTGTTCTGTACCCAGGTGAGCACAAAATGAATGAGCACAGGTTCAAAGGAGAAGCTCAGCAATTTTGGAAATACACAGTTATTTCTGAGAGTCACAGGAGAAGAACGAAGCAGGTCTCACGTCTGTGCCTATCACAGTTGTGGTACAAGGTAAAGCCAGGAGGATCCGAACATGGGCACACAGGCAGGCAGATCGATGCAGTGACAAGGTTTTTATGAACTGGTGAAAAAGACTTATAGGCTGACAGGAACAAAAACAAGGTGCAGGAACAAACAATTGGCAGAACACGTGATGGGCAGGTTGGCATGATACAAGTCCACAGAGAACATGAAGAATTTGCTGATTTGGCAGGGAGCAGGTGTAGAAGGTGTGAGCTGACTAGGGAATGGGAAACAGGGGAGGTGGGAGTCAGGGGATTGGGAATGGAGGGAGAGGCTGAGGGCATCTCTTTGAAATACAAAGAGATTGATTTGAAATAAGGAAACTTTTAAAAATAGATTCAAAAGTAGAAGAAATCTCATTCTATATCTGTCTGTCTTCCATTTATGAAGTAATTTATCAGATTCAAAGCTGCAACAGTGATTCACAGCCGGTAGCAGATCATTAAAAAGGAACAGCTATAATTCCTGTTCTTGGGTACAAAATGGACTCGGCTCCCCGCGTTCCCATGACCAGCATACCAATGACAGACTTTGGCACTGCAAAGGTTTTGATGAGGACTGTGGATGGAAGGAAAGTGTTGCTTCTGCTGTGCTCCGTGCTTTTGACTCTGTGTGTCAGATTCTTAATCAGGAGGTGAGAGAAATGTCTGTATCGGGCTACTCGATGGAGCAGAAATGACAGCGGTCAGATTGGAGGTTTAAAATAGGGATATATGGTGAAAGAGCTTGCTGGGTTTAACTATGTATTAGATTATGCACAACCCTTCAGTACACCTTTGTATCATCCTGAGAATCTGTTTTACTCATACAGTTCAATTCTGAATAGCTGTGTGAAATGTCAGACTTGATGTTTTTGTCACTTCATCATTCTGTCTTTGTACCGTGCACTTCACCCTGCATTTCTCTTGGCGGTGACAGAGGGTAGACACTTTTATTCATATTCCCAATTATACATTAGTTCCTCCTTTCTGTAAACACATCTTGAAGTCTGACAGTTCAGCCTCGGGATTGGCTGCTTGCACAGTTGAGTTTGTCACAGATGTTCTGCTTCTTTTCTGAGGAAAAGAGGTTACAGGTGCTGCTGTTGCTTAAGCTTAATTATGCTGGATTGCTGCTGTCACTCGAATGCCAAGGCATGGTAAGAGCAGGGAAAATCACTGGCTGTACTCTTTAGGGATGAGCTTATACTACAGCTGTAGTAAACAGCGATTGTGGTGTACGCCATAGAGAGTTGGTAGTCTATCACGGGACTAATACATACAGATATACAATATATATAAGAAAAGCATAACCTATCCTAGTATACATACAGACACACTGTGCATGTATGCACACAGGGAACTACCAGCAAGTACAGGAGTATTCCTTTACCTTAATTTCATTTTCAAAGTGGTTTGAGGAATCCACAGATAACAGCCTGACAAGCTTTTTTTTTAACCACATTTTATCATTAAACGTCCCAAAACATGTTGAATAACTGTACACTACTTATCAAGCACCAAACTACATGAACACAGAAAAAGTAAAAAGCAACTTCAGTTTGCGAGTAGTGTATATCACCAGCCAAGGTGCACATAGTGGAAAATTTTGATTTCCTGTTCATGTGTGAATCAATGCAAACATATTTAAATAGTAAGATTCAAGTCCTGTTTTATCAGTACGGAGTGTGTGTATCCACCAAGTGTGTGTGAAGCAGGTTTTCTTTGCTCCAGTTGAAACACGCATGGATTAGCTGTGCTGAATCGTCAGCTTCAGTCAGGTCACTGAAGATTTGACATGTGGTGCTGTGCCAACACACACACTAGTGAAACAGCAGTGCTAATAGCAGTGCAAATGAAAGCTCTGATCTTTGCAGCTTGGCATGTGAGATTTGCCTCTTCAGCCTCTGTCACAACCTTGTCATTAACAGTAATAGGTGCAAATAAAACTCACACCAAGCAGAAAATGATAGGCTGCTAGCCGACTGCAGATTCTGTGTTGCAGAGCAAATAGAAATCGACAAATAAACACTCTCAGTTACACATTTTCACTTACGGAAAAAGGAAATTTTCACCACTGAGATATGAAAGCTAACCCTTCTAACGCTTATATCTAACGTATTTCGGCAGCTGACATACATATGAACAACATACAGTTAAAAGATGTCAGTGGGAGCTGTGGAGGCGTGAGATATCTCTGTGGCTAAATCTGCCTCCAGCGCTGGTTCTCAAATACTACAGACTCACCTCACCATTTTTCTGTGTGAATGTAAGAATATAACAGGAGGTGATGTACAGTATGTGGTTTGCTGCTTGCAGCCAAAAAAAGTGTTATCATATGTGTGTGTGTGTGAGTGTGCGTGTGAAAACCACGGTAACACTGCTGTGCCACTCTGCAGGTGATGATCCTGTACTTCCATCCCAGTGTGTTTCGATGTATCCTCCTGCGTTGGGTTCGCCTCCTGGGTTTTGCCATCATGTACGGCACCGTCATCCTCAAACTATACAGGTAGTGTAAACCAGAACAAAAACTAACAGCATTGCTATGAAAAGAGTGGTGATCGAGTTGAGATGTGACATTTTCTGTAGTTGTTATTCCTGCTGAATTATTCTGATCTACTCTGTAAAACACAATACTTTCCTCTCCTCTCCTTTCCTTTCCTTTGCTCTTGCTCTGCCGTCGTCTCTTTTCTCCTTCTTTTTGTCTTCTTGCCTCCAATCTCCTAATTGTCTCCTCTCCTCCTCTTGTCTCCTCTTGTGTCTCTATCTTCACTTCTCCTTTTTCTCTTCTGTTCTCCTCTCCTGATATTAACTTGCCCCGTGAATTAGCCTTTCTCAGTTTCAATAATTCAGCTCCCTCTCAGACTGCACACTTGTACGCACACACATGTATGCAGTCCTGCCACTAAGCACATTTGAATTGCACATCAGGTCTGGTCTAGTTGTGTCTGCATGCGAAAGTATCTATTCAGAGATGCACACACACACACACACACACGCACACACACATGCACACACACGCGCGCTTCCTGCTCTTCAGCTCCGAGGAAGTGTTGCTTAGATGGGAGAAGGGGGTCAAAGGCCGGCCAGAGTGTTCCCTTGGCAAAATTACCAATTTGATTTTTTTCCCTAGCTCGCCAAGTGTGAAGTGTGCTCGGGGGCAAGCTCTTACAGCCGGGTCCCTCTGAACGAGATAGATTTGTCACAGTCCGGTCGCGAGAAAGCAGATGAGCACAGTAAACAAAGATTTGAGTATTTTTCTCTGTGCCTTAATAGTGATATTTGTATAATTACATGCTGTCTTTGCCCCCGTGTATTTCTGCTTCGCGAGAGTCAGATCACTTAGCGCTACTGCAACTATTTCAGCTGATGTGTTGCATTTTTAATTCCCTTTGCAGAAGCGGTATTGTCTTGTGTGCCTGCAATAAAGACAGTAAACACTGTGCAACTTATAAATAAACTGCTTCTGCATGCATTATGTGCATTATTGTCACCCAACAAATTAAAAAACTGACAGATTGAAGCAATTTTGGATTAGATTAGATTCTTTAAATCTGCACCTTTGCTCTTGTATTTCTTTCCTCATTTCCTCTGTCATCTCTTTATTTCTCCCTGCAGCACAAGAGATAATACACCATGAATTAAAGTGAACATATTTAACAAACACGAATGAATTGAATTAACAGTGTCTTTTTCTCCTTGCTCCTTTTTATTCAAGTGGGCATGTTAATAAGAGCAACAGCTGAGGTTGTGTTACCAGTTGCCAGTGGCAGGGAGAGCATCTCTCATCACAATGTCATCCAGCAGGCTCTAGCATCTTCCTCCTTTATTTCCCTCCCCCAGGGTGTTAAAGGTGTTCCTGTCTCGCACAGCCCAGAGGACGCCTTACATGACCAGCTGGCGGGTCCTGAGACTCCTGGCGGTGATTCTACTGGTGGTGCTGTGGTTCCTGGTGGCCTGGACCTCTGCTGTGTGCCAGAACCCCGAGCTGAGTCGGGCCCTGATCACCGCAGGTGTGACACCAGAGGAACTGCAGTTCAGCATGTGTCTGCTGGACCGATGGGACTACATGATGGCTGTCGGTGAGTGTGTGTGTATGTGTGTAATGTGCAGTGATGTCTGTAAGGAGCTTTGGGGCTTATGACTTGAGTCCAGGCTGCTTTGGTGAAGCTTAATATGAAGTTTACTTCACTTTTGGAAAAAAAAAACTGTGGACAGGTGGACGAACTGCCTGATACCACTGTTCACTCCTTGAATATTTTGAAATATATTCATTCGCCAGAGCTCCAGGACAGTTACAAACTTGTTTAGAAGTAAATACCTGTTTGATTCAAATCTTGTATTCTGTGAGTTTTAAAGATGGTCTTAAAGATGGTACACCGTGGAGTAATACATGCATCAATGCAAACACAGTTGCTGAAGAAGTGTGTGTGAGTTGTGAGACCACAGAGATACACACACTGTAATGTAAACATATCAACATCGCTTTTATTTGATAACCAGAACACTTCACAGTGTGCCTTTAACACCAAGCTCAAAACCAGCATTTCACTGTGATTTGCTCTTTTAAAGTTTCAGGCGCCATCTAGACTCAGTCAGCTGAAGTCAAGGTTTTTGTGCCAAAACAACATGAGTCTACAACAGACTTCCATTCATAGCAGAGAAAAATATCACTGAAAAAGTAAATCAGACAAGACAATAAAGACAAACTGCAAAGAGTGAAATTCCACATTACCGCAACTATCTGTTTGGTCATTAACAACATTTCTACAACTCCTTTTACTGTAAAACACACATAACCACCTTCAGTTTTAGCATACAGCTTTCTTAAGATGAACTACGTGGAGATCGCAGTACACAGCAATGTGCGAACGTTATTTTGATGGATGTGTACTTTGCAACCTTTTTCCTCAGTGCCATCTCTGAAAACAAGTTTGTAAAGAAAATTGGATTCAAGTCCTGTGGCTCCACTGCCAGCATGGTCAACGTTTCACAAACTGATGAACAGAGTAAGGCAAAAAGACACTCTCCACCCGCACAGACTTGAGTGCTCTATTGTGAAACTGCACCATTTCCAACTCTATCACCCACAAATCTGTTGCAGGTGATAGAGCGGTCCTCTCCTGTGCCTTCTGGGAGCTGACAGCAAACGATTTGCACATTAATGGGGGGGGGCTGTGCTGTTTGAATTCTTTAAACTGCTTCTTGAAATTTTCAATGAGTTTTAAGCACAATGCATCCAATGTCAGATAGGGATAAACAGGTGCAGGCCAGGGGAATCTTGACCTCGTATAACTCTGAACTCCTCTGCTTTTATGAGCTTTGTGTTGGAGATAAACAGAGCTGGCTCTTTAAGCAATCAGAAAATGCTCAAAAATACTGCGCCTGCTTGCCAAAAGACATTATTGTATCATAATAGGTCTGGTCTATTTATTCGGTGGCTTAAAGTTGAAGCAGCATTTTGAAAAATGTCTGCTCTGAACGCGAGGTTACGTGGATGCAGCTGTTTTGATGATGCTGTTCATTATTAGGTTTAACATCTCCCATATGAACGGTTTAATAAATAGTACCGTGCATTAGATTAGCATTGGAATGCTCGAACAAACAAGATAGAATACCCTTATCTTAAAGTAACTTCAAAGTAACACGCAAGGTGTCTTTTAAATGCCTTATTTAGTTAACAAAATAAGATGAAAACATCTCTTTGATGTCTGTTAAGATTCATCCAGGTGAAGTTATCTGTAACTTCAGAAGTTAAGTTTCAGAAGATAACTAGGATTGATCAGAAAATAAAGTATAACTGATAAAACATCTTGAAATATACAGTATGAAAGCAAATCATACTTGCATGGGCCCCACTCTTTTTCACGTTCTTATTCTCCGACACTGTAGTGGGCGCCCACGATGTCAAAGTCTGACGCTTTGTTAAACCCTTTAACATATGACACCAACACTAACTGTATTCTTTTCCTTCGGTTGGAGACAGGAAGGAGAACAGGTTGTATCAGTGGCCCCTCAGGACTATACAAAAATGATTGAACTTGAAAGAAAACAATAACAAAAAATAACAATAAAAACCTTACATTAATGTTTGCTTTGCCTTCTCATATACTTCACCTAAAAAAGATTGCACCGTGCTCCCACCTAATATCTGAGCTTAACAATTTCAGGTGTGATGCATTAATGGAACTATTATTTATATGCAGCCCAAATTGCACATCAGGAGCGGAACCAATTGAATTGAGACTTGCTGCTAATGAATAATAACTATCTATAAAAATCTACATCTAAGTGTTTTTAACAGACATTATGGCTGCAATGTAAAACCCCTTTCTGTAACTGTTCAGTAAAAAAATAAATAAATTGGGCCCCTTGTTCTTAACTATTTATTTACACACAGTCTGATTCTGATTAAGACTGACTGGATTATTGAGAGTTTGAAGGCACTGGCCTTTAGGTATACTGCACCATAGGAACTATATGTCCTCGTGTGTGTTACAGTTGCTTCCTAATGACAGATTCTTAAAGCAGGAGGCAGTGATGGGCACCTCACTGAAGCCAGTCTGACAGCAGGGGGAGACTAATCCTGTTTGGAAAGAAGAAAAAGATGGATCCTTGGGAGATGCTTGGCCTGACTCTGAAAACTGATAGACAGGCAGGAAGAGAGAGAGAGAGAGAGAGAGAGAGAGAGAGATGGAAGTGGCAGGAAAAAGAAGAGCGGCGCCTGTGAAGGATGGAGCGTGTAGGGATGTGGGCAACGATGCAGAGAGAGTTTTCCACAAGCTGAGGGTAAGGGGAACTTGAGAGGGAGAGAGCTGGTGAAAGGAGGACAGCTAAGGACACTCTGGAGACAGGACAGAGGAGCACCATCTTCATAGGAAGTGTGTGTGTCTGCGTGTGTGTGCATGTGCAGAGTGGTGACAGACTCTCATAAACACAGCACGTTAAATGGGTTGAAACACGGAGAGCACAGCAATCCCTCTGTGCTTCAGCATCTGTGTGTGTGTGTGTGTGTGGGCGCATGCAAGACAAGATAGGAAATGAGGGAGCACCCGCTGTTCGCTTTGACAGCCCATGAGGCTGAAGGACAGGAAGCACCCGGTGAACCTGCTTTGGAGGACTTTAACAAAGCACACGCCGTGATGCATATCATGCTTATGGAAATTAATCCAATTGCTTTTCTGTGTTTTCTCTTGCTTTGCCATAATGCTGACAAGGGAACACGTCTGTCTTAAATTGAATAAATCATCAGCTTTTGCCCTGAAACACAAAGCAAAACAGCTGGTGCAAAACAGTATTAATAATGTCAACAATAAGAAATTAATTTGAATCTGCAATTAATCTGCTTTAGTTGGATTTGTTATTTTTTCCTTTTTGCAAGCTGCTTTTTCATGCATCCCGAGAGGCTAAGTACCATAATTAGTAATGATTTATAGACCAGGCCTTTTCATAAATATGAATGGACTGTAATCACTAAAAAGACTTTATGGTCTCATATGCCAACACAGTCCTTGGCACAGTTCCTGGTGCTATTCGCCGTCTGCAAAACAAACAATAAGCTTGTGTAGATTGTATCAGAGGAAAACCTCTGACTTTGTTATGTTAATTTGCAGTTTTCATATACAGCACATTCAAATGAAAAATATGTGTTTTTTTTAGAGACATTTTATTTTTCATATATTCAGCAAAAGAAGCAGCACGTTTTTGTTCTGCACCAGAGAGCAGCAAATACACAATATATTAGACTGCTCCAAGACATAATTTCATACCTCTAAAACACAGCAACCCTGAGGAATCTTCTTCATCACATCTGAAATAATTACTATTGATTCTGGCATCTGATGCTCTTCAGATTTTCATTTCACTGACAATTTAGATGATAACAAGTAGTCTGTGCACATATACTATACTGTGCAGTATATTCTAAATGATATTTAAAGAAAGCCAAAATTTAAATTGCCTTTAAATTGCAGTCAAGCTGTGTTGACCTTGTTGAGGGTAGGCACCAGCAGGGATGTGTCAACACGCTGTTGAAGAAGCAGGTGCCTCACTGGGGGAAGCCAATGTGAATTCTTGCTAAATTAGGAACTGGTAAATTTGAAACTACATTATTGCCCATCAACACCTCATCTGCAGCAAGGTTCAAGGATCTTTTGCCAGGTTATTTAATGTTAAATCAGTTCTGAAAAATGTAGGTAAACCTTTCGTAGTGATTGAGACTTATCGAAATTGAGACATACTTAACTCACAGATATCATATTGTTTGTGTGTATTTCTGCCCCGGAATACTGAACCGCTATTAAGGATAAAAAGTGAGATTGAGACATTGTTCTAGGATATCTAGCTACACAAACTCTATTTATGCTAAACAATTTGACTTTCACAGTGGGAAAGAGCTACTTTAAGAAAAATGATCAGAAAAAAGAAGTTAAAGACAATAGAAACTTCAGATGAGGTGGTGTCCTCTAACTGTCTTTGTGACCTATTTGTTGTTTTTCCCAGCGGAGTTCCTGTTCCTGCTGTGGGGCGTGTACCTGTGCTATGCTGTCCGCACAATACCCTCAGCCTTTCACGAGCCACGTTACATGGCTGTGGCTATCTACAATGAGCTCCTCATATCAGCCATCTTCCACATCATTAGGTGGGTAAGAGAAAGGCGGCTGAACAGGCATGAAGGTACAAGAAAAATTATCCTATGTTGACTTGATGAACACTCCATAACGGTAACAGAAAAATGATTGATGACACGACGACAAGCTGTTGTTTAATCAAAATCATATATCATCGAATATTGGCCTATGAACGTGAGCATTATACATAGAAGGTGGAGTGAAGGAGCAGCAGCGGCTCCTCTGTGACACACATGGAGCACTGGCAGCCAATGATGGAGGCAGCTTACAGAGACATGCAATTTGATTAAAGTAGTAATATATAT
>JAUBNQ010000009.1:5110340-5134753 GCA_032353495.1 Ctenopoma kingsleyae
GGATGTAGATGAACCCCTGTGATATTATTTTTCATATATTTTATAACACATTTTATTGTGATTGTAATCTCGATAAAGTTTGAAGCTACAGTTTGTACCTTTTTTCTAATACTTTTAAAAATTAGAAATATGCTGCAAACCTAAGTGTCTTCATGTGGAGAGGTGCTGTCATGGACTTCTGTGACCCGGACTCATTGGAAGCAGTGCAGGAAAAGATAATCACTTCTTCTAACCAATCAGAGATGGTTAATTTATTCTTGACTGGTACATTTTGTAACTTTTATTGTTTAAGAAGATTAATACATGAAGAGTAAAAGCAAGTAAAAGACAAAAAATAGGACACATTCAAAAATGCTCTTGCCATTGTGGACTACCTGTGTAGTTAAAGCACAGTTATAACTAGCAATTGTGTCCTAATGATTTATATGTTTTTTTATTAGCCACCATACAGTAAACTGCTGGTCATACCAGACCAAGTACATCTCTGTACACTGAGTACACCAGATTGTTTGAGTCCTTACACAAGGGAAGCAAACAATTCATGTAACGCAATTCATTTTTATTGGATTTACTATAAAACATCAAATATACATTTTATTACAGTTTAATTTGTGTGAACAGCAACTGTATCTTTAGGTGTTAATGTTTAAAAATGTAGTTTAATTTCAGCAGTGGTCTTAGTGAAATACTTGATGGGACTCTTTAAGCCCATAAAATGCAGAAAGTGGTCATTAAACAAGGCATGCATTAGATATTCACATTAGAAAACAGTCGCTAACATGAAACACATGCACTTAAAAAACACACTCTTGAATGAAACCAGCCCCAGTCAACCACTTTTGGTGACAGCAGAAAATGCTGTAGTCACACTGGTCTGAAGGTCTTTTGGCGTCACCAAACTAAATGAATTACATAAATAAAAGACAGACAAACACCACAAATGGAATTTATGAAAACAAAAAACAGAAAACTGCACAAGAGGATTAAGAAATAGAATTGGGTAATAGTATTGTGTGCCTACAGTCATTGGTGGTACTTCTATAGAAAGTACTAATACTTGAATTCTATAAATATAATTAATGCACAATGCTACCTTCTAAAAATACAAATCTATATTTTAATTTTCAACACCAGACAGAAGACAAAAAAGAGAAAACAAAAAACCATCTGTAGAATAGCCACAATGAAGTCAAGCAGCTGAAAGTAAAATCAAACTTTTGGAAATATGCTTTTTACCAAGAGTTAGATGAGAAGATCTAATTTGAACTGTTGTTATTAAATATGAAGCTACCATCAGGAGGCAGTTAGCTTAGCTTATCACAAAGACTGGGTGCACAGGGAAGCAGCGAGCCTCACATTAAACCACAACTTCCATTTACACATTTTAAACATTTTGTTCATTTGTGAACGTTACAGGTGCTTGTCGGTGTATTTTATTCCCTTTGGACAGAGGCTGGCTGTTTTTAGTCCTTATGCTAACCCAACAGGCTGCTGCCTGTAGCATCATATTTCACAGAAAATTGATCTTTGGTTAAAACGATTGGAGTTGATTTTCTCTTCTAACTCTTGGAAAGAAAGGTCGAGCAAGAGCATTTTCCACGATGTCAAATGATTACTTAAAAAATAAATCAATTAATTTTAAATACGTCCATCCAAAGAAACATTTGAAAAAGCTTTGTCTTTCTTTTATTATGCTGCTACCCAAAGGATTGACATTCCACTTCCTGTCTGGTGACTGATCTGGTTTACCCGTCCACGTACACAGTCCAGGGTAAAAAACACTGCTGTTCCATTGTGAACCTGGAAGGATGCCCGCAAGCTCACACTGGCCCACTGGCTGCCCTCTGGCATATGACCACTCACCTGCTGGGCCAGAGGCACGGACTGAGCTCTTTCTGCTTCCCTTCCTCCTCTGGGCCCCTTTGGATCACTTTGCCTCAGCAGAGTCACTTTAACCAAGTTACAGGAATGAATCAGTTTGAGATCCAGCGCTACACTGACTGTGCCACTCTCCCTGAAAACAAAATCTCGTCTGTGATCTGTGGATCCCTTTCCCAGCAGCCCCATCTGGGACACCTGAGCACTGGTCTGACGGAAGAACAGTGGCTTGTTCCTAACAGCACCTGAAGGAAGGCCGGTGTGAGCCACAGTGGCAGACAATGAGGATGAAATAGCAGCAGGAACCCAGACCAAACTGAGGGTACTGATGCCTGTCTCGTCGCCAAAGAAGCGAACGTTACACTGAGTAGGAGACAGGATTTCAAAAGCCAGCGTGTCCCCGGGACTAACTTTAGCCACTCCAGATAGAGAAATGGATGTGTCTCTGTAGTGGACGCCCGATTTGAAGATGCGCCACTGCTCTGTTCCAGTTCCGTTACAGTTAAGGTACGCCAACAGCTGGAAGCCTTCACTCACACACGCCTGACCCATGGAGTACAGCGCCTGTTGAAACACAAAACGCACGGTGCCACTTTCTGCAAAACGGATCCCACGACCATCATGAGTCAGCCCCACTACATAAGGGTCAGAGGTGGATGTAGTGCGGAAGACTGGGCGATAGTTTGTGTGGTAGTGTGCGGACACCATGGCCTGTGCTGTCATGGCAACAGCCCCAGTGTCATGTGAAAGCCAGAGTAGGCTTAGAGGTGCTGCTAAGGGGCCGTACAGCTGCAGACCTTCGCTGCTTTGGTTACAGTGGTGGCTGGCACTCCGGAGGAACACAGAGATAACGTAACCCGGAGCAACCTCTGCTACCCCACTGATGCTGACACTTTGGAGAGACCTTCCCTCGCGCTGCTCAACTCTAACACCACTGAGGTCGCGACCTTCCGAACCATCAGTGTTGTTCATCTGCAGACAGACCTGGATGAAGCTGCGACAGCTGTGGCTCACTGAAAGATTCTCATCCAGCCAGACGAGACCATGCTGCTTGAGCAACAGACGACCGTTCTCAGTAGACACCAGGCCTGTATCACCTCTTCCTTGTACATGAAGCTGCACACTGGTAAAGGCATGACCGAAGACCTGGCTTTTCCCCTCTGGCAGGCTCACATCTCCAGTCCAGGAAAGAGAGAGGGCACTGTCCCCTGCAGAAAGTCCAGAGCAGATGGTGTCTGTGGTGAAGGTACAGGGTGAAGATACAAGTTCTCCGTCACACTCATTACAGGCCTGACACTCATCCATGTCTGAGTTGTAGAAGTAACCGTGGCCACACATTCCTGAGTTGGCGTCTTGCTCTGTCATGCCCTGACACCTGAAACCACCTGGTGATATCACAGCAGAAAAAAAAATGACCGAATGTTGATGTCTAGATGTACCACCGAAAGCATGGTCTCTAAATAGAAGTTATAATTAAGTTGTTCAACAAAATTCAAGCAACACTAACAAAAGATCTAGGGTTACCTGGGGTGTTGAGACACTTGTTTTGGCCTCCACACAGATCAGCTATCTCAAGGCATTCATCTCTGTCCTGTGTTAATGAACAAATTCATGCTCTGAATCCATTTTATAGTAAAGTAAAATTTGTACTTGCACATAAAAGCAACAGATCCTAGTTCTAACCGGGATTAACACATTTATTAGCCATATGTTGTTGGGGACAAAAACTAAAAGAGAGTGAATTCTGAACTAATACTTTTGCAAGATGGTCAGAAACACCTCCACACATTGATGCTAAGATTTCACTGCATTTGCTGAGTATGTAGTTGTTAATAAGTTCACCCTTCACATCTTATTTCTGATGGCCCCAGGTGGGTAAAAATGTTACCAGAATACACTGTCTGCTACTGGAAGCTCTCTTCTCATGTGTCCTACTCATTTTTTTTATTGTTATCTGTCACGGATCCTCGTTCAGTCATTTTCAGCCTACCTGGCAGATTCTGTCTGCATGGACCGAACACTGGGCAACCAGGAAGAAGCCTGCAGGACAGACGGTGCACCTCTCACAGCGAGCACGACCACTGCTGAAGCCACAGTACTCCTCTGGACCACAGCTGCCACAGGACAACAGGGAGCGACCCACCTGATAGCATCAACCATGTCGATGTGATCATCAAAGATAAACTGAATACGTTTATGTAGAGCTGTTAACTACAAGTAAAAAACAACAGATACAGTAGCTCACCTCCATCACACTGGCCTCCATGTCCACCTTGTGCAAAGAGAGAGCCTGCTGCGCTTGGTGAGCTCTAACCTGCCCACTCAAGGTTTCCACGTGACTGTCCAGCTCCCCCTGGAAGTTCTGCGAAGATATTTGTTTGACGCTGTCCATCAACATGTTGTACTGGGCTTTCACCTGAAAATGAAAAACATAATATAGAAGAAAGATTGTAAGAGTGATTGTGATGCTCTATGAATGTACAAATTTCATCACAAAATGTAGACTGTTCTTTGCAGCCCTTATTATTCTAAGCTTGAACTCAGCTTGAACATTTCCATATGGAATAGATCCTTCACAGAGAGGTCAATAGTGACCTATCATCCCAACTTTTAACGTGTTCATCATCAGTCACAGCAGCCTTACTTGCTCCATCTGTTCATACATCCTCCTCTGCTGATCCAGTATTTCTCTCTGCTGGTTGACCAGCGCCCCCTGCTGCTCACTCAGGAGTCGTTGCAGCTCCCTGACCTCGTCCTGCTGGCCCCTGAGGGCCTCAACCAGCTTCTCCTGGCTCTTAGACAACTGCAGCTGAAGCACAAGAGCATCCTCTGAGGGAACCTCATTGGTCCCTGGAGCAAAGAAATAAAACTATTACACAGTAATTTATCATTTTCTCAGCGGTAAGGCTGTAGTTAATATTACATTTGATTCCTCTTTCACTTACGTGGTTAATCTCTCACAGGTTCATGCTGACCTACTGACTACTGACTCATACTGACCTGGTTTCATGTCACATGTCAACTGTATCGATGCTCCACGCTCTGACCCATAGTCTGGAAGCTCGTCCAGATACTGTGCCGCTCTGTCCCTCACATGCACAGGGGAAGAGCTGCTTTTTCTCTCGTCTCCTCCGTGCGTATCGCAACCGTCTCCGGCGCAAGGTTTGGGCTTCTGGCGCATCCGGAGTGGCAGTTTACATCCAATCCCTTTGCACTCTCCTGTTGCACTGTCATCACTCGGTTGACGATGAGACACAGTGGTCGGACAGGTCCCACCGGCGCAGCCAGGATGAAACACCTCGGCGGTGATGGTTCTCGGGTTTGTCCTTCTGGTGCCATCCGTAGCAGCTTGTTGCGCAAAGCCTCCCTGCTGAGGGTGAATGATGGTGTACGGTGCTAACGGCGCACTCTGAGCTTGGTGATGACTGAAATGAGTGTCCTTTTGGTAATTCGGGTAGACCTGTCCTTGTCTGGACTGAGCAGAGTGATGAAACTGCCGTCGGGACGCTGCTGCCTCTGTGCGCCCCTGGCAGTGCGCACCGACGCACGCTCTGCTCCAGTCCTGGGCAGAGAAGCAAGGCGTCCCCCGGCACATTTCAGATGCGCTCTCTGCTCCACTGAGTAAAGATGCGACACAAAATAAAAATATGGTAGAAATCCGTGCCATGTTGCAATGCTGAAAGCAGGCCACGTGTGAATGGTGGCCCTTTCTGCGCATCAGTCCTTCAGTCCTGTCGATTTTATTTGATCATCGCTTAATCCTTAAATTAGAAGTTGTCCATAAACGTTGCTACCAATTGATGTTGAACAAGTGACTGCACAGACATTCAGCTTGTCTCCATTGCGAACACTGCGGGTTCTACCCTCCTTGCCCCTTCTGGGGATAGCTACGTCTAACACACACATGTGGCGCTCACTGTTCCTAATTGGCAACAGGTTTTGCTCCTAGTCTTAAATTAACCCGTAGCTTTCCCGGACATACCACTCTGCCGAATCACTCCATTCCTGCTGAAGTTGTGCATGTGATAGATATTTGGACAGTTCTACTGCTGTTCTTATTCTCACACTCGAACAGGTCACTCGTGAGCAGCTTTGTAGACTAAGCCACCAGAACTTCATGGCAGGATCCACATGTACCAGTGGAATTTCAGAGATGTAGTTTATGGGGTTTTCACATGGGGAAAACACATTCTTTGTAATTTTATTTGTTCTTCCTTTTGCCATTTATTTTGATGACAGGTTCAGTCCTGTGGGTCTTTTACAAGTCCAGTCAGAATTAAAACCTTGGATTTATATGACACTAAAGCTTTGATCCCTTCTGTAACAAGGATGCAGTGGTGGGACTTTTGAAACACAGACTCTGTAATATTGTGAAGTCGGAGCCAAAACGTCTTCTCCTGTAAAATGTAAACTTTATTACAGTTTATTGCCACGCTCATTTCCCCTCTTTGACCCACATGGTTTTGATTAAACCTTTAAACCCATATTACAAACTCTTCTCTCATTTTCACTGCAAGAAGGAACCGACACAGGCACAGACGTACAAAAGGAATATATACAAGTCTGTGCATAAATCCTCCACCTCTCAGCAGTATCTGATTATAAACATTTAGAAATGCTTATAATCAGTCACATGATTAATAACATATATATCTATATATATAGATATATATAGATACATATATAGAGAAAGAGAGCTGAGAATGTTTGTTTTTCTTATAAGACAGCTGAAAGGCTGAAGCAGCAAAGTGCACACATTCACAAACGCACCAAGTGGTAGCAAGGCTGAACTTACGGTTACTAATTTACTCACTTGGGCTATTTGAGACTACACATCATTCTGAGAATCGCCTCAGACATCAAGTTGTGAGACGAGACTGTACAAACAGGCCGACAGTTCACAGTGACGCTAAAGCAGTCACAGCTTCATGAAGCTGGTAATGTCTGTCAAGATGTGTAGTTCTCATCAGTACACAGTCTGCTGTCCTGCAGAAAAGTATAACAGAGCACAACATTTAAACATATCCTTTCATCAGTCTCTAACGTGACCTGTTTATTTAAAGACTCACACAGTTGTTTCCAGTTATGTTAATTGATTAGACCTCATTAAGGAAAGATTGGATTATACGTGCAGCACATTTCAACAACATTGCTAAGTGCTTTATATAAGACAAGATATAAAAGGATGACAAGGCAGTATAAAAAGATATGTAGATTTTGCACAGCCAACCAACCTCTCAGTTCATGGCCAATTCTTTCTCCAAAACAAACAAACAAACAAATAAAATTGTCAATCTTTCCACATGTGTGCTGCATAAAAACTGCAACTACAACCGCTGCTTATAAATGTTTGGTTTTGCAGACCTGCCTCAGCTGAGTCCTAAGCTCAAAATGCACCTGGAGATCAGATATGTATTTGACCCAAAACAATTCCTTCACACACAAGCATCCAACATAAAGACCTGAGAACTAGCAATATACTATCAGAGGAATAAGATAGATGTAAATCAGTTATGTTGCATATTTGTGCAAACTAAACACCTCTGTGTCTCCAGCTCGATATTGACGGGCCCTGGGAAATGAAGAGAAAAGATATGCATATTAAGGGTCAGTAGCTGTGGCGTACCACCACATATGTGCAATCTGACAAACGTAAACCCCGCTCTGCTACACCAGGCAAGCAGTTAAATGTGCTTCCTGATTTCACAGGAAGTTCAACTACAGTCTGCAGAGGCTGTGCAAGCTAAGTCACATGCACCAGTGGTTACTTACTGACCCATGAACGCTTTGACATTTACACACTCTTCATGATGCTCTCATGTGTGAAAGAGACAGAAAAGGTAAGAACACTGTCATCTGAAGTTTTGTTCAGAAAGCTTTTTAAAAATAAATGAATGACAGAAAGTTGTGTATTACTGCATCTGTGTAGCACATGAATAAACTGCAGATATGCTGTAATATCTAGCACTATTGTCAGTGACGCTGTCTCTTTAAGAGTTAAATACTTGAAAGATCAGATCAGCTTTGTGTAGGACAAACACATGTCCTCTCACAGCGGCCAATGGATGGTTGTGCAACTAATTAGAAAACAGTAAGAAGCTCTTGACCACAGGAAAAGAGAAAACATGTTGGGTTACTGTAAGCATTGCTTTCTGATTCCCTACATGCATATAAGTCTCAATAAATCGCTTTTTGTGCTCCGGCTTTGACTTCGTTGCCTGCCTGTCTGTCTCCTGGCGGTTCCTCACTCCCTTGATGTGTGAGACCACAGTGGGAGACAACAGCAATAGCCTGGCACGCCTGACGAGAGCGTGGAACATAGAAACAAATGTGGTTTTAAAATGCATGCTCTGATGAGCACACATCCTGGACTGCAAACACAGAATCACTGTAATATTAGTGAACAGTGTTGAAAATAGATGTTACAGAAACAGAAGTTAGGATCGACTTTCACATGTGTGAGACAGAAGCCACAAAGGTAGAGTTCACTTTCTTGATATCAAAATTTCACTTTCATATGGAAACAATACTTCCATCCTCTCCACTATTCCCCTTTTACTAAATTACACTTCACTGGCTGAATGATAAAATATAATTACATATGTAGTATATTGTTATAATTAAAGTAACTATAAGCAGTATTAATTTAACATGAATTTATATTCATAATAACAAGTTTGAAACATAAACTTACGATGTGATTGCATGATAGTGGTTTTAAAGCTGCTATTTTTTTTTTCATATCAGCAATGGATCAAATAACTGTGTATTTCAGTTCATTTGAAAGATGTCACATCTAGTGTCAAACCCACATAATTATCACTAGACTTTATGCGCCTTCACACATGCAAAATGTGATTTCAAAAAAAATACCATCAACACCAGAGCTCAGACGTCTGTGAAAGAACATGAGTAACTACAT
The DNA here is from genome assembly GCA_032353495.1 of Ctenopoma kingsleyae. Taxonomy (NCBI): domain Eukaryota; kingdom Metazoa; phylum Chordata; class Actinopteri; order Anabantiformes; family Anabantidae; genus Ctenopoma; species Ctenopoma kingsleyae. Next base: position 5,119,141 of record JAUBNQ010000009.1, read on the forward strand.
CATTCATTTATATAAATGAACTGAAAATGGTTTTCATTTGCAGTTTTCTGGCCTAAACAGATATATATATATATATATAGGTTAGAAAACTAAATAGCATGAAAACCATCCTATTTAAATGCCAGTGGTGGATAGTTCATAGAAGGTTGTGCAGTTTTTTAGTTTAGACAACTGGCAAAATGCATCAATAGGTTTTCAACTTCTGGTATGACTAATCAACTGTGTCCATGGTTTTACATTACAAACATTCATCATGGGTCCCAAAGGAGTTACATGTAAAATATGAACAAATAAATCGATAAAGCAAGACAAAAAAAAAAAACTTTATGCAAATCTTTCCATTAACCACCTCACCTACATTTGTTTCCTGTGTTTACATGTGTTGTTTCCAGTTTCTAGGCATGCTGCCATGGCTTTGCAACCTGTTAATATTTACTGTTCTTGATAACCACACATAGCAACAGTCTCAGTGGCAAAGAACAGACAGATAATTCTTCTGTTCTAAGCTGCTCCACATGTAGGACGTACGATGCCACCTCCATATGGAAAAACCCAGATGTAAAATTTTGCAAGATGAAAATCTTTGACCTTAGTGAAGCTTAGGTGCTTTTATTTTGTGCTGTCATCCATTATTCACAGAATATTGTGACTGATTGATGTGAATGATGTGATTAATTAATGTTCACTTCTTAAAATTTGCACTTTTAACTGAAACTATTTCTACATGGGTGGCTTAAGTATACTGTATGATAACAGAGATGTGCATCCAAAAACACAGAGGAAATCCTAAATTATCTTCACTTTAATCAACAGTTTATGGAAGCTGAGGTCTTCTGGACTGTGTTTAAAAGCAGCTTGTGTGACCAGAGCGAGATGGAAGCCGCTTTGACCTGTTTCACATTCTGCTCTGTCACTTTGTATAGTCACAGTAATGACAGTGCATTCCAGTCCTTCTAAGTTTAGAAACAGAGATCACATCTGTGTTTTGTGAATGATTAAGCTCAAGCTTTGCATGTTGTTTATGTCTTTTACAGCTATGACAGCCATATCCAAACTGTGTATATGTGCATGCATGTGTCCAAGAGCGTGTGTATCGTCATACCACAAAATGTAAATGTTAGGCCGACTTTTCAGGACAGTTTATTTGCCAACTCTTCTGCTTGCTGCATGACAAAGTATTTGAGAAATGGTCAGTAGATACTGAAATTAAACAGAACAGAAATGTGTTTCTGTTTTCAATTCCGGCTTAGTCTCTCCCATTATCTTACTTTTTTCACTTTCTTTACTCATCTTTCTGCTGCTGAAATCTGAATTTTTTGTCTTTTATTTCTACTCTCAGATGGACGATATAGATGCCATGTTCAGTCACCTGCTTGGTGAGATAGATCATCTCTCTCAGGTGAGTCTGGAGTCTACAGCCATGCTAACGCTGCTGTGACCTCAATGCAACCATCATCATATTAAGATGTTCACAATGACAATGTTAACATGCAGATTTTTAGCAAGTGTTTAGCTATCATAGTTTAGCCTGTTGCATGGTAACGTTTGTTAACGGTAACGTGCTGATGGGATTTATGTTATTAGTTTTGCAGGTTCTTGGTCCAAATAACTAAAGTATTGATTTAAATATGTTGGTTCTATTCAAATTTGAACTTAACCAAAATTAGCTATTAAAATATTTTATTCAAAACCAAAGTAGTTGAGCTTATGGTGGTTCCAGTCATGTGCTTGTTGATATATTTCAATCTGGACCAAAAATGGTGGAGTCAACTGCTGTCATTAGACCCACACTATAAACATACATTGGTAAAATTCAACTAGCATTGTGAGAAACACAAAAACCCATGTCATATCAAACATCTTTGGTCATGTTCTTTGTCAAAGAATGACCAAATGCACAGAGGTGCTTTTGAAGCAGGCACAGGTTGCAAGAAGTGAATCAGACATATCTCTTTATATTTCCCGTGCTAACGTGAACGTTCCCTAATCAAACATGGCAGTCGCTGATTTGAAAGTGAACATCAGTCAGAAAACTGTGAGATGACGCTGAGACATGAAGTCATCACATCTGGACTGGAACGTGGGCGGCGGCTGAAGATTCCCTGAAGTGTACATAAGCTGCTCATCATATAACTGCAGCTCGCCAAGAAAACATTATGCACTTCTAACTGATGCAACCTTCAGCCTGAAGCGTCGTTTCTGTCCATTTCAAATCTTCCCGTGTAGATTAAGTGAGTTAAGGCCTAAGAGCGGAATCCACCTTTAACAGTACATCAGACATATTAGAATCACATCACATATCAGGCTCTATATGTCACTTTGGCACCAGTCCTGTTGGAAAGCATTCACAGTGACTCCACAGACTCTTAGCAGAAGAGCATTTTGATTAAAGCACTGATCCTCTCAGAGTCCCAGAAAACAAAAGGATTTGAAGTACTTCTGCTTATTGCCTTGATTGGGTGCATTCTTTGCTGTACTGCCTTGGTGCCAGAAAACAAAGAGGGTCTTTTTTATCCCTGACTTAAGATGCTTGGAGGTGTCATTTAAGCAGCAGCATTACTATGTTAACATGTGTTTTCGTACACATTCATCAGAATGAACTGCATGCTGGAAGGCATCGCTTGTGTACAGGTTGGCAACCCGCCCAGCTTGTTTCTGACTGAGCCTAACTGAGACTTGTGTTAATGATTAAACTATTACAGTTTTGATAATAGCCCTCCTCCTTCATGGTATTCAGATCCTGTAATGGGGACGCAGTTTACCTGGAGAGGTTTTAATTGATAGAACTGCCAGAGCCATTTCTTTTTTCAGACATTTCAACTTGTGAGAGTGCAACGTTAACTGACATGATTTACTGCCGGTACATATGCTGAGGGCAATGTGTTTTTTATTATTGGTGCTTCTTAAAAACAGAACACCATCAAGCACAGGGAAACAACATCACTGATAAATAACAGGCAAGTGTAACATAATTAAACAACAGTTCAGAACAGTTCAAGGACACATGTGGCCCGCTTTGATTTCTGTGCTGCTCTTTGATTATAAGTGTTATCTGAAACTGTCAACTGTAGCTTCCATTGAAAACATGACTTCTGTATGATACGTGTTAAATAAAATGATGATGTGAGATGTTATTAATGTACAGAGTCTACAACCTGAAGAGGACCCACTAGAAGTGGACCCTGCCTCACACAGAGAGAGCGCCTTCTCCATCGGCTTCACAGACCTGAACGGTGAGTGCTCACTCTGACGCCGATGTGCTCACCCAAACCTAGAAGGGTAGATAAAGCTTCACTTTTCAGGTCAGCAATGTTTCACAACCAAGAGTCACACTGTCCTGAAAGTGCGATGTAGCAGAAGGATGCGAGTGGTGGAGATATGAGGCAGCATGGCAAGAGATAAGATTTCTGTTGGAAAATGGGGAGTGGCTGTTTTTCTGAAAGGTTGCTGCAACCTAGCTCTGGCAGCAGTGGGGATAATGTTTGGTATTAATAAAGATTAGGCTTTAGATTAGGTTTGCAGGGCTTAAAAATACACTGTAAAACAAATGAGTGCATTTAATTAGATGAGATGAGAAAAAACAAGCTAGTGTTTTATTTCAACAAAAGCAAGTGAGTTAAGGAAAATATCTTCTGCATACAGAGTCCCTTAATGAACTGGAGGACCGTGACCTGGATGCTCTGGTAGCTGACCTTGGATTAAAATCAACCCCACAAGAGTTCTCCACTTATCAACAGAACAGCGCACTTGCAGATAACCAAACAGCACCACCCACCATGACTCAAGGATTTGAAGCAGCTGCTGCCCTTTCTCTACCAGCAAACAATGAATCATCTAAGAAGGTGTTGCAGGCGGTGATCCAAAATTTGCCAGCAATCATAAAAATAAAGACATAATTATCTGAACATTAAAACAATGCACATTCACCTCTATATCAATATTAATATTTACAGAAGGAACCCCAGACAAAGGCGAATAAGATCAAATTGGCTCTGGAGAAGCTAAAGGAAGCTAAAGTTAGAAAGGTAAAGTCAGCAGATTTATCAACCATGCATTTAATTCCAGACTTGGAAATGCAACTTTAACTGAACCTTCTGTCTGTCCTAGCTGATCGTCAAGGTGCTGATGAACGACGGCAGCTCCAAGACTCTGATGGTGGACGAGAGACAGACAATCCGAGAGGTTTTGGACACGCTGTTTGAGAAGGCACACTGTGACTGTAGCATTGACTGGAGCCTGTGTGAAACCAACCCTGAGCTTGCGATTGGTGAGATTACTGCAACACACATCCAGATAAAACGCGCAAAAGCACATATGTATAAACCACAGAGACAGGAGAACGTTGCACGTGTTTCAAGAATAAAGATTGATGCCCACTTTCAGAGAAGTTAAGGCTGTTTTTGACTACCGTTTGCCTGTTTTCTTATCTTTTCAGAAAGAGGCTTTGAGGACCATGAATGTTTAGTGGAGCCGCTGTCTGTGTGGCCTCGCTACAGTGATAACAAAATCTACTTTGTCTTAAGACCTCAGAAGTATGTGATGTTCACAGACCCACAGGTGAGTGGGTGCAAACAAACTGTGTGTGTTTCGTGCCAAAGTTTGAATATGTGGGTTAACACTTTTCTCACCCTGAAGTTATTTTACATGTGGAAGAAGAAGAAGGTGTGTATGGGAACGATTAATGAGGAAGCTAAACAACTTTTAGTCAAGGTGAGTTACCAAGTCAACAGCTTATATATCATTAAAGAAAACGTGCAGGAGGAGAGAAGAGATGCTCCAAAGAAAGACAGAGGCGGTCAATACTAGATATGCCTGGTGCTGCTGGAGCTTTCTTCCTCTAGAGTTTAGAGGGAGTTTTTCCTCTCCACTGTTGCCTAGTGCTTGCTCAAGTGGGATTGTTGGGTTTTCTAAAAAATTTTTGTGTAAGGTCCTAAACCTAGAGAAACTGTTACAGACAGGCTGCTACATTTAAAAGTTATGTTTCAGAGTTTATTTCCAGGAGGAACTAGGAATCAAACCAGGGATTATATCATTACTCATTGCAAAAAGAGTCCTTTACTAGAAATATGTCATTTCAGTATTGTTGCATATTGTGTATAAGTGAATGGCTTCTGCATGAGCTGCCTCCATCTAGGCTCAAGGTAGCAGGTCAAGTTTTTTGCAAATTCTTTGCAAGAATTCAGATGTTCATATTGCACTGTTGGCGGGTTTGATTTATCTGAAAGCCTGACAGATGATTTTAAAGTAAAGCTGGAAACTGCCACCATGCCCCTGTATTCCATTCTGTGTTGATTTCATTTTTGTTGTCATTTTTCTCCTCGCAGGAGAATTTTGGAGGTTCTACTCTGATTGTTCCTGATCTGGAGGGTACGTTGTATCTAAAGGAAGATGGTAAAAAAGCTTGGAAACCTCGCTACTTCGTGCTCAGGGCCTCGGGTATCTACTATGTACCCAAAGGAAAGACAAAGGTCTGGCAAATCAAAGAAACATTAGAGCAATATATCATACTTAATTTTAACTATTGTTTATGCTGTAATGTTAACACCTGTATTGTTGCCCTAGATATAACAGATAGGTGAGAGATTAACATTTAGCACTATGTGTGGTGAAAACCACCTCACATACATGTTGCCTGGAGATAATTGTGTCTGACAAGACAATGAAAGGTTATAGTTTCATGCACCACACTGAAGAGAAACTTACACAGTGTTATGAAAATAACCTCTTGTATCAAACTAAAACTAAAACCGCCTACTATTACCAGCTCAGTAATGAACATGGTAAATTTGTTTGTTTGTTCCTTTCAAAAACCAATGTGTGTCAAACCAAAGTGTCAAAATGATCGACTAGGGCTTTACCCTGTGCTGTCTGCCACAGCTTAGCTAAATTTAAAAAAACATGTGACTCACAGTAAAACCATAACCTTTTATGGTTAAAATAAACAAAGATGGTAATAAATGAGTTTTAAATGGAGGCTGTGACTAGGTTATGTAGACAGAGGCAGGTTAATGACTCTTTCTGTGTCTAGTCTGTGTGCAAAGGGAACTGGCTGCAGACTCCAGTTACATACTGAACACACAGACACGAGAGTTACAATCATGGTTCCTGATTCTCGGCAATGAAGTGAATATGCTTCTGTGCATATCTTTATATTCACACAGCTGACAAATGTTGTCAGTTTCTGACAACCACTCAAGTTGAGGGAAGAATTATAAGAAAAAAAAAACTGGATGACACAAGCGTGGCACAGTCCATAAACAAAGAAATTCTCCTAGTGTATGGTTTACATCAGAATGCCGAAGCGTAGCAAAGGATGAAAAAGCAAGAGAACAATCCAGATAAATGAAGATGGACAGTGTGAAGTGAGGCTTTGCCGCTGTTAAGGAGAAACATGTCGTTCTGTCACTAAGACAGAGCAGAAAAACACAGCCCATACTCCAAAGAACCATCCAAGAGAGAGAAATAGATGAGAGGAAATAGTGCAGGGCAGATGTGCAAATCACAAACATAAGGAAGCTGTAGGAATCATCTGAACGACATGTGAATTAAACAGAGAAGGATCTAGAATGGGGAGCTCGTTAGGCAGGGGAACAGAAAGAAAGAAAAATCTGGCATAATCAAATCCGACAAGACGACAAGACAACGAGAGACATACAATTTACTGTCATACATGAAGAAGTGAGAATAGTGGTGCTGTGATCATCATGCAAGTGGAGAGAAGATCAGGGTAAAAAGAAAAATGAAAGCTTAAGTCAAGATTCAATCTGATAAAATACAAAGGCGCAAGAACAATGTCGCTTGTGACTCACTGCTACGTGCAGGAAGCTACTTTGTACTTGCCAGTGAAGAATATCTTTGTCAGTGTGGTTTAATGTGTGACCAGGATGTGCTTCTACTTAAAATCAAAAATAGAAAAAATGTTGAAATGCTCCAGAAAGTAAAACATTTGTTTTCTTCACTGTAGACTTCTTTGAAAATTAAAAAAAAACAAATGTCCTGGCGTCAACTTATTTTCATTGACGTGTCCTCTTTTTTAATATCCACCATCCAGTCCTGCATAAAATAAGAGTCTTCTTCAGATCATGCTGAAAAACAGTCAGAACTTTAGGACAAAACTATGAATGGCCAGCATTTGGACAACTGAATACAGGGTGTTTTTCTCTGCTCCAGTCTTCCAGTAACCTGGCCTGCTTTGTCCGTTTTGAAAAAGTTAACATCTACACCACCAACAACTACAAACAGAAATACCGAGCTCCCACGAACTTCTGCTTCATGTTGAAGGTAAGCTCAACGACTCTAAGGTAAAGGAAACACAAAGCACATTCAAATAAACTAGTCAAAAGAGTTACATTTTCAACAAGGTTTCTCCACCTTGAAATGTCATGTATATTTAAATAGTTATTTTAAGCATCTTCTGCAGTACGGTGACATCTGGGGGAAGGATTAAGTAAATCTGAAGCACACAGTTTACCACTATACTGGTCATCTCTGACATTACAGTTTCCTAGTGGCATTTTTATCATGTAACATATTTTAATTTAGCCACGAGCAGGAGAGTGGAACAAAGCATAGGTCGCCTGTGGTGAGAGAGAGATGCTCTGAAATGTTAACCTATCTATTTATATCTACTTTTTGTATTTTAAAATGTCCAAACTTCTCATGTGTAAAACCAATAATACTGAGTTGCAAAACTTTTTATTCCCTGTGGGAGTTTAGTTCATTTAGTCTGGTCGGATCCATGAGCTTCCAAAATACAGACAGCACATCAACTTTTCCCTCCAGGGATCAAAACACATTAGACCACTGCTACGCAGTCTGTTAGCTGTGCAGCCTTGCGGCTCACTATCACTGTGTGGTTAGTCAACAAACCCTGGTTTTAACCAAACTCAGGCAGCTCTGCTGTGAAAAGGATGTGCACCAGCTCTTTCAGAGGCAAACGACCAAGACATCAAGCTCAGCAAATCCTTGGGGCTGTGTGAGTTCCCCCACACTTTAAAGCAGTCCTTTGAGAGACTGGTGCTGAGCCAAGTGAAGAACATAACAGGCCCCCTGCTGGACCCCAGCATCACCCACTGACTGTTACAAGTCACATCTGAGGCGTTGATGAGTCTGCGTACAGACAGGAGGGTGAACATCTGGCCCTCTGGTGTAGTCAGAGCAACCTGAGTTGAACATGCTCAAGACTGTGACCCCCAGTGTGCATCTCCTTTGTTACTGTAATTGTTACTGTGTGTAAGGACAACGAGAGTCACAACAAACCAGAAGTCAAATTCCTCGTATGCACACTTACAGTACTGAGCCATTAAACAAATTCAGATTTTAATTCTGACATGATATTAATAACGATGATAACAAAGAGCAATATTTAGTGACACTAAATACACTTAATATAGAAATGGTAGTTTCTGTATATGAGCTTAGCTAGAACAGAAAAGAGCAAAAAGACTGTTTGCTGAATACGATGAGAGCACGACTCTGCGCTCCTGCACAGATAAATACTGTATCATGTTGACAGGAGATTGCTGGCAATGAAGTTATATTTCAGGAAAGTGAGATGAGTGAAGAAACACTAACAAACCTCCACACGGCCGTGTCGACTAATAAACTGCAAATAAATGCAATGCTTTGTTTGTAATAACTGTGCTGTTTATACTCACAGCTATTTATTTTAACATAATTAAATTAACCAAGATCCACAGGCCACGTTCCAATGAAAAACTGGTTTTTGTTCCTGCGGTATTACTGCTTCATGGTCCACAACACAGAAACAGATTGATGCGCAGTGCCCTCTGCTGGCTCCAGTGTGTACTAATACACAAGCTAAGAGAATATACTAGAGAAAAATATTCTCTAGCATTAAAAGGGCCTTTCCACCAATTTTATACATGAAATTCATGTCTTGGAGTGGTACCCCTCAGCCTGTGGAGACAGTTGAATTATCTCCTCTGTAGCTCTGTGTGAGCTTTGTGTTACAAACTGGGGAATGGGAAACTGAAAGCAGTACTGAATAACTGCTACTTTAACATCAGCTTTCTCTCTGCCTTTGCTATTTTTCCAGCATCCCTGCATCCAGAAAGAGTCGCACTATATCAAGTTCCTGTGCTGTGATGATGAACACACACTGTTGCTGTGGGTCAACTCCATCAGAATAGCCAAGGTTTGACTCAACACTGTCAAAAACAAAACTCACTTTAATGTCACACTGTGTCTTTATTTTTTTATAAGGACAAAAAGTGCTGTGTACCAGTATATAAACATTTCATCACTTGCAAAGACTTAGAAAGACGTGTCCTTTGTGTATTTCTGTTCAGTATGGGACTGTTTTGTATGAGAACTACCAGGCTGCAACAAGAAGAATGTCCAGTCTGCAAACTCTCCCATCTGCTGCACACAAAGGTCAGTCTACACATGCAGAACAAATCTGGTATAAACTACAAAATGGTGTAAAGAATGGACCTAACCTCTGAAAATATCAGTATGGAGAGAGTGTCTAAATCGTTATGCAGAAATGTTGTGTAACTTTGTATTAAGATTGTAATTGTACTACAATATATAAAACTTTAAGAAAAGTGAGACTTTTAAACAAAAAATATAAAAAAGAATAGCGCATGATAAAAATGTGTATTCAAATCCTATAATCAATGTCTCTGAATGAATTTTTGATTGTCTTTACAGCAACATCTAATAGCCATGCCACTCAGATCAGCCCAACACCTGATCCATCTTCACCCATCTCCACTTATGCTGAAGACTACCCACATGAGCCCCCACCTGACTTCATCCCACCTCCTCCTCCAGGACACACAGACGTTTAAGACACCTCTTCACCTCCATCTGGGTATCAGGGTTAACTTCAGCAAGCCAGGATTCAGCTAATTTATTAACAACATGCGGCAAAAGAGCAATGTTCGAAATATATTCTGGACAAAACTCTTGCCACTATGTGTATTAGATATTAATATATTTACATATTATAGAACAATGATTTCCCCAGGCAATATATTAAAATGTTTTGCAGATTTTCCACCTGTTCAAACTGCTTTATGCCCCACAAAAGACACTGCTCTTCTCTATTGTTTCAGTGGACTGTTTATTACAAAAAGACTGTACATAAATTTCAATGAACACATCCTATGTACAAACTGAGTAGATGACAAGTTCTTTTCCCACGGACATTTAAGTTACGGATCCCCCCCCCCCACATTTGATAAGAAAACACACATCAGAAAAGGCGTCTTGACCTTTGATGCCCTGAAATGCTAGACGTTAAGTGGTAAACATTACAAAGTTCTGCACGTCAGTGGTTGTCTCATGATTCCTCTATGAAAAAAGTATAAATAAATGCTTTACAAACAAACTGCTAGATAACCTCCCACAGCAGTCTCAGACATAAAGACGAGGTTAATGCAAAGCTAGAAATAACATTAGGTAGAAAAGGTTGTTTTCTCACAAAAAATTACCTCATGATGGAAAAAATACAATCAAGAATGGGATGTAGTGGCAAATCATGCACTGTACTGACGTTTAGACGCTTTCATGCACAGAGGCTCAATGAATACTGATGATTTGAGTCATTGTCGTTTCTAGTGTGCAAAGACACCTGAAAATCTTACCACTGGTTCCCTGTCAAAATAAAAGCTGATGTGCAAATGCAAAGTACACATGTGTATGTGGCTTGTTACAAACATATATTCTGAGATAGGCATTGACGTTTATGATATTTGACAGTGAGTTTTACTTGCACCAACAATCGCTTTATAAGAGCAGGCATCTTCAATTGCAAAAAATTAGTCGAACTCAAAAAAACATTTTAATATCAGCACTGCTGTTAAGACCTCGGGATTGTGATTCATTCCTTCACTGCAGTTAGAAGTTGTCATTCATGTCATTTCAGAAAATGTAAGTAGCAGACTGATTCTAGCTGTAGTACATTACTGCGGAGTCGCCTACATTCTCTACAATGCAGAACTGATTGAAGATTACAATCAAAATGATCAATGTTCGCATTCTGATACAAAATAAGGAGTCTAAAATCCTTAGTTACATTTCTATGCAGAGTAGTCTTTTTTATGAGGTTGTTTGTGTTGTGGTGATTATGGTTATTGAGCACCAATGTAAAGCACCACACCAGCAACCATTGAAAGAGCAGACAACATGTGTAAAGGATAGCGGAAACATCTGGATAGGAACTCTTTGAGTTTCAATCGAAGCCACGGCGGAAAATCATGAAGTCATCACAGTTCATCGCTAATCAGTGCAGCTATTCAAACACAATGGAAAACAACATGAAAACAAAGAAGTTAGTCCTTCCTCTGCTCGGATCAGAACATCTCAGAGCTCTGCTACAGTAGCTGGACAGCATCACCAATTACAGTGACAATGATCAAAATGATATACTGTAGCTCAGACTCAATGTCAAAAAATAAATGTTCATACGTGCCCGCTTTGCTTAGATAAAGTTAAAATGGCACTGTGAGTGATGAAGAAAATTAACATTCAAGTAACAATGAAACACAAAAAAAAACTTTCCCATCTTGGCACAACCTCCACTGACGCTGATGGAAACTCACAGGTGAAACACACTAACTGACAAATGTACTGTACTGGCAGCTTCTCACGTTACAGTTTATATACAATTAGAGAACAGGAAGAAACTCCACCAGAAAGAAGAAAGTTTTTTCTTTTCTTTTTTTTTTTAAGCATTCTATACACTCACTTCATCCTTTTTAACAGCATCCCCACTGACGTATAGCGCATAGTAAGTACACAACTCCAGGTTGCTTGTTCCCTCTTAAACATCTTGTGACTTGGACAACGGCGTGGAACATTCAGTCGTGTCCTAATGCACTTGTTGATGTTTGTTTGTCCATTTCAGCGTTTTCTGATAAGATGGGGTGGTTTTGAAAGGAGGGAAGAGTCGGTCTGCTGGTCTACAGTGCAAATGAAGGTGTGGGAGCGTCTGTGCAGCATTTTGTCCTTAAAACGTTGCACTGCCTCATCTGTCGTAATACTACTGGAAATACTGGGAATGTCGGTTGCACATACACAAATTAATACTACATCTAGACTTACTGTATTTTGTATTATTTGAAACTGTTTTGATTGTATGTAATTTCTTATGAGGCAAGATGTGGCCGTTACAGTTTGGTGTGATACCAACTGCCACAGACGTGACAGTCCACAGTGTAAACTAACAGACCTCAGCCATCCAAAGCTTCAGCGCTCTCCTTCATTGTGCAACACTTATTTTTTCATAGCAGAACAAAACAAAACCATTTTGTAAAATTCCAAAGACTTCACCATGGCACTTCATTCAAAATGGGAGCTTTATGGACTGCCATCACTGCACTGCATACATCTGTACATGGCCATGATTTTACCTCTGTTCAAAATTGCAGTGCTCTTTTGGGTGAGTTTTTGTTTTTTATTTATTTATTTATTTTTCTTTTAGTCAGCATAATGCATGATGGACTCTACGTAGTTTCCTGGGAAGAGTCCAGTGACGCCGTTGCAGACACCTTCGAACCAGCCGTCATCATTTTTCTTGATGATGTAGATGATGGCTCCTTCCATGAAGGACAACTCATCTTCCTTATCCTTGGTGTAGTCATAGATGGCAACAACTAGAAAAAAATAAAATAAAATCAATGCAAGTCAATGGGTGCAAAACAAGTGTCCCCTAGTTTCTTTGCCTCCTTTGACACTAACCTTTCTCTAAATAAGCCTTGGGTGCCCAGTGGGGGTCTCCGTCGGCATAGGGATCACTGTAGTGAACCACTGCGGCTTCTTCTTCCTCATAGTCCACAGGTGGGGGAGGAGGAGGGGGAGAGGGCTCCTCAAACACACCGATGTCCTCTGGTGGAGGCGGAGGAGGTGGGGCAGGGCTGTCTGTTACTGGAGGAGGAAAAACAGAGAGTCAGGAAGATGCAGTGTTTGTGGTCTTGATGTGATGTATCACTGCAGTGAATTTCAAAATCTGTCTCCTGCAGTAAAATTTGATTTTATTTCAAAATTCAACAGTTTTCCAAAAACTGTTTCTGATTATAGTTTTAAATTATTTTTTTTTAATAGATTGGGTCCAGATTCAGCATAGCACTATAATTTATAGATAATTTAAGATTTGATTATTAAAGATTTGGCAACAACAAATACTGCTGTGTAACATTTGAAGAAAGTATCATTGTACTCGACCTCAAATATGGGCAGGTTAATTTTCACCTTAGAAAATCTAAACAATAGAAAACAGTTTTACATGTCATATTAAATGGGCAGTAATTTGTAAACTGTGCACTAGAGGGCAGCTTAGGGTTGTGTTTTTTTTTTTTTCATTTTTTAGAAACCACTACTACATAAAATGAAGGTCTAAATGCTCTTTAAACAGAGAAACAGAATTATAGTGAGGAACATACTGAATTGTATTGCTGCCTTAGTTATTGTTACATTGTGATTTTTAAATATACAAACTCTTACAAATACAAGTCTTCATTCAAACCTCCACAAATAATACCATGTACATGATCTCACTTAGCCCTGCTGGTTTTGAACAACAACTACTGCTAGTGCTGGTCAGTTTGTCATTTTATGAAAATGGAGGAAAAAGACTCAATCTTACAGTGAGGTTGTTTTTAAAATACCTTCTATAACTATTTATTTACTGTTGTTATAGCCTCATTTTAAGACATTCAAAGCATTTTTAGGATTTTTATTGTCCTGTATAAATTAGCACTTTATTTTCTAACATGCGCTTTCCTTGGCTCTGTTTTGTGAAGCATACGTAGAAATAAGAGAAATGGGTGTGTTTACACATGAAGTAGTTCTGACAGCTGAAGGTTCAGAAGAAAATGACACATCATTTCTGTTTATGTTCACATAAATAAAATGTGACAAAATGGGTGGATCGGTGTACAGAAAGTGTGTGAGTTCGACTTGATTCATCCACTGATCCTGCAGCCTCCTGTCCTTGAACATTTGTGCTTGTGGTACAGAAGTCCTGTTGGACCAAATATCCCTTCAGTTTTGTATCCTGAGGTCTAGAGATTAAAGAATTTGCACATTTTATCTCTTTAATTCATGGGCCTGTTCTCCAATTAAAGAACTGCCAACACTGCACCAGAGGATCTTTTCCCTTTAATTCCATGCAGCTGACATACCTACAGTATTTTTATACTGGTCTAACAACTGACTTTAAATCTACTGAAGCATTAATAGCAGAAAATGCTTCACTATATAAGATCTGCATTTGTTAGTACTACCCATTACCTCTTTTAAAGTATACATTACATTTATTCAAAGTATAGCAGCTGACAAGAACAAGTCAAGCAACCAAACCCTGTATAATAATCAGTAAATCAGGCATACAGAAAAAAACAAACATAAACATGAACATTTGTGGGTACTCAAAGTTTTCAATGTTTTACATTGGCTTACAGTTGTGGTGTCAGTTATCCGTCCTTTACAGGTTTTTACTACTGTGACTTCTTTTTGACTGTGCCACTCTTTCCTTTTCCAGTTCAGTCAGGATAGAAATTGCTACTAATACTGACAACCTAGTTATTGTATGTACACCCTAAGACAAAATGCTTCCTGTGTGCTAGAGTACGCTTACTCACTGTTTGTAGGTCTGCTTAAGAGCAGCACACCCAATACACTTGGTCACACATTTGTAGCATGACACACCTATTTTAGCATAATCTGACAGTTTATCTGACAGCATGACTGATATCCAGTACAGTGCTTAAGTTCAGGCTGGAGGCAGCGTGTGACCAGACAGATACAGACAGTTGTGATCTCTGCACACTGCATCTCTGCAGTCAGGTGAGTGCTGAATCAGGACACGGCATCAGGTCACATTTTCTCCCCTCAGTGGACAGAGAGCGCACGCTCTCACCGATCCATTACCATGGCAACAGACATCCGAAGGGGTGTGTGCCCCCCGCTCGACATACAGCGCAAGAAGAGGTGTGCTGAGTGTAGCAAGCCACAGAGCAGTATAAATGTGTTGCATTGTGTGGACGCAGAGGTGATTTCAGAGCGACGTGTGAGCGATGTGACGACAGCTATCCTCATACATACATTCAAATGTTTATATATACATTATATAGAGAGAGATCTAAAATATGGACTATAGTACAGAAAATCAGTATGAAGATAACTTAAGAGTTTTACCATGATGATAAGGATTTCATTTATATTCTAGTTTTAGCTATTTATAATTACAGGCTGGCTGATAAGTTAGTTGCATATCTGGTTATATAAGTGATGTTGCTGTCGTTTTAAGAGTACATACATATAATGTAGGTCATTTAATAATGTATTTGTGCAGCTACATCTATTGTCTATGTGTGTTTAGTTGAAATATGTGGGACTGTCTCATGAAACACAGGAACAGGACAGGAACATGTCTCTCAGTAAGTGGAGATGTGTATCTACTGTATATACACTAACAGTCAAAAGTTTGGACACAAACAGAAATGACTATGCTTTTGAAATAGAAGCAGATTTTTTTAACATCAAATTCTACTCTGAAATACAGTTGTTTATATTAAAAATGACTATTGTATATAGAAACTGTCTTTTAAAGGAATATTTACATAAACATACAGAGGCCTATAAT
>JAUBNQ010000009.1:5134853-5177451 GCA_032353495.1 Ctenopoma kingsleyae
ATTTACATAAACATACAGAGGCCTATAATCATCAAACATTAGTATTGTCTTCCAATAGCACATTATGTTTGCTAATGAAAGTTTATTCAATTAAGAGGATAACTGATCATTATAAAACCATTTTGCAATGATGGTAACACAGCTGAAGACATGAATATTTTCATGGAAAAGATGGTAAAGCCTAGGTGTGTCCAAACCTTTGGCTGGTAGTGTAAGGACAGAATTTCTTTCTGTGTGCATAGAGTGATGGTTGGAAATTCACAGAAGGCGAATGCATGCATTTATTTGCAAATGTGTGTATACATTTATCTGCAAAAGATACAGATGCGTAGTGTAAGTACATATCTATGCGTGTGTTAAGTACTTACTGCTCTCCTGCATTCTGGCTACAAAGCCGGTCAGAGGGATCTGTGGGGTCAGCTGGACCACGGGGGGAGGAGGTGGAGGAGCCACAGACACTGGAGCAGCAACACCCAGAAAGGAAGCAGCAGAGAAACAGAAAGTGGCGGAGATAATGGACAGAGAGAAAGACAGCGTAAGAAAAGTATAAAAGACAACATAAAGGAAAGAAATCCAGAAGCAGAAGAGAGAAAAGCCTGTGAGCGAGCAGAACAGTGCAGGAAGCACTGCTGAGCAACTCATTTACACATTGCCAATCGGTGCTCTTTTGTGCTGCAACATTTTCAAGCTGGGCTAAAGAGGAATTCATCTCATCAGAGCCTGAGAATCCACCTCATCAGCATCTGTTTTAAGTCAGAAGCAAAAGCTGAAGGCAGCAATAGATTTCTGCTCCTGGTGAAAGTGTCACAAAGTACAGACCCAAAAGCAGAATTGTGGGGAAGTGACAGTAGCATTTACAAAGCTGCAGCATTTGTATGTGATCAGAATTTAAACTTAGATGACACAGACGCATTTTAAATATTTGAGCTTTGTAAAAATAAAAAAAATAAAAAAAACTTTTTGGCTGCATTGTCATAAAAGTGTTAAGAGTTAAATGTTCAGACAAACAAAGAACACAGCTGTCCTCACTCACAAGACATGATGTCACTCATATGCAGGCCAGGTCTGACGCACAAATCACATGTAATGGAAGGGTGTCTGTAATCTCTCTGGGCAGTAATGCTCTCACTGCAAAGCCACGTCCCTCCACAGCTACACCCTGAGAGATCAATGAGCTCGCTCACGTAAAGGAACTAGCTTTCTGTGCCGTAAAACCTTCTTCACAGCTGCCGCAACTTCAAATGTATCTTTTACTTGAATTAAATTTCAGAAACAGAAATGACAGGATGTCCCAGTTTAAGTCCCTGGTTGATGCAGCTCTCCATTGTCTCTTTCCTCCCTGACAAGACAGACACTCTCCTCCTCCTCCGCCTGTGTTTTGTGCCAAAGCAGACACTTGTCCTCTGAGAGAGAAGCCATTAAAAAAGAATAGCTCAGAGTGATGCCTGCCAAAATCAATTCTACTCCTCTGACAGAAATATGCATATGTCCTAGGTTTCCCCTGTTCTAGCAGCTGTTTATGTGTTTTCTGTCTGTTTCTCCCGAACATGAAGCTTCCTCCAGCTGATAAAAGTGATAATGTTATAACTCAATTAGAAATGGTAATGAAACACTGAGGTGGGAAGGTTTCAGCAATTAATGTTCATTCTAACTTGTCCTTTTCAGTCATCCTCTAGGGGGCTGGGCAAAAAATATTTTTATAGACCCACTTTAGCACTTGAGGAGACACCTTTTCTCTCTTCACTACACATTACTTTTTTACCCCAACCACCTAATAAACCACACAGACATTACTGACAGAGAAATGTGTAAAAACTGAGCTACCTGAGTTCTGTGAGTAGGCGGGGCCCCCGTTGATGTGAGACTGCTGGGAGGAGACGGAGGGTGCGCGGCGGTAGGTGCCGGTGGCCGACACCATGGATGCCGAGGAGGTGGTGGAGGAGTTGTGACGGGAGATCTGGCGGGAGATTGTGCCAAACTGGGACATCGGGATGGGACCCAAGCCGGGACCCTGGGGCACAGAGGCTGAGGATGTTGCCACTGCAGAAAAAGGGAAGGAGAAACACAGCATTAGACCCTTTTAGTTGTTGAAGCACTTAAAATACTAGTACTTGTAATATTGCATAGTAAAAATAATGCTGCTGTTAGTACGAGTTAAATTCAGTTTACTCTATTCACTTTTCTGGCCCACTGCTCTAATTTTCCTTCCTTCAGGATAATATTGTATAACATTTGATGTATTACTCTCTGCCCACATTTAATCCTTATTTTATTCAGTTTGACCCGTCAAAGGTCAATTTGAGTGAAAGTGTTTATGATGATGTATGTGGTATGTGTATGTGATAAATGTGGTGGAGTAAAAGTAAGATCTTTGCCTCTGAAATGTAGTGACGTCAAAGTATCAAGTAACAGAAAATGGAAATACTTAAGTAGACATTGTACCTACATATAGTACATCAGTAAATTTATGTAGTTTAATTCCAGCACTGGGAGCACAGGGATTTCCCTTTGGGATTAATGATGTATTTGTCTGTCTGTCTATCTAACCTGTCTAATCTATCAATAATGTTACAGCTGCTGAGACTCACCTTGCCCCATACTGGGAGGGGAGGGGGTGGGAACAGCTAGAGGGACACCAACTCCACTGCCCCCACTGTTCTCCCTGCCACCGCTACCACCACTGCTGCCGCTGCAGAAAGAGGATGTGTGAGACAAACTTAATTCCATGATGGTTGTTTGACATCCTGTCATTACCCTCTCATGTGTCATTCTGCGATAACGATATTTCCGTCACTGAGGCAACAGATTCACGGCTGTGTGTTGTCTGGCACGTTCACACGTGAATACTGGACACAAATCTGGGAGCACAGTTACATTCGCAGTTACACAGTGTAACAAAAACAATATGAGAGCCAAAACATGTTTGGAATCTGAAAGGAAGAAAACCAAGCTCAAGTCACAGGAGCTTGGACTGTGGGAGTAATCAGAGTCTGCCTAAAGGCACTGACTGTAAAATCTGAACGTAATGAATAAATTACTATTGTGTTACGATTCAAACCTAACTGCAGTTATCATAAAACAACGAGGGTAAGCCTAAGATATAAGAAATAGAGATATATAGAGATAGAGAAATAGAGAGAGATAGAGATAAGAAATAGGGTTTGTCTTAAGTTAAAACCTTTCCTGGCCATTACGCTACACTATAGATATGTCTGGTGCTTAACAGCATCCTATTGATATTTCTTTTCCATTGGGTGAGCATTAGTCCTATCGTTTTCCTTTTTGAAAAAATCTAAGTACAAAAGCTAGGTATAAAAAGTGGGGGACTGTAGTCAGCAGGTGGAGTGGATTATTTACAATGTTTGTGGTTCGATCCCCAGTGTCAATGAGGAAGAAATTGAACTTTTAATTACAGAGCAGTCAGTCACTTGTATACTTCATTTTGTGAGTTTCTTAATTTAATCTTATTACCTTTGTTAAAGTCTGGCTGAAACTTTTACGTAAAATGTGACCAAATTAGTTGTGGTCTGCAGACATGGTCTCAGTGATCCACTTTTCAGTGCATCTGTGCTACATTCAGAGTTCATGCAGCAGTATTCGAGCTGAGTAAAAACATCTGCAAACATAGATTATATGTCAGTGTCCAGAATAAGAAGATAGGGTGTTTGATACCTGTGTGTCCTGGGCCTCTGGTTGAGTGAGGCTGTGCGTGCAGGGCTGTGCTGGCTGCCCAGTCGGGCAGGGCTCGTCATGTAGTCATTAGGCACCACTGGAGGCTTCACTGGCTCAAGTGTCTTGTAGGGAGTATTACGCCTAGTCATAAAAGAGAATTCATTCTCAATATCCTTATGAAGAGAGTGAAAACAACAGTTTGTTTATGGAACCATGGTTAAATGATTTACACCCATCATGCTAACCGCTTGTCCTCTCAATGATCGCAGGGGTGCTCGAGCCTATCCCAGCTGTTAAAGGTAGTACAAGAGGTGGGGTACAACCAATCTGTCACAGAGCTGACAAACAGAGACAGACAACCATTCACACCTATGGGCAACTTAGAGTCACCAATTAACCTAACATGCATGACTTTGAAGGTTGGGAGGAAGCCAGAGCACCTGGAGAAAACCCACGCAGACAAGGGGGAGAACATGCTGGGAGGTGACAGTGTTAACAACTACACCACTGAGCTGTTGTCTCAGCAAACAGCAATAATAAAGGTAAAGCTGAGTAAAGCTACATTGTTATTACAGTAGTGACCCAGAGATAAGTTCTTACCCCAGGGTACCACGACCAGCCATTGGGGGGCTTGGGGGCTTCTGTGTTGGGGGGTTGGTCCTGGAAAGCGTCCCACCACGTCCTGCTGCATTGTTCCCATGTTGCTAGAGGAAGAAAGAATATTTCAGACACTATATTTGTATATTCTGAAAAGCTGACACCAGTGTTTCACCTGCCAGTGAATATTAGGAGTGAGGAGTCACTTAATCTCATCTTTAGTCTTACTGGAGCATCATTTTGGACAAAACTGATCTAAAACACAAAGAAAGACAAAAGGAGGAAGGAGACATAAACCACTAATAAACATCTAACTAGGTGACTTATATGAGTGGGATGTCACTCATCGATGAATATATAGTATAATCAATATTAAGAGTAAATATTTAACATTTTAGATCAAATTTTTCATATCACCTGTTTTCTTCTTCAATTTTTCTACTGTTATGTACAGTACATAACTTCATTCAGCTTTGAGTTTGATCAGCATATAACAAGAAAAAGAGAAGGGCAACCATCTCTTACCTTGGCCTTAAGCCACTGAGTGCAAGCAGACAAAAAGGGAAGACAGAAAACACATGCTCAAGTTATTATTTTTATAATAGCAACAGCTATATGTGTGAACTATTCTCCACTCAATCATTTTTATATTCAGTGAATATTGTCAAAAGAGCACAATGAAAAACTATTAAAACAGTAGAGACAAGGAGCATTAAACACAAAAGAGAGAAATATAAGTAAATATGCCAGTAGAAGATAACGGTGTTTGCCACAAACTAGTGCGAACAACTACTGCAGCTCACCAAGCTGCCAGTGTTACTGGCCAAAGATGGACTGCAGCAATTAGTACAAGCATATTAGTACATTTTCTTCTGCTGATGCTATTACTGAATAATAAATACAGCTGCATGTGTACAGTCTGTATTATACAGTTAAGATCAGATGATATTATATGAAAAAATAACCTTCACCTCATCAAGTCATGTGAACATTGACAGGATTTACCACATAAAAGTGTAACTTCCACTATCCTCTAGATTATATACACATAGTAAACAACTCATCAGCCAGGTTTGTGCGTATGTTATGTGTGTCAGTGTCTAGACATATGTTACAGACTGTAATCAGAACAAGTCTCACTTTAAACTTAATACACACTGGAAATAATGAGCAGCTGCGGAGCTACAACCGGCTCTGCTGATGTTTTAAGTGTGGCTCGCAAGTAAAAAAACACTGGGTCATAAACGCACAGTTAGGTCATAAATAACAGCAGTGAGGTGTTGAGCCTTTCGGACTGGCTGAAACTATGTCACCGTGGTAACTGCCAGTAATGCCAATAAAGGCTATTATGGTAGAGGGGTGAGACAGGGGTGAGAGACAGTCATCCGTAAATGTGTGAATGGATCTGCCATGCTCAATTCTGACGTCCCATTTATCCATGAGTGAGTTTCTGGTTGTGTAGATGAAAAACAGCGCCTTGTACTGTACGCTTGAGGGATTAGGCTGCAAGACTGGAGTGCTAATAAGCTGCTATTTCCCATAAAACTGAAACACACCATTTACATGTGAATGTACAAAAAAACACACAAACACACCCATGCACAGGCATTATTGGTCTACTCTCAGTATTCTCTGTATTTTTATCTAGTCTTTGGTGCAGTAATGAGATCAATGCTTTTGAATTATTCACAGATGTGTGTAAGAGAGTGTTCTGGGGGAAAAATATGGAATATGATATGCATTTCTGTCTGCACCTAGCCAGACAAATGCGCATCCACGGACACAACTACACAGTCACCACACACAAAGCCAGACAGAGAAATCACAGAGAATTTGAAATGAACCAACGGCCAGGATGTCTTCAAACCCCAAAGGTTTTCACCTGTCATTAAAATGTAGTTATTAAAATAACTACACTTGGATTAATTAAAGGGGCTCCCCAATTTTAGACTCCCAAATGAGACATTTTACTGCTGTCTTGGTAATGTATTTTAAAATGAATCGTGTTTTTTTTTTGAGTGGGTGTATCTAAAAAGCAAAAAAAAAAGGTTCCACATTTCTTGCACCACACTGATCTCCATTGATTTCTGCAGAGATTGTTTGCAGCATTCATGAATGATGCTTCATTTGCATCGTGGGCCATGCCAAATGTGTCTCAGTGTGAGCCGGCTCTTGGGAGAGGAAACACTAGCTTCTGAATTTGAATCAGCGGATGTTTGAAAATCAGTGGACATCCACCATCTCAACAGATAGAGACAGTGGGAGGGGGATGGAGACGCTGTGGAAATGTATGACACAAGCAATGAGCGCATATAACGGTATTTACAAATACAAATAATGGTGTGTAAGAGAAAAGAAGCAAAGAGGAAAAGGAGAGAACGGATGGATCATGTGGAGAGAAATACAAAACTGAATGAGAATGAGCCAGGAAAGTGTTAAAAGAATATTTTGCCACAATTCAATAGGGGATATGATGGTGTGAGTAACACTTGGCTGAGATGCCCCTCTCTTGCTAACATTCTGTCTACACACACAAACACCCACACTCCTAATAACTTCCAGCTTAGGAACATGAACAGAACTTTTGGACAGACAAAACTTTTTAGTCACAGTAAGCAACCAAATCTTACTCTTAAACGAGTGTGTGCTTCATTTCTGGTTCTGGTTGTCACGTAAAAGGCCTGCGTATTGATCGGCCTGCAGCATGAGTGGATTATGAATGCAGGGAGTATGTTCACATCGAAGTGCCAGGTGTGAACTCGACTAAGCATGTACTGTCTTGCAATAAACAAAACTGCAAGAGTGTGGCTGTGGTGAAACTAGAAAAGCTCGTGTTTAAGCTGTAGCTAAAAACTGAATTTTAACAAAGGTGCTCCTGTTTATTTCTTTTGAGTTACATCTGTTTGGTTTGTACCACAAAAAATGAGGAGTTTTATTTTGACACAAGATGAGATAATATTTTAACATATTAACCAAAATCAATCTTACTTTGACACCATGTCCCACGTCATCCAGCAGTGTGTAGTCAATGGGCTTTCGAATGTAGCGTACAGGCCGCTCCATGTTGCCCGGGGCGATGATCTTGTGGGTGCGGGAGGTGTTCTTATTTGTGGTAAGGATGCCAATCTCTCGACGTGCCACCTTTTCTTTATGAATGTCCACTGTCTGTAGGCGAGAGAAACGAAATGGGACATGAGAGATGGGACACAACAAACATTCGGGGTTTACTCAGCATATTGTAAATACTCGCTCAAACTTGACAGTAGGCTTTATCTGAGGCTCTTTTTCCTGTTTTATGAAAGATTTGAACAAACGATTTGCTTTAAATTGTTGTTTCTTTCTTTTAGAATCAAGTTGTAGTGTTCAAACAAAGCAGGAACAAGAGTGGTCACCTGTGAAATAGGAAAACTTATGGGGTCCTTCAGGGCTTTATCGTTGCATATTTGACTTGGTCTGTGTTCGCTTCAAAACATCACAGCTTACTGTAATTGCTTTTATGTTTTTACTTAAGTATTATTTAAGATGTGGTAAGGATTTGGAAATGTACAGAAGCCAAGCCTCCCACTTTTGAGATCATCTATCTGACCTCCTACTGACCCATTATTCTCCTACACTGACCTACACCCTGGGGCTTTTTTTATGAAGCTCCCCTAACCGCTTTGCTCCAAGACCTACTGAAAATACCAGTGACCTCCATTTCTTCTGCGATTACAGCCATCATCCCTCACAGCACCCACTCACTGCAGGTTTCTGCATGGACTGTCCTTCAATTCATAAATGATGGATGTAACTGAAAGGACTGATGCAGGTAGGAAAGGAACGCTGGTGAGAATGGACGTCTTCATCTGTGGAATATAGGTTGCAAACGTGTCTATGTCTGTTATTAAAGCTGGTGTGAGGTATTTTGTGTGACATATTAATGTGTGAGTGTTCTAATCCTAATGTACTAATCCCCAGTACTGCACCCTTTCCTGCATTTTTGATGTAGTAAATTGTAAATAACTGAATAAAAATGTTTACATCTATAAATGCGTGCGGGTGGGTGCAGGAGCGAGAGTAGCTCACATGTGTGTGTTAGACCCAGACAGCAACAAGGCCACGCATCAATCACCACTCTGATTTCACATCTAGTCAATCTGATGGCTTCACTGTTGCGACTGCCTCTCTCTCTCTCTCTCTCTCTCACTGGAGATGAAGAACCTGGAAGGTGTTGCGACAAGCTGACCTAAGTTGACCTACGTACAAGTTCTGCTTCCTCCTGCTGTGCAAAACTCTCTCTGTGTGTGACGAGAAGTCTGTGTGCTGCATGCGAAAGATATATACAGAACATGCTAGGCTCTTTTTTTAGGAGAGGAAACTGAGGTGACACGCCTAGCTTCATCTGGGAAGTACCAAAGGGGACCCGCCTATTTCCTGCCACTGATCGGCGAGTAGAGGTAGAGCGCAGAATAGAGAAAATGAGAAAAAGAAAATCAGAAGGACAGAGAGAGAGAACTAGACAAGACAAAAAATATTCTGTTGATCAAATAGAAGTAAGAGGCAAAAAAAAGTGGTGAGAGGTTGTCAGATTTAGGCAAACCTAAATTTAAAGATATAAGTCTTAAGAGTTTATAAACAGAACATATGCTGTGCCAGCACAATCAGTGTCTAGTCTGTTTTTCCAGGAACAAATAAATCTTGACAACAGGAAGAAGTTCACACAGTAATATAACAATTATGGTATACTGTAGATATGTAGATGTTGATTGGGCTCTGTCAGCTTCATTTCAGGATTTCCTCTGCACTGCTCTAAAGGTTTTTATGACACATAGACAGAGACATAACTGTTACCTAATCATGACGACATGCCTCTGTTTGCCCTTCCTGTGCTCTCTCTCTAACTCATTTTCTTTTGTAATCTCTGTACTCTAATAAACATCTGGCTGTCTGCTCAATCTCTGCAGTGTGTCTGCACAAGCAGATGGCACAGCTGTGATGTTCACTGCTGGGTCTGGTATACAGTAGTTTCAGCCTAATAAATCTGTGCTTTAACAGTGATTATTCTCTGCAGCCCAGTGGAACAAGCTGTGGATATGCATGTTGTAGTCCATATTGAGATTCCAAGGCGTGTCATGTGTGACTCCATACAATGATCTCAATTATGACATGGTAACATGTTTGCAACTTCTACTGTGGAATAATAATTATAATCTGATAACTGATCATTTGAAATTGAGTCTGCTGTGCATGAATGTTTTCCTGAGCTGGGTGGTGTCCAAAAGAATAACGAACCGACCCCAACCGGTCGGGGCAGATTCTGCTGGAGGTTTCTTCTGTTAGAGGGAGTTTTTCCTCTCCACTGTTTGCTCAAGTGGGACTGGGGAATACATTATTCTGTATTTACTTATATTTTGTAAGGTCTTAAACCTTAAAATGTAAAGTGCCTTGAGATGACTTTAGTTGTGATTTGGCACTATATAAATAAAAGTGAATTGAATTGAATTGAATTGAATTGAATAAGACTGCAAATACAAGCAGCAGAAATTCATTTCCTCTGTAGGATGGTAGGGCTTAGAAATAGGGTATGGAGTTCGGACATCTGGAGAAGCTCGGAATAGAGCAGGTGCTCCTTCACTTCGAAAGGAGTCAGTTGAGGTTTGCCCATCTTGTAAGAATGTCTCTGAGGGGCAGACCCAGAACACACATATATCTGACCTAGAATGGGAATGCCAGGTGTGATAAGCAGAAGGTAATGGTTGAATGGATGAAACGCAGACAAAAGGGGACCCAAGTGGGTCACTGTGTTGATGAATGACAAAAGAGAGGAATCAGAAAACAAACTGGCAGATAGCAGTGCTCAAGGAAAAGGAAAAGAGGGACAGAGAGTTTTGTTCTGTTTTGTTCATTATAATGCACACAAAACCACTCAACTTAACTGATACACACACAGAAGAGAAATGGACTGCCACTGCTCTAATTTAATTGAAAGTAGTAGATTTTCTTATATAATTTTGTGACAGCTTCCTCTTTTGTGGGCTTTTAAATCCCACAGAGATGGGACTTGGATTTGGCAACTATGTTTGGCTACCTTCTCTTTCTAATTCCATTTTAACTCTTTTAAGCCAAGACAATTTGCACAGCCTAAGCCAGAAAAATACCTGGCACACCCACAGAAAACACAATTTAATTTCTTGGACACTTCACTACCAGAATAATGAATTCATGCCCTAGGGAGATACCTGAATTCATACAGTAGCTGTTGTTTAGTCAGAAAACCTCCAGGAGCACTATAATGACAGACATACACATTCCGGGAAAAATTATTTCCCCTTTCCAGCCCTACTTAAAACAACAAGAATCAAACAAAACATGTTTAGTTTACTGCAATGTAGCACCATCTTTCTAAATTTTAGGATATTATATGAAGTAAATTGGTTAATGGAATTCTGAAAGATGCATGTATGGTACATACAGTATTTTATATATATATATTTATTTATTTATTTATTATGGCATGTAGCCATTGTTAACGTTACTAGTTGAGATTTTTCCTGCTATGACAAGTCAAAATCATTGCTGTAAAAAATAACTATTTCAACATGACAGACTACAAGTCCTATTCAGACAGGATTTATCTCTCTAGGGGAGGTGGGGTGATTTTATTATTACTTGCTCTAGTCACTGATTTTAAAACAGTGTGTGTATGTGGGTCATTTTTCAAATCATCCCCAGTGATAATTACAGCGAGAACCTACTGCCTACTGTTTTTCAGCAAACTGGCTCCTGTCCAGAATGTTGTCCTTGTAATTTAAAGTGGATCACTGAGTACTTTTTCTCCAGCTGCAGCTTCAGCTGCTTGTCCTCATAGTTTTTATAAGCCAAGTGTGAAATGTGTCTTTTTGTTGGCTGATGGATAAAAACATACTAACGCCAACTGATGAGTACATCTGAAAACAAACATGATGAGGAAAAGAAATTGAAACCAAGAAGAGGTGATCAAGACCCCACAGAAGTTCATGAAATGGGCTGTGATAATGTTAGCTACAGATAATCTCCTTTTAGCCTATTTTTGATTATGACATTTTGTCAATTAGCTATTAGTAGTTTCTGTTTGTACCTGTGGATAGAGACAACAATCACTGTATTATTTTAACTAATGCTTCCCAGACAAGTCTGAAGTATTTTCCTTGTGATTTCTAAGCAGATTTATGGATATTTATTTGCAATGACATCTGCAATAATGACATCCTAGGGGAATGTACTGTGAGTCACAGTGAATGGTATCAGTATGTGTTTCAAGTCTGTGTGCTTGTAAACTGAGTTATGACTCTAAGAAGGAGGCTGTTGGTTATCTCTTTTGTTTTTGTCAAAAGAGAAAGTTTAAAATTAAAGTTTAAAACCTAGTTTGAAATGATGAGTTAAATTACCAGAGACCACAGGAATTTTATAGCCCCGTAAAACTAATCCGTTCGAATGGGACTTTAGGGAAGAATGCTGTCTGTCCCACCTACAGGTACTGACTCAATGTGTTGAACCACCATGCTGTCAAATGTTCACAATTACTGTGGAAATATTAAAGAGGTGTACATAAAGCGCCAGCGAATATGTCTTAAGGATCGATAAAATACTGTCAATCTAACGTACTTCATTAGATTTCACCTAACTCCATCCATCCACCCTGCAGCCTGTGGAGTAAAGCAGGAGCTGAAAATGCTAACCAGGCGAGAGTGCTGGTGTCAGGATTTCACTTCATCCCTGACAGGCTTAATGAAGCACACAGGGAGGGGACAGGGACATTCACTGGTTGACAGACGGGGTGGCCGCATGAAGCGCAGAGAGGGGTGGGGGCTGGGGGGTGGAGAGAGGACTGCTGATGAAGCATGAGAGACTGAAGAGAGGCTGTGGACGGATGGCAGCTTCAGCATGATCCACGTCTATGCCATTTCAGTCTGTCTCTATAATGTACTAATGTGTCATTATTATTAAATACAATAATATGAGTCAGTGTATGTATTGTTCTTGAGTATGTTTTATCTACAGAAGGAAATCTATCACAGCCATACAGCATTTCTGGATACATAAAAACCTTCATTTACCAACCATGTATACCACACATTCTCACATAAAAACTATTTAAATAACAGTCATGGTTGTCATAAACAAATAAGGGACAGTTTTCAAATAGGGTCCAGTTTGAAAAATACTAAAGAGTGAGAAGCTTGCACTATAGTGTCAGTGTACATTTATCTTCCAGAGCTGTACTGTGTACCTGGGAGATGTGGTTGATGGATGACTCCATGCGTCGTAGCTGTGAGGCCTGGATGTCCAGCAGCTGCAGCACATTGTTAGCTAAGGCATTAATCTGGTAGGCCACGCTGGCCAGAGACTGGGTGGTGTAGGCCTTGGTCTCCTCCAGGGCCTTCTTCTTGTCTTGAGCCTGACATTGAGAGGGAAGGACACAGAGCAAGATACATGAAAAGTCAGTAAAACCAGTGGATAGTAGTGGTGGGCGGATCGATCCAAAGTATTGATAGTATCTATACCAAGTTGGTATCGTTATCGGATCGATACTAGCACGATGGTATCGATATTTTCTCTCTTCTTTCCGTGCGACAGTTCCATCAGAAATTAAACTTCCCGGTACAAACACCGCTCCTCTCAGGAGCAGACATATGCAGGCTGTAGTGAATGCTGACACAGAGAAAGAGGAGCGTCGTGTCATTTACCGTATTTTACGGTGACAGACGGGGTGACTTTGGTGAGGAACTCTGGTCTCCTGCATCTCTGTCATGCACAGTAAACAGCATCACTTCACGTTAATAATAGCAGCACGTCATTCATTCACAAAACAAAGCTTCAGTACAACATAACAATTACGTCCTGATCAAAAACATGATCGGGATTACAGTTCAGTTGTATGCAAATGTAATCTGTAGGAGAAAGGGTTGGAAAACGCATGAACAAGAGAACATCAGCAATGAAATAAATGGAGAGAGGAGGAGGGAAATCCCTCAGAGAGACCCCCGTTTTACAGACAGAAAACCTCTGCCAAAAAATGCACCCCGTCCTATCTCCCACTAGGAAAGTGTCACCTCCATGAAACCTACACCACTAACCAGTAGGGTGGGGGAAAAAATCGATACAGCATAGTATCGCAATATTTTTGTGTGGTGATATTGTTTCGATACAGGGACACCAAATATCGATATTTTGTATACAAATTTAAAAAACAAATCAAACTTTTTAGTGTTCAAAATAACTGTAATTGCACAGTAGGCCACATACTTGCATTCAGTTAAGTTGGAATAAACTGTAATACAGACAGCAATCAGCAATACAAATGACTGAAGTGAAAGACTGACTTTTTTATTAGATTAAATGTATTTTGACAAAGTTTACCTTTATGGACAAAATGGCAGTTGAAAAAAACGTGATAATCACAATATATCGTATCGTGTCTCTGGGTTCAAGAGAAATATCCTGGATCCAGATTCACTTAATGTAACACTGATGTTTTTCTATGTTTTGTGAGTTTGATCGTGTTTTTAAAGCGATTTAAAGTGACAGGGGTTTTATTTGTTTGAGAAGTATCCTGGATCTGGATGTTAATTTAACACTGGTGTTTTTGTTCGTTCATGTTTTGTGAGTTTGGTTGTGAGTTTGGTTGTGGTTTTGACGTTTTTTAAGCAATTTAAACATTTTTAAAACACTTTTATGCAACGGGGGTGCACTTTCCGGCAGTTTGCCCTTATAAGATAATAGTATCGGATCGGTATCGGCGATACTGGCCCTGTATTTACTTGGTATCGGATCGACACCAAAGCTTGCACCACTAGTGGATAGATGTGTGGGTGTAGTAAAGTAAGGAAGTAAAGGTAGTTACGTCAAGAGGAAATCCAGCACTGTAGGTGTTACTTTCCTATTAGCTGAGTGAGAGAAGTTTGAGAGGGCAGTTTACTACAGGATACACTGTTTGATAAGACCATTCATTCTCAGCTATTCTTAAACAACAGTGCTCTGTTACAATCTGGAGGGAAGGTAACGTGATGATTATGAGGGAACAACTTTGGAGAATGCTAAGAAGCCTGGAATTGGATACAATAACAATAACTTCCAAAGAACTTCGATGAACAGCACGGGACAGGTGCATGGAGGGAGTTGAGCCAGTGAGCACGAATGCCAAGACATTTCATAGGATCCCAAATCTCTAGCCGGCTGTGCAAACCATCTGTTTCTGGACACCTTTAAATAGCAGTGGGACTGAATGGACATATTTATAGTTTGGAAACAAAACAGGGATAAAGCAGCCGCACAGAGAATCACTCTGATAGTCTTTTTCACGGAGCAGCACTGGAAGCAGTTATTTTCAATATAAATTACCAAATTGATTTTGTCTGTCTATTATGCTAATCAATATCCGTTTAGCGTATAAAATGTCAAAATTGACAAATGCCTCCCAAAAGTTCAAAAGACTTTGTTTTATCAAAGGCCAAAGAACCCCGAGTTGTTAAATTCACACAATAAATGCAGTGGAAATGTCCTATTATGTCCATTAGGAATGTTTAGGGAACTATCAAAATGACAACTGACACAAGACAACAAACAAGCTTTGGATTTAACACAATTTTAAAATGTTACAAAGAAGCCAGTGCTAATATACTAGAGCTGGGCGGTATGACCAATATTCTATATCACGGTATTTTTCAAAATTATGACGGTTTCACTGTATTCAACGGTATTTTTTTTTTTGGTGTTAAACATATTTTCCACTGACTTGAGAGAAGAGCGCCGGATCACAACAGAAGTCATTTCAGGTTAGCTTTCCTAAAGAACAGGTCTATACATGGTCCTTTTATTAAACTAACTTAACAGCCTTAATGTTATTTATGTTATTTACCCGACGACATGTAATTTCTGTGTCTACATGATCGTGCATTTACAATTCTCCTCTGCTCTCTGTATCGGGCACAGTAGGATCCTCTGTATCTGCGCTGATGCGTGTACACAGACAGGTGCACGTACACAGACAGGTGAGCACGCTCTCAGCAGAGGACAGAGAGCTCGTGTCACGTCAACCACCTGAGTGCAACTAAAATATCTGCGTCCAGGGTGGTGTACAAAATCTGTTAATCTGTCATTACACGCGTCTACAAGTGACGTTTGACTGGAAAAAATGAAAAAGAGTTTTTTCAGTTTTACCTGAGGATGTTGAGGGTGACGATCTTAGTTTCATACATTCCTGGTACTCCACAGTATGTTTACGGCTAAGGTTGTGCAGGAAATTGTTGTTTGGTCCACGTCCGAGCTTTTAAAACCAAAGAATCTCCAGACAACAGACACGGCTCTTTTTCAGCAAAAGTCCTTCCGTGTCATCATGTTCAACTTCATCGTCTGCTACAGCTTCTCTGTACCTCCACTAATGCTGGTACTCCATGTTTAGCAGTGTAGCAGTGAAAAAGGTCCCCCCTTAAACAGTTTCCTGCTGCGCTACGCTCCGAATGTTATTTAGGATATTTAAACCAATATTATGGTATAAGAAAAATATATCATAACAAAAATTTAAAAAACGGTTTCTGGTATGAACCAGTATACCACCCAGCACTATGATATACAGCAGTGTGTGCAACACCAGGATCCTCACATGACAAGACTCCACCTTACAACCCATTCACCTGCCCATATGCTCCTTTGCAAACCACCCGCAGCAACAACATCTGACACAGATGTCTGGTAGTACCTGCACGTCGGCCCATCCTATGCCGTCATGACGTCTTACTGTTTGTCAAACAGACAGGCAACAGACAACTCTACTCTACCCCAGAGACTGAAAGCGGTTCTTGTACCAGAGCTTGGAAATTTACAGTATGTAGATTCCCGATGACATGTTCAAGCTGCTGAAACACATTTTAATACTCTATTCTCATTGTACAATTCTGAGTCATTCCTGAAGGTTTAAGAAATGCCTACACAGTGTTTTGATGGTTACATATTAACGCATGTAAGCAATAATGTTAGACACAAATATATATAGAGCTGGCAGTGTAGCAGGGATTTAAAAATAAGTTGAACTTCCAACTCAGTGAAACTAATTAAAAAGTCTGAATATATCCTGCACAGAAAACCCCTGGCAATAATAGCTTACATCTCCCCACTGTTCCCTCCCTTTCTCTTACTCTCTCCTGCTTTGAGATATTACATTTCATATTAAAATTACAAAAGGGTTTTTGTAAGAGCTCCACTTGGGATTCCTTTTTTTGTAACACACCAGACTCAACCTTAACCATGCACTAAAATAAAGTCATTTCTGGGTGTCACATCATACAGAACTCCAGGTCTGATGCTGGAATATCATGTAACTCATGAGTCATGAATGAAACAGCCATGAGTCACAGGGGTATCAAGTGAGCTGAGAGAGGAATTTAGTGGGACAACAGCACCAAAAATCCTCTCATATGATTACCTGGTTAACTGGTTATTTAGAAGTCTTATTACAGAGATGATCTACACTCAGGTTCTCTTAAACTTGGAAAAATAATTGATGCATATTTTTCCTTTCTAAATAGTGAATATTATGCAACCAAACCACATATTGTAACAAAATACGGAAAGCTAGTGGCAAGTGTTAAAACCTAGTATTTTTGTAAATGTAAATGTTAAGACGCATTTACACATCAATAGCAGCAAAGTTCCAGCTGTGTCCCAAAAACAGCGTGATTTCATTGTTCAATACTAAAACAGTTTTCATGATGTGCTATTTTAGTATACAAAGGTCTTAAGAAAGCTGACATCTGCTTTCATGCCACTGATCACTTGGTGACAGTTTGTCACTTTTTCAGATGGTTCATTTCAAACATGTCATCTAAAAATGAAACTGGCTGTATTTTTTTCTCCAGCTCCACAGAAGTGGATTTACATATCAGAGCGCACATTGCAAGTATGGTTTTGTACAATTTTGCTATTTCAGTTAATCGTGTGAATGAATAAACTTCATTTATTAAATGTTATCCCTGCAGCTTTATCCAGATTAATCCTTCATAAAGACAACAAGTTACCACTACAGGTCTATGATGGTCAATGACCGGTCAATGATGCAGTATGTGACAAAGTAGATGAAAATATGCTCGATAAGACACAACAAGCTCACTTTGCAACTTTAGTAAGAATACTTCATCTGTGTGCAGCTGTGCGTGCATATGTGCTTATAATAGAGTATAATAATACAATTGTATCGTGACTTTAATGGCAGGTGAATTGAGCATGAAAGTATTTATTATTCTCTGTCTCAATTAGCCACACATGACAGGATGCAACATAAGTTGAGTCTGAATTCTTATCTGGATGATTATGTCTATTTCCAAAAAGTGCACAAAGTATATTCTGAATATTAGTCACAATTTGTGATCCACGTCATAACATACTAAGTAACAGACAGAGATAATGTGATGCAAACAATGGCCAAAACCATCTAGAAAAGTCTTTTCACTGAAACTTTTTCCCATTATTCACTTAAGTTATGCAACTGTTCACATTTAACTTTTTTTCATCCCTGCTTCGGCAATGTGACACATGACATGAAGGTGTGAAGGACACATCAATGACATGTCAAAATCTGATCTGAGCTTCTTTGTTGTCAGCACCTCACGTGTGGGTTTTCATTTCCTTTAGCTGTGGCTTGATACAAACTTCGAAGTATCACAGTTTGTGGACCAAATACCAATTTGTGAGCTTCACCAGTCAGACAGGAAGAATTATTCAAATTCTTGCTACATATTTCTGTTAGTTT
The DNA here is from genome assembly GCA_032353495.1 of Ctenopoma kingsleyae. Taxonomy (NCBI): domain Eukaryota; kingdom Metazoa; phylum Chordata; class Actinopteri; order Anabantiformes; family Anabantidae; genus Ctenopoma; species Ctenopoma kingsleyae. Next base: position 5,152,885 of record JAUBNQ010000009.1, read on the forward strand.
ATGAATGAAACTACATATGTTTCTTCCTACTAGTGGCACAGAATGCTCTAGCTTTCAATTTAGTGTCTTTAACATTTAATGTCTACATAATAATCCAAATTACCTCAAGTGAACATGTATAAATCAATATTTGCTACCTGCGTCCCTATCTTCCTGAAACCAGGCGCAGCCCAAACAAAATGCTAATCTCTCTGGGTGACAGCATTATGGGCATATCTAGTAATAATTTTTCAGTTTTGTCACCACTGGTGTTGTTGTTACAGGGCACAATCAGGCACAATGTGGATTACAGACAGAATACAATAATACTGAGAGGAATATGCAGTATGACCAGGTGGAGTCAGGGCAGGACTCCATAATGACCAATCACATGAGTTCCTCTGATCCTCTTTAAAAGCAGCAAGTGAAGGAGAGATATTGAGAAAGTTCGTCTCTATAAATGACGGAAAGTCCAAAAACAAACCCAAACCTACAATTGCTAATGGAAATCACCATAAATATGTTGTTAAAGATAGAATTAACAGGAAGCTGAACTATACCAGTGCAGCAGCTGCTGGAATATCTGTGGGCTACTTTTACTGTTAATTTGGTTACAGGGAAATTTACACTCGTCTTCTCCTCTGCATATGTGAAAACAGCCATTTAAATGTTTAAAGTACGTCAATAATAAGTAATATTAATAATGGAAAAGCAGCACTGAACCTGCAAAGGAGGACTGAAACAACGCACACCCTACGAGACAGCTCACATCTTTGATGTTTGGTGTTGTCCTGTTTTTGGTGACTGTTTACCTCAGCGTAGCCACAGTTATCTTCTTAATTGTCAATGAATATAGCTCCCATTTACAGTGCTGTAAAAAGGTATTTGCCCACGTCCTATTTTTTTTTTAATTTTTTGCAAATTTGTCACACTTAAATATATCAGTTTATCAAACAAATTTTAATATTACACAAAGATAACTAGAGTAAATACAAAATGTGACAAAGTAATTGCCCCCTAAATATAATAACTGGTTGGCACAACTGCAATCAAGTGTCTGTGATAACTGTCAGTGAATCTTTCACATCGCTGTGGAGGTACTTTCGCCCACTCTTCTTTTCAGAATTGTTTTAATTCAGCCACGTTGGAGGGTTTTTGGGCATGAATGGCCTGTTTAAAGTGCCATGCCACATGCCACAGAAACCCAATCAGATTTAAGTCTGGACTTTGACTACACCACTCTAAAAACTTCATTTTGTTTTCGTTGAACCATTCAGAGGTGTCTTTCAGATGTCCTGCTGCAGAACCCAAGAGTGCTTGAGCTTGAGGACACAGACTGATTCATGAATCCATCACTTATGGCAAGTTGTCCAGGCCCTGAAGCTGCAAAGCAGTCCCAAAGCCTTGGAAATGCCCTTGTAATGCTTTCCAGACTAATGCATGTCAATTACTTTGTTACTCATCTGTTCTTGAATATCCTTAGATCGCAGCATGATGTGTTGATGCTTTTTGAAATCTTTTAGCTGCTTCACTGTGTCAGGCGACTTTTTTGATTCAACAGATCTGGCAGTAATCAGGTCTGGGTGTGGCAAATTGTGATTTAGCAAGGAGAGCAATTCCTTTTTTACACAGGGCCAGGCAGGTTTGGTCAGCTTTTCTCCCTCAATAAATGAAATCATCACTTAAAAACTGCATTTTGTATTTACTATCATATATGTATTGTATTTACTTTATCTTTGTGTATTAATTTTTTTTCTGATGATCTGAATCATTTAAGTGTGACAAGTATGCAAAAAAGATTTAAACCTCAGGAAGAGGGCAAATACTTCTAGATTTAACAGATGCGCTGTGCCAGCGGTGCGTAAAGTCAGCAGAATGTTAGAGAGGTACCATGAGTTGATTCTGACTGGAACAAAAAACAAATTTATCCACTGCAATTATGGTTTTGTTTCTGTCTCTGCACTATCAGCATTTATTATCTTATTCATGTATTATCTCATGTCATTGCAAGTCCTGATATTATGAGCCCTGAGCTTATATTTAATAAATATTAAATTATGGTACAGGTATTATTATTTCTCTGGACTTAGTTCTTGGACTGGTTTATAAGATATTTCCTACAACCACAACTGCAAACAAGGGGCAAATAGGAATAGTGACCTTCATAATATTTTTCATGACACTGATTTTATCATTAAATAAAAATAGCCTAAAGACCTGATGAAGCTCAAGACTCAATATGTCACACTATTTTGGTTCAAAATGAACACCAAAATTGCACTGCGCCACCTAATCTGCATAAACACAGGCCAAACCGCGCCTCTTCTCCCACAGCAGAGCAATCAGGAAAATTGCAAAAGAACACGCAGCCTAAAAAAACTAACACTGAGGAAAAATGTGAAAAAGCTGCGTTTGCATGAACACTGGCGTTGCACCTGCAAGAAAACAGGGCCCCTGGTCCCTAGACTGAAGCAATGCAGTTTAACCTCAAACACAATACTGCTAATAGCAGATAGGTTTACTACTACAAGAATAACACTTCCTCTCAAACTCTCCATGTCATATAAAGTAGCCACTAAGGGAGATGTGAGAGCTTAAATAAAATTTGATAATAGCACCATCTTCGAGAGAAGACCATTGCAGGATGAGCTCACTGCAACACAGAGCTGTGCATGCTTGTCAGTATCTGGTACATGTGCATTCAAACAGTGTAGCCTACATTGCATTTCTGTGGACAACTGGGGTAAAGTGATCTGACGTGTTATAACGGCACATGTGTGGGTTTTCTCAGCACCACAGTCAAAAAATGGCCATGCTGGAGCACAGTGGGGTTTCTGGTTTGTGCGTCTGTCAGCAGACACTGCTGTTCACACCACACCATTAAGTGTACCGATGGTCTGTAATGTCAGTACACACTCTCTCACCCACATTTACTCTCTCACTGTGTAGAGTCATGACATTTTATAAAATATATTTTATACACATTAGGTTGCAAATCCACATTTTGCAATAAGGAAAACTAAAACTACATGTCTGGCCCAAATGACTTTGACTACTGAGTCACACTTCTCCTGATATACTTCTCCTCACCTGATGTCATATTCAGTGTGTGTATGCAAAAACAAGCAGACACACCTATCATTATTAAACCGCACCATGAAGTCGATTGTCAGCAAATGATCCGTGGATGTGCCCTGGAGCCATGTTTTCAGTGTTGTAGACACATGATATCTGCATCAAATCTTACATGACTTGTGTTTCTCCTCAAAGTCTTTAAGGACTTGGCCTACATAATGACATCCACTGATAAGCAGCCTATCATACGAAGGATGCTTGGAGCCTATGGTAGCTAATAGGAATGAATACCAAATGGAAATCCTCGTAGCGTATTATTATAATTACTTTATAGTGACTAAAACTTACTGTCATTTTCTGTCTTTTGCTTGTATTATATATATTAACTATTACTAAATACTTACATTTAAGTCATTTATACACTAATAATAATCCCATGTATATTGATTAATCGTGATTTATTTCGCTACAACACTATTATGTGACCTGAATATGAATTAACTTAACGTCAATATGTCAAAAATGTAATATTGAGTTATCGTTACAGGTTACACAGCCAGTGACAAACCACTTGGTCATAACAACGACACACCCTCTGTAAGCCCCCAGCAGCTCTCAGCACGTCGAGTACAGCGTTTAAATGTGAGCAGGGCTCCGGTGTGAACCGGGCCGAGCTGCCCAAATCACAAAATAACGACATGCAGCCATTCCTCACACGACACCGACCCGCGGCACCAACCATTATGCCGAGAGAAAGACCGCTACGTGTAGCTAGCGGTTTGAGGATCCCTGTCGTAACGACCAGCATTTCCTGTGCCTGTGGTTTCACTCACTTCTACTACAGCACCGCAGGCACGACGGAGATTAGCGATAAATGTGGCAAATTTAACGCCCGTTACACGTCTCTTACCTGAACATAATTGTTTTCACAGTATTCCGCAACCCGGGACAGGTTCTGGTAGCTTTCCACAAGCGCTCTTTTACCGGCAGGGATTTCCTCCTCTAATAGCATTTGTAGCTCTGCCATCTTACATCCCTTTGCATTTCTCTCCTCTCTGTCTTTTTCAGTGAGGCGAGGCGGTGATGCTGTGGTGTGTTGCTGAGAAAGGGGCTCCCCCGCCTGGCATTGTGGGGCCGCTGGCCTCCGATTCACAAGAGCCCGTGACAAATCGCAGCTACGCAATAAACGGTGAGCGCTGATTGGCTGAGAGACCGAGGGAGAAGCGCAGTGGACCAATCACATATCACTGCGATGATGTCTATAATAAGTCTATAATAATCATGTTATAATAATCGCAATCAAGTTGGTTTAAATAATAATAATAATAATATTAATAATTGAATATATCTACATGTATGTTTATTTAGTCAAATAGTTGCATTTACATATATCATATTTATTCCGCCATTATTTTATCTTTTAGCCCTGAACAGCACAATAAAAATGAAAAATGTAATCAGATGTTTAAAAAGTCACAGACCAAGCAAGGGAAAGAAAGCAGAAAATATGTTTGTATTTACAAAACAATGACTAACGTCACCAATACTAACATACACATTCACATTCACCTTAAAAGTCATCATAATTACTAATCAGAAATGACTATTTTAGCATGTTTATTGAAAAAGGAGATACGAATAGATACTGTAGTCTCTATAATGTATCAGACACACGTTTTCTTTTTCTTCTTTTTTTTGCATTATTCTTGAACTCGCCATTTCTGTTTTGCTTCGTAAGGAAAAAACCTCAAGGAACTACCTTTCCCATACATCACCGCGGGTTAAAGCCCCATTGAGAGGGGTTTGTGGGATTTGGAGGAGTAAATGCTGAGTCCGGAGACTCTCGTTTGCCAATTATTGCGTCCATCAAAACTACATTTCCCAGATGTATTTAATCTTCCAACGTAGACAGTTTGGCTCATCCTTGACCTAAGTCGAGATTGGTTTTCTGTTGCATATTGCCTGCAGACAGACACCGGGCTAATGATAATAATTGCACCGGTGAATATGAACCTAATGGTGAGTTTCTAATAAATCAACCACAGAGGGAACATTTCGGTCAAATTGTATAGTTTATTAACGCTGAGCGACCAACAGAGATAGAACAGATTTATCCTACAAATATTATAGAGGAAACAGTCTCTGCATCCTAAAATAAGTCAGGAGGCTGCAGTAGCTGCAGTAGGCTAATGACTAAACTGTGTGTCCCTTTGCCAAACGCTTAATGAACTGCCATTATTGTTCCGATGATCATTTCAAATTTTTATTCAAGACCTGAGGATTCCTTCATATCATCCTTGTTGGCACTCAGCATGGCGCAGGACGAGGACAAACACAGCCTGGAGGCGAAATTTGCTGCTGCAGTTAAAGTGGTGCAGAGTTTGCCAGAAGAAGGTGATAACTTGTTCTATTAATTCTTATTCTATCTTAGTCTGTGAAAGAAGACGAATGGATGCAGTCTGTAAACACTTGGGGTGATTGACCTACATGTAGAGCATTTGTCACTGTTGACTGACCCTCTACTGACAAATCTGCTTAAAGCTGTTTAACTGATCCGTCAATTCTCAGGTTTAATAAAACTCCTGTAGTTCAAGTGTTTCAATTAAAGCTGCACAGACATGCTTTGTGAAAATGAAGTCAAATGCAATGTAAGATAATAATAATAATAATAATAATAATAATAATAATAACAATTTCCTTTATAATCTGTTTTCTTCATCTCTTAGGGCCTTTCCAGCCATCTGATGACATGATGCTGATGTTCTATAGTTATTATAAGCAGGCCACTTTGGGGCCCTGCAACATCCCCAGACCAACTGGCTTCTGGGACTCTCATGGAAAAGCTAAATGGTGAGTTGACTGAATGCACACATAAGGTTGTATTTCACAACTAAAGACTTTAAAGTTTATTGCAACACAGGAGACGGACAACTGGTTGACAACAACATATACAATACATTACATGTATGTTAAGTATAAAAGCCTATGTTAGGGACATGTTATTAAAAATCCATTCTTTTTTTATATAATACCCTGTTACAGCATGATTTTCCCAAGTAAATATTCCCAATGGATAATCTTGTGGTAAAACCTCGGTAACTTTACAATTTCAGTGGTTCAGTATTCATTTGAACTGTGACTTTTCTGTTGCCAGGGATGCCTGGAGCTGTTTAGGAAATATGACAAAGCAGGAAGCCATGAAGAATTATGTTGAGCACATCCAGCTGGTAAGTCAGTGAAAAGCAAAAGCTGAATAGAAGCAGAACTCAGAATAATAAACAGTTAATAAACGTGGAACATGGACAAATATGTTGATACCCTACTGATGTCTGAGTGTCAAAAGATGCACAATAGAAAGACACAGTATTTGAAAATGATCCAGTTAATCTATTTTCAAATTATATGTGGAATAATTAATATAATTACTTACTTTACTTTACTTTACTTTACTTTATCCAAAGCGACTTACAAGGAGAAGACACAATTACCATTCAAGTTCTGTAAATTATGAGTTACTACAAACTAGGGGAAAAAATAGGAGGGTGCACTTCCATTTACAGCCCTGTAGGCAAGCATCAAGGATTTAAACTCAATGCGAGCAGCTACCGGCTATCAATACTTAATTCATCTGTGCATATTTCACTCATCTTCTGTCAGATTTTGGAGACCATCCCAATCTCAGATGAAGTGTCCGACTTGGTGCAGGAGCTTGGCAACTTCTACACAGAGGTAGACATAGAAGGAGAAGACGCTGAGGAAAATGAAGTGGACAGAAGACCCTTCACCAGACCTTTTGCACATCATGCAGGTAATCTGCATTAGTAGAGGTGCCATACTAGCACAGCACTGCACTTGAAATCACATCAAAGGGAAATAAAGAGTCCAGGGAGAGCACTGCTGTTCAAGTGGGATGTAGTGGGATGTAATTTCTATGTTTCAGGCAAAGAGATTATGTTTTTCTCAACGCTGAGTCTATGTTATATGTCTTTTTATCAGTAGATGAGCTGGTCAAACCGTTTAAGAAACCAACAATGGAAGGCAAGTCTTTGGTGTCGGTGGTAGCTGTAGAGTTGATCAAAGGGTCCCGTGGTGTAAAACCTGTTGTGTTTCACTGACAAAAGACCTGTGTGTGTAAATTAGGCTCCTAGATGGAGTGTGTGTGTGGTGTAATCTACGTATGTGCTGTAGTTAGTGTTAATGTTTGAGGTCACTTTGTAGTATGTGGAAGCTATTTGTGTGTCTTTGCTATGTGTAGATTGACGCAACATACAGGGTTAGTTGATAAAATTGTTTGATGTACATTATTTCCCCTCATTGTTCAGGCTATGGGGACCTGTGGGATGATTTACAAAACCTTCAAGAAAAAGATGATGTTCATGGCATAAGTGTCAGTAGCGAGGAGGTGGAGGGAAGCAGAGAAAATAGTGAAATTGAGAGAAAAGAGGAAAGTAGTGATTGGAAGAGAAGTGAGGAAGAAGGGAGTGGGGATGAAGATAACAATACAGAAGATGAAGACCAGGAGGAAGAAGAAAAAGGTACCATCACAAGTTTTAGTTAGATGTTTTTTGTTGTGAACTTGTGTGCAATGTGTTGCAGGTGTTAGGCACTAAGCCAACAGAGCATTTTTACATAGCGTTATTCTGTGTTTTAGTAATGGCAACAACACCCATGAAAATACCAAAGCAGCACCTGAAGTATAATGATCCTCTGTGCCATCAATTATATGATATCATGAAGCCCGCTGCAGTAATCCACAGCCAAAAATGTAGTCCTGTGTGAATAACATTAGCTAAAACTACAGTGTCCAGCTGCATGTGGCCCCCTTATATTGATATGTAATGCTTCTAACCCAAAAGGCACTTTGTTTTTATGTGCACATTTTCTCATTTCTTCATTGTATTATCCTTATGACGGCACTCTTTTTTTCTTAATTTTCATCCATTTGGAGAATTCTCTTTTTTTCTGTATTGTGTCAGAATGGGGTCCTGACCCGAGGCTGCTGATGGTGGAGGACGAGAAGTGGAAGACTGACACCAGGGGCTCGAACAGCAGTGTGGAGCACAGTGTGTCCTCCTTCACAAATGGGACACACAGCTCCCTCAACAGTGAGGTGGAGGAGGATGAACTAGCCTGTTCCACAGAGCCCAGCGTGCAGAGTAACCCATACATGCACTTTAATGGACAAGTTAGTGGTAAGATTACACATTATTAAAACTATTTGATCATTTGAATTATGTTGTATATTATTTTTGTGTCTTCAGTACTATACATAGGATAAACAATAACAATTCATTATTCTTGTGTCTGTACAAGATTTTTTACAATAGCAATGGCACATAGAGTAGCATAAAATAAGCTCAAAACAGTCAACGTATAGTCTACAAATTTAATTAGTAATAGCACAGTCAAGTTCTTGTCCTAATTAAACAAACCAGACATAACATGCTAGTTTGCGTAGTTTAAGGTGGAATTTGTTAAAGAATGCAGTGTTTTATTATTATTGTGTAGACAGACTGTGAAATAATGCATATTTTGCGCTGTGTATCACACCTTTCAGATCATAGTGATGCCATTTCTGAAAAGAACCGCCGATCTACGGACTCAGATAATGAGGAATTCTGTGACTCAATGGAGCATCTAGCCATGGAGGAGGTCTGCATCATGATAAGCCTGATGTTACAGTGATATTCATTCATTTACAATGTTCTGTCCCATGAAAGCCTGTTCAAGTTGTGATGAACTCTCATTTTTCTCCTACAAGCTGGTGTCTACATTGCAAGTTCAGTCACCTGGACCAGGAGCTGATTCAGTGAAGCAAAAGGACCTGTGGTTTGAGAGCAGCACCACTCTGAATGGAGGAGAGGATCAAGTACTCACAGAGATTAGTACAAGCCAACACAACAGCTCCTTGTTAAGACGAGGGAGAGGTGAGAGTACGCTGACACTCTTTATGGATGTAGTTCACTCTCCAAAGCTTTTAAAGGGATCACATACGTGATTGTAGCTTTAGTCTGACACATTCTTACTTCTGTTTCAGGATCTCCATCACCAGGGACTGCCTGCAGCTCTCAGCTATGTGTTAGTGCAGATGCTAGCTGCTGGTGTGTGTCACAGAGCAGACATCCTGTCAGTGCTTCCAGGGGAAACATGAATGAGCAAATAGCTACGGCTCTGCTGAGGCTGCAGCGTGACATGTCCGATGTGTTGCACAGGTTGCACATTTTGGAGGTGCTCACCACATCACAGGTGAAACACCAGGGGTGTAAGATACAATGTAGTGTAGGCTATAGTTCAGTGTCCCTTTAAACAACTTTGTTTTTATTTAAACATAGTCAATGACTTTTGTTTCTGAATGTGAGAAAAAAATTATCACATTACACATAGTTAGCATGTGTATACTAAAATGGAACATTGGTGACAGTCTCCATATGAATTTATTATGTAATTACTGATGGATTTCTGTATTTTCAGTCAAGATCATCATCACCAAGGCAGAAGGAGTCCCTACCTGTAGCAAGAAAGGTCCTAATAAAAATATTTTCAAGAGTTCATTAGATTTTGTTTTTTAAAAAATCTGTTTTCTTGCTACACTTTTTATTGCCATTAACAGTCCCATTAATGCAGATATTCTGTTTTTATAGTTCCTCAGACCGTCCTGGTGGCCTTTTGACTTCTCTCCACTCACAGTGGTGCTGACTGCGCTCTGGCCACTGATTGTCCATTCGCTTGTCCAGTTTTATTTGCAGCGTAGGAGGAGGTGAGCATAATACTGATTAAAAGTATTCTGCACTGTTGTCAGTAATTACACTTTTGCTTTTTAACCATACTACAAACTACTAAAACTGTGTTCCACCTTTTATTCTCACAGGAAGATCCCCTGACCTTCTGACATCAGCAAAGAACATGACCCGGGGTTTAAATTGTTGCACTTTTGTTGGTTTTTTGGCTTTTTAAAGTCACCAATAAAAATCTGAGGCACCAGTAGAAATACAAAGGCTAAAGAGAAATCAGTGGCCAGGGAGATTCTGTAGTATAGTCTAGTATTTTAACTTCATGGATACTTTTGTAGGTGTTTAAGAACTGAAGATTTATACGTTATAAATGCAGACACAGTTTCGATGTTATGGTTAGCTTAACATTAGGCAGAGATCTTATTTATGATGATGTATGTGATGATATAAAATGATATACAGCATATTATTTAATGTCAATTTATTTATTGTACATGTTATTATTTATTTAGGTTTCTATACATATTTATTTTTCAAACTGTATCATTTTCTGATAAGGACGTCAACCTTTTATATTTATTTAATTTCTTTTTAGACCAAATACGTATTTACAGTGAAAGATGGTTATTTATGAAGAAAGTGCATTATTTTATAGCAATATTACTACAAACGTTGCAGACAAGGTGAGATACAGACAATCCATATATCTGCATATATATTATCACCATTCTTGTTTCTTGTCAGTTGCCCAATGAAAAGAATGTTCACTTTAAGGTTACAGCAGCAAATATATCAAATATCCCTCTATGAAGCAACATGCAATAAACACGTTCTTGCAACAAATGTTGACTTGAGACTTGAGATTAAAAACTAAGAGGGTTTGAGTGTATGAAGTGAGTGAGGAATCCGAAAGTAGCACTACGATAGCTAACGCAGGAGAAAAGGAACCATGTATAACTACTAAGAGTTTTAGGTAGGAATACAAGAAGTGTTACAGCACTGTAGACGTAATATCCGGTTTTCACCAGCTGTCAGACTCTCGTTGAAGTTCGCATTCGGACATGCTATGTCTGCTATAGAAAGTTAAAGTGAATGAAACACTGACCTTTAACACTCGGGGACAGTGGTATAACTCGCGTAGCTTTACGGCCATCTTATAATTAAAATGTTTTCTTTGTCAATGACCGTCCAGCCTCAGGTAAGACAGCAAGAAGCGTTAGGCCAAGCTAACATTAGCAATGTTGTTACTTAGTTCTGTCCCGATCATTTGAGCCTGCTAGCTTAGTTAACCTTAGCTTGTTCTCCTGTGATGAAGACTGCTGTCGACCTTCTCTCTGGTTTGATTATATGAAACAGTTGTACACTTACTGCAGTGCACATTATGTCTGTTGTGGCCTTGCTATTTAACCATAACTGAGCTGAGAAACAAACTGCGAAGTTTACACTGGCTTAGTTAGCAAGTAGCTAAGCGTTCAGTGTGTCTTTACCTCCCAGATGGGAAACTGCGTCAACCAGCGGCTGATGATTTGATATTATAACAAACTCAAAGTTTATTCAGCATTTCTATAGACCAGTGACCATCACTTATATGTATTTAGTGTATTTAGTACTAGCTAGATTATAAGTTTGATTCAGTCCTTTCCTCATGTAAACTTTGTAAAACCAGGTAGATCCACTGTACCTTCCTCTGAACAAAACATGGGTTTGCTCAAGTTGTAACATTAACACTAGTCATAAGTCTTTATTGTTTGAACAATGTCTCTAACTCACTGTGGGTTACATGTGATCACAGGTGACTGTACCTCTGAGCCACCTTATCAATGTCCTCCAGTCTCTGAAGAGCTCTGTGGGAAGCAGTAGCAGCACCACCTGCAAATCAAGAAAACACAAAAGCCATGCCTCAGACTCAGCTGTACACTGCACAGAGGTATTCATTTGTAAGGGATAATGTGGTGGTGGCTGAAGCCGCACATCGAATGATGCACTTGCTTGCTTTCACACTTCCAAATCCTGTGTCATTCTTCATAACACATAAAAATGCAAAATATTTGGATGAAATGTAATATACTTCTCATACACAAAACTGTAATGTATTGTGTAGCCCCTGTTGAACCTGCGGGAGCTTGGATTATCAGACCTGGGAACACAGCAGCTAGATGAACTGGTGAACAATGTGCTACCACGTTTGAGCCCACAGGAGGTACCGCTTCCATTGGGCGGTCAGACAGTCTGGAAGACCTCCCATCTCTCTACACACTCCTTTTTCTACAACAAGCATGGTGAGAGCACGTAATTGTTACAGTTAAGCCTCTCACACACTGACAACAAACAACCCCCCGTATTGTAATTCGTTCAGGAAATTAGCAGACTACCATTTTCTATTTTTCAAGAAATTCATTGTTGTGGTGATTCTTCTTCATCAGGAAGTTTTAATGCATCTCATATTTGTGATCTAATTAGTCAGCTTCTAGGAGAACATTACATTTTTTTTAAATAATCCCAGGATTAAAAGTAAATTGTGTTTTAATTTATTATACATATATAATAAACAACATTCTTCCTAGGGTTCTTGTGTGGTTCCATGCCTCTGTCAACCCCAGTTTTTTCCAGGCAGCACCAATCACCCCTCCAGTCTGTCTGCACTGAGTTACAACACTGGCCAGGTAAGTATGGACTAGATGCAGGAATTTCAATAATTACAGCTCTTAACCTTTCTATTCAGTTGTCATATATCAGTGACTTAGTTTATATATAATTTGAAAAAAATTATATGATAACATTAATAAGATTACTTATATTTCAATTAATTGTCCAATAATATCTATATTTTTTTAATTTTAGGAGTGTTGTAAATGTACCTGTAAAAATGTGACAAAAGAAACTAGATTAAATGTGCTAATCTAGTAAGATTATATGCTGTGGAAACATGGTCAGTTTTTAATCATCTTAAACATCATATGCTTACTGTGTATTTGAAGTGTCAGTCCAGAGCCGAGGCTTTAAAACTTTAAGGAGCAAAACAAGACGACTTCAGTCAGCGTTCAACCAGCCTCAGGAATCTGAAAGGTTCACACCGTCCTTTATGAAGGTAGGTGCTTAAAGTTTAAAGTAATGTTCACCTGCTTGACATGCCTGGGAAACTGCTTAAGCGTGATAGATTTTCTACATACAAAAATGGAGGACAAGCTGGGAATTAGTGAGCCCCCTGTGTCATGAGTGAAGGAGTATCCTGTTGACCAGTCTTGCCTTATGCTGTAGGGTTTTCTTACACGTGACAAGGGAGTTGAAATCGAAAGTCTAGACAGCCTGTTGAAGAACAAGAACATACCTGATGGACAACAGGACGCTTTCAAGAGGGGCTTCGCTGAGGGTTTCCTGAAGGCTCAAGCACTGACACAGCGCACACAAGGTGAGTTTCAACAGAAAAGCTTTAGTCACACACCTTACTAATTTTATTGTTCTATGTTCAGATTTTCTGTTATTTTTCCAACTGCTCAGACTCTCTGAGGAGGACTCGTCTCATCCTGCTAGTGCTGCTTCTTGTTGGGCTCTATGGTATTTCCAAGACCCCCTTTATATCGGGTAAAGGCTCCTATTCTCCTGTAATGTTGATTTTCTGTGAATGTTGGAATACATTAAATTAATAACAAGAATATTAATATAGCATTTAACTGTTTGAATCGATACATCTCAAACATTTATTAAGCCTTAAATGAAAAGAACAAATCTTGATATAGCAGAACTATTTACAGCTGTTTGCAGACAACAGCACGTTACAATGTGCAGGAATAAAGCACTGCTGAAGTACATGCAGTCAGATGTGCGGCATTGTGTGTTTGTGAATGTGTTAACTGTGCCATGCAGTGTGATTTCGAACTTTAATCTATCAATTTTGCACAGTGCGGTTCCGAACCACATCAGGCCTGGACTCGGCAGTAGACCCTGTCCAGATGAAAAACGTGACGTTTGAGCATGTCAAAGGGGTAGAAGAAGCTAAGAATGAGCTGCAGGAAGTGGTGGAGTTCCTGAAAAATCCACAGAAGTTCACAGCCTTGGGAGGAAAGCTTCCAAAAGGTAGTATGGTGGGGATTGTGCGCTAGATGAAAAGTTTTACAAAGCAATTCTGAACTTTTGTGTGTTATACTATGAGGACTTTTAAAAATGGTCGAGACTCAGGTTTTTGTTTCACTCCTTCCTTTTCCCTTGGCTTTCTTTACTTTAGGTGTTCTACTGGTCGGCCCTCCAGGGACTGGTAAGACTCTACTGGCCAGAGCAGTGGCTGGAGAAGCAGATGTGCCATTCTACTATGCATCTGGATCAGAGTTTGATGAGATGTTTGTTGGAGTGGGAGCCAGCCGCATAAGGAACCTTTTCAGTGAGATTTAGTTTTTTATTATTTTAACAGCCACTTCAAGATGTTTTTAAGGCACTTAAAGTAAAAAGTGAAAAGTTGACTTTGCCTAAAGCAAGGATTGCATGATTGTTCTGCTCAATATTGTGGTACTTTCATCTTTTTTTTTTAGGGGAGGCTAAAACAAATGCTCCTTGCGTGATTTTCATTGATGAACTGGATAGTGTGGGTGGGAAAAGAATAGAGTCTCCCATGCACCCTTACTCCAGACAGACAATCAACCAACTACTTGCTGAGATGGATGGGTAATCTCTCAAATTATCTATTGCATTTTGCATTTTATGATTTATTTTATTTCAGATCAAATTGAATTTTACATGTTCATACGAGAAATGTGGCAGGTTTTGCATTTATTAGCAGCAGGTTGTTTGGACAAAGCTTTCTGTCAGGATGCTTTTAATATTTAACTACATTACTATACTTTGACTCAGACTGTTTATTATTTTGTAGGTTTAAAACAAATGAAGGTGTGATCATCATTGGAGCAACAAACTTCCCTGAGGCTTTAGATAAGTATGTTTACCTCTGTGTCTCTTGTTATTGCCAGTCAGAGCTCACAAAGCACATTCACAAAATGTCAAGGTTTACGACCTCGGTCACAGCTGTCCTGGTCAGTTACAAGAATACTTGCTATGGTGGGGATTGTATGCTAGATGAAAAGTTTCACAAAGCAATTCTAAACTTTTGTGTATTATACTATGAGGACTTTTAAAAATGGTTGGGACTCAGGTTTTTGTTTCACTATATTCTGATCTAGCTGTAAAGTGCCTTGAGATGATTCGTTTGTGATTTAGCGCTCTATAAATAAAACTGAATTGGATTGAATTGAAAGAATGAACCACAGAGGCTGTGCTTCAGAGTGGTGTGCTGACACAGTGTCACTATTTTACTAACAAACTGATCTTCCCCTTTAGTGCTCTGATCCGGCCGGGACGTTTTGATATGCAGGTGACTGTTCCCAAACCAGATGTGAAAGGACGCACAGAGATCCTCAAGTGGTATTTGAAGAAGATTAAAGTGGATCCAGGTATGAAATAAGCATTAGCTAATCCTGGAATTGGTCAAAATATATTTGTCTCAAATACATTATCCCTTCAGTTATTATGAACACAATAGCACAGCAAAGAACAATTGTATTTTTAAACAATGTGTTATTATATGCTAGTCAGTTTTCTAGGCTAACTGTTTGAGATGTGTGTTATCTCTGTAGCTATTGAGGCCAGTATTATTGCCCGGGGCACAGTGGGTTTCTCTGGCGCTGACCTGGAAAATCTGGTCAACCAGGCTGCCCTGAAGGCAGCAGTTGATGGCAAGGACATGGTTACAATGAAGGAGCTGGAGTTTGCTAAAGACAAAATCCTCATGGGTGCGTATAAAGCTTTGCTAGTTGCTAAAGAGACACAACATTCATGTCTTTCTGCAATGGTAATCTTATTCTTTATCTTTCTATCCTTTGTTGTCTGTATGTTTTCATCTAACATGGTAAAAGATTAGTCTGATTAGAGTCACTCTCATCAGCCACGCTAAGAATGTGGCAGGGATGGGGTTCAGCTTCACCAAATCTGAATCCAGTTCACAATCCTCTTATTAAATCCAAATCCTTTCAAATCCCCCATTGAATCTCCACCAGGCAAAAGTAGTTCTGTGTCTGGTAGAGATTGAAATAATCTGTTTGCTTAAAAAAGTAATTTTTTATTTTACTCAGTGCTGTAATACAATCTGTAATACAATAATCAAGTCACCCTGTTCTCGCTCATTTTTTTTTGCTCCTCAATGGGCTGCTGTGCTGTGTACAGCTGTAGAGACCATAGAGGTTGAAATAGAAAAACACACTAAAAATAATAGTAAATGTCTTTATTGTTCAGTCAATATCAGCTTAAGGTAGGTATGTTATTGTAACTGGATCCAAAATGGAACCAGCTATTGAAACTTGGGCCCTTTTTTAAATTTTTTTTTGGTCTCTATCTTATCCTCCTCTTTCTTAGTGGAATAATTTTTCCTTTGCTTATTTGCTTTTCCTCAAGGCCCTGAGAGAAGGAGTGCAGAAATAGACAAGAAGAACAAGATCATCACAGCATACCATGAATCAGGACACGCAATCGTAGCTTACTACACCAAAGATGCTATGCCAATCAACAAGGCTACTATCATGCCCAGAGGCCCCAGTCTGGGACATGTAGGAAACCTAGCTCTATTAAACTTAATAGTTTACAACTTTCACTTTACCTTAAACCTAACACTTTGTCTTATCCTCTTCTGTGTCGTATTCAACCTCAGGTGTCCATGCTTCCAGAGAATGATCGCTGGAGTGAGACACGCTCTCAGCTTCTGGCACAGATGGACGTCAGTATGGGAGGTCGTGTAGCAGAGGAGATTATATTCGGCCATGAGAACATCACAACTGGTAAGAAATGGTGTCTGACAGTGAGTGAGAAATGTCAAGAGGATAGAATGTAGGGAAATCTGAAAATAACTGAATACAAACATTTCATTTCATAAGCAACATAATGAGTTATTTATACTTAATTTCTTCCTCCACAGGAGCATCAAGTGACTTTGACAGTGCTACCAAGATCGCTAAGATGATGGTGACCAGATTTGGAATGTGTGAAAAGGTTGGCTGACTTCATAGTGACTTAAGAAGGAAAGTTTGACCATACAATAAATGTATTTATTATATAATATTTATTTACTGTTTCAGCTCGGTGTCATGACATATACTGACATGACAGCGCAGAGCCCCGAGACGCAAGCTGCTGTGGAGCATGAAGTCAGGGTCTTGCTGAAGGTTTGTGTGGTACTGTCAACAATAACTGAGCGTCACCTTCTGTAACACCAGCTCTAAGTCTTTCTTTTCCTGTCTCCAGGAGTCTTATGAGCGTGCCAAAGCCTTGCTGAAGTCTCACACCAAAGAGCACAAGAACCTGGCAGATGCTCTGCTTATGTATGAGACACTGGACGCCAAAGAGATCCAGCTGGTCCTGGAGGGGAAGACTCTGGAGACCAGATAAAACCAGCCAGGACAGCGACAATCTCAGGGTAGCAACAGGGAAGAGGTCTGATTTTAAGACTCAAGCATTAAAGGAAAGAGGAATGGACTCAGTCTGTGAGCAATGAATCAGAGCATCGATTGAGTAATGGCCTGAATTTGCAAACTCTCCTCACAAGTGCTCATGTGAGACAGTGTCACATTCTCATGCAGTCACCTTCAAGGACTCTCATCAAAGTTCCCAGATAACTAGTCTCGTTTTGTGAAACTTAAAAATAAATGTCCTGTGTTCAGAGGTAAGCAAGTGTATGTTGGTTGGGTTCATTGTATGAGGAAGTGGTTAAAAGTCTAAAAACCTGATGTTAAGGATGTCGCTCCAGGCATTTAATGCTATTCAATAATACATGAATGTAAATATGCACCTCCAGTGTCTAGATATGAATTCTATTTTTGTTGTTTTTATTTTGTTTATTGAAAAATGTGTTGTTCAGGGCAACACATGATTGTCATGCTGTCCAATGTTGAGCGACATCTACACAAAGAGCTACTGTGACAGAGTTTAATTGAATCTCAACTCACATTTGTCAGTTGTCTGACAGTGTTTGTGTCCACGTCTGTTATTTGTTTAGGACATCTTCAGAGTCAAACTGTGTGCTCTACGTGTGTTGTTCTCAATTTAGCACATAAAGTGGATCTGTTTCATGTTACCAAATGATTCTTTGTGTCCAGGGTTGAGTTGATTGATTGAATATGCATAAACAACCTCTTCTCCTGCTGTATCCCTCTGAATATATCTCAGTTGCTTTTATTTTTGAAGGTGGCCTTCTGGGGAATGTGTAAGTGTATATTTTTCTCTCTGAAGTAGGATGTGTATAAAGTTGAACTACAATATCTCAGCACTTTGGGTAAGTGTACATAATTGGAAATTGACTTGTGCAGGCTTCATGTAATTTATTTCAATTATGCTGTGTGTACAGATTGAACAAAAACTGCTGCTTAGCTTCAGAAAGCATGCAACAAATAGCTGCTTATGAAATAATAGATTATTTGTAGAATTGAGCATTAAAAATAATGTTATAATTTATTAAAATAAGTCTGGCTTCTGAATGGCAGGAAAATGTGATTTTCTTCTTCCCATTGCAAATAAATGGATTAAGCCAGTTCTTTCAGTTCTTGCACCCTTCAAGTTTGACTTGAATGCACAGACACTTCTCATCAGCATCTGGTGCTGCAGACCTTTCTGTTCACTGAACACATTTTCATTGTATGGATAGAGAAATGCTTGTGTGTAAGTGTTTAATGGCACTTTTTCCATCTATCAACGATGTGAGACAAACATGACGTTTATGCTGTAACTGTTACATTTATGTGTCTGTTAAGATGTTGAATGTTTTAATTTTCAGGTGAGTGGTAATAGTAGCAGCAGTGGAATCTATATTTTAGCATTTTAGGAGATTACCACCAGCATATGTTACATCTAATGTGTTTTTCTTTGCTTCAGCTTGTCACAATATTTCTTATGTTTATTGGCCTTTTACCCACATTTAGCTGATTGGGATATAATGGGAACATTGTATATAGATGTATATTAATGTTTTTATGTTGTGTAGACATGGAATGGTTAAATTGTGTAGCTGAAATGAATAAAAAAAGTGGCCCACATATGTTGTGTTTAAGTGTTTAAATTGTTACTGGGATTGTGTGCATGAATATGTGTGTGTCTG
This sequence comes from Ctenopoma kingsleyae, assembly GCA_032353495.1. Lineage (NCBI taxonomy): Eukaryota > Metazoa > Chordata > Actinopteri > Anabantiformes > Anabantidae > Ctenopoma > Ctenopoma kingsleyae. Next base: position 5,171,794 of record JAUBNQ010000009.1, read on the forward strand.
CACCAGGTTTACTCTTGATTTACACTTCAACTTGGTATTTGCTATCACTTTTATAATTATGTTGTAATTATTAAAAAATAATACAATTTGGGTTTTATTCAAAAAATGAACTATTTTTTCATTTTCATATGATCCTATTCATGACAATAGGAATATTCAAGATTTTTCTCATGATGAATTTATCAATAGATATCAAATGATTTTACAGGAAACATTTTAAAAACTTGCCAAAACCAACACATCTCTATAAAGCTGTTCTTGTTATAAGTTACAAGATATAGCAACAGAGAGAGCTAATTATTTTTTCACAGCGGAAATGAGACAATGCCTCTAGAAATGAGATTTTTTTTTTATTATTATTGTGATCTGCACAATAGTTACAATTTCATTTTAAACATGTAGTTTAATTCATCATATATTTCAGTCCAAAATGGACAGCTCAACTTCAACATCACCTCCCACAAGCATCAAACTGTGTCAAAAACACTGGAATAAACATTAAGCCATGGAGAAGGCCAAACATAATCACAAGAAACACAATCTTAAAAAATGTCCTAAAGATGTAACTCCCAGACATGGACAGCACCACCACTCCCAAAACAGTGGACAATGCTCCTTGAATTATGGGACAGCCTAAATGGGACAAAGCATCCATAACCCTCTGATTGGCATCACTCTTGGGGCTGGAGACAAACGAGTAAGTAATGTGTGCTGAGAAATCTACAGAGAAACCGATGCACATGACCAGATTGATCATGGAAATGGAATCCAGGTTTACACCCCACAGCGCCATGAATCCGGTCACACCAACAATGACTGAACAAATTGCAAAAGCTACCCATACAGAACAAAGGAGATTTGGTATTAAGACAAGTGAGACAGCTAGCATGACAATCGCAGCCACCAGGACGGTTTGAATGGTGTTGTCCTTGATGACAGTATATTGGTCAAAGTAGATAAAAGCAGGGTGGTACACCAGGAGTTGAAATGGACATTCTGCTGCTGCTTTCCTGAGTCCGGTCATCATGTCCTCTGCTGTGGTTCTGTTGAGCGTCTGTATGAAAAAACGGGAAGCCTGAATGTGATTGTCTGCAGTGAAGTTGATGTCTTCTCTGAACATGGAGTTTAGCTCTAAGAAATGGAGCAGATGGGTTTGGAAGGACTTGTGGGAGCTGATGCTGAGATTGGTTGCATTTGCATACAGCTGAAAGGAAAGAAACCAAGCAAATGTGCTATTGACAAAGTTCAGACTTTCAAAATTTGAAATGCATGAATGCAAAAGCTTCTGTTCATCCTCATCCCAGTATGGGAAGGTCTGCTTCACTGCAACCATCACACTGTAGCTATATTCAGAAAAGTGCTGCCCTTGATTGTTGTAGTAACTGATGATGTAGGAATCATCCAAAGCCAGATTCCTGATATCGAGTCCTTCTTTCAACATCAAACAACCATAGATGCTAACAGCCAGATAGCCTGCGTAGATGACAAATACACATGCTTTTATGAGTTTGTGGGTTAAAAATGGGCCATAGAACTGCTCAAAAATGTGACTTATGGGCTCAGTTTCCTCCTTTTCAGTGATTCGATCATAGCTTCCTCCAACACAGCAGAATTGGAAAGGTTTTGAATTGCTGGATGGTAAGTCTTCTGGGATTTTGGCACAGGTGAACCAGTGCTTGTTCTCTGCCTCTCTCTGTCCATTCAGAGCCATACAAGCCCCCAGGAAAGTGATGGTGTACAAATAGCAGAAGCAAACCGATATTGCAGCATAGAGGCAGAAGGACTGGACTGAACCAAAGGGTGAGCTGTAGCCCAGGAGGAGAGCCAGAGTATCTGTCAGGGTGGTGATGGTGATGGAGACTGCAGCCTCCTTATAGGTAGCAGCCAGCCGGTCGGGGACACTGTCCAGAACACGGGTCCTCTGCCAGCAGGAGATCATGATGAACATGTCATCAAGTCCAATACCTTGAGATTAAAAGAAAATTTGATTTTTGAAATGCATATATGATTTCTGACTGGGCTGGACACTCAAATGCCCCAGATGTATGAAAAGCCAGTTAGGTCACAAGTTATCTCCCTCGTCTTGCCAGTCAGTTTTTTATACCTGTTAATATAGTTTTATATCTTCAGCTAGCAGCTATTGTTCTCTGGTAATTTGCACCACTAAAATGCATTATCATCTGAGGCTAGTGTGCTTCTCAGCTCTGCTTCAGTCTAGACAATCAAGTATACATTTGCCAGTACAAGTCTGAAATCTACATCTCTCTCTAAGTATACAATGCAAATTATTACTGAACATAGCAACTGGGTAGTGTTACAGTGAATGAATGCCACAACCTGTTAATTTAGGTTAATACAAAGTAACTATGCTATGAACACTTTCCAGCTTCAGTGGGACTTCACGGACAGAGATGTTGATCCTACCTAATATCATGAAAGGGCAAGAGGCAACTGTCATGACAAAAGGTTGGCCCAACAGCAACAGAACGCCAAAACCACTCAGGACTGCTAGACCTGTGGAGAGCACCCCACAGAGCGCCACCCAGACCTTCGTCCGCACATTATCCAACCTGAAGAAATCAGAGGTTAAATAATTCAGTTCCTTTCCACAAAACATTTGGTTTGCTTATAACAGTGTGTTTTAACTTAAATTCTCAGAACTGGCATGAGTTTCTTCATCTAACATTAATGATTTGACTGTGCAGTTGTTGTGCAGAAAAGTAGATGTTTTACCAACCTCCAACAAGATATAATTGAAAATGTGATTGCAATGGTGTAGGTGATTGAGAATAAATAGATCACTGAAGCTGGAGATTTCTCAAATTCCCACTGCATTGACATGGAGGTGCAGTACGACACCTAGAAAGGTTATGATAAATGTAATAACCATCACTTTAATGAAAAGCAGAGCATTTAGGACACTGGTACTGCATGTTAAAGATCTTCTTACCTGAATGGAAGTTGATGAGTGATTTGAGACCAAATTAATGAAACTTTCTAACCACAGGTCTGTTTTTGCTTTGTCGTCCTTTCGTAAATAGTAATGGAGCTGTATGGCTTTAGCACTTTCAACAACTGAGCTCTCCGTATTCAATTTCACACTCCCCAGACTTAAATGTAAGGGAATGTTGCGGAAATCAGAGTGATACCACGGAAATGTCAAAGTGGCGTTGTCTATATTGTTAGCATCATATTTAATAATATCTAAAATAGCATTAGAGGTGCAGACCCCCATAACGTCAGCACAAATATCTGAATAGTCAAATGATTGATTGGCGAGCTGCACCACCATAGCCTTAACCTTTAGGTCCAAGTTTAGGATGTCCTGAAGTGGCTCTCTTGTCAGAATATTCCTGTCGCTTGTAGCTATGAGAGTTGCATAATTCCCACTTGTGCTCAGCCTTAAATTTGAAAACATGGAATCATTTCCTGGAAAGGTTTCCTCTATGTATTTTCTCTCCATCTTGGCTTTTCCATCAACAGGTGTGAACTGCTCTTCGATATTGTTGGACATTCTGTCCTTAAGAAAATAAAATCCGCTTCCCAGACTTGTTGAGAGAATGAGGGGGGTGATCAGGAACCACCAGGGATGGGACCCAATAAAACGGCCCATCATCTCAAAGCAGATGCGTAGGCGTCTTTCTATGTAGTCTCTGTGGCACCTGGCCATAGCTGCGAAATCCTGCAACCTTAAAATCTGGATATCTGATTGGTATGTATCAAAAACTACTTGACTGAAATCTGCCAGAAACTGTGAGCCTTCACAACCAGATGCTTTTATTGTGCCACAGAGTCTTTTGAACTCCTTCGTGAGCTGGAATTTGCATAATAACAGGGTTGGTCTGCACTGTAATGAACAGAGACAGGTGAGGTTTGAAGACCAGCTCAAAGAGCATCTTTACGAATACAGGGTGTAGTATGGCTCACTGGTTCCATTGCATGTCTTGGCACAGTCACTACTTTCTTATTGCTTAGCAAACCAGTTGATTCCTTGTCATGGTTGGGGAAACAGAAATTTGAAGGTCAAAGGTTGTTGAAGACCACTGCAGCATACTAATGATACAGAACAAAGAGGTGTTGTGCTGCATAATGTGGGTCTTTATTTAGACTATTTAAAGAGTTTCCTACCTGTTAATTAACATCACTTTTAAGGTAGATTTCCATTCAGCCCCTTCGATTTTGCCAGGATGAGCAAAAAGAACTCTTGAACACAAATCCACAACTTTGTAAAAGTTTAAACTAATGAAAAGTCACACAACATGTAATGTCACAAAGATAAATTGTATGTAACCTCCTGATGAATACAATGGCCGTTAACACATCTTTAGGAGAATATTTGGGTTAGATCACTGTTTATCTTCATTTAACAGACCAGAGAGACTAGAGAGTTCCTGGTGATGGTCTATATGTGCCTGAATTGCCTTTGTAAATTACAAAAGAGCTTTTTTATAATATTTTGTATATTATGCATTTCATACATTTTCCTTTTTATGCATTGTTTTGTATATTCTATACATGTAACTTTACTTCAACAACCATTTATTTGACAATTTAACTGTAAGAAACAAACAAAAAGTGTTACTTGACATTATACTAGTACAAAACCGAGTTTAAACAAAAAACACGACAACGTATAATTTTTTAAATTATTTTTTTATTTTTTAATATTTTTTTCTCAACCCTCGTGACGTAACCCGTCGCACGTTGGACGGAAGTTGCGCGATCAGCGGGCTGTCACCGGAGCTGCTAGCCGCCTGCTGCTCTAAAGACAGGTAAAAAACATCGTTTAGATCGTCGGAAAGTAGGAGTCAAAGTAGCCACCGTAAGAATATGGATGAAGACGTTTTGACGACTCTGAAACTGTTAATAATTGGCGAAAGTGGAGTCGGAAAGTCCAGGTTTGTGGTTGTTTTTAGCGAGCGCACTAGCTAGGTTAGCCTGTTGTTAATATTGACAATGTTGTTATGTAAGTTTATTCCCTGCTATTCAGCAGCTGTTGCTACAGCTAACTGACGGTGTTGCCGTCCATTTTCTACCACTTTCTTCCCAGTATTTGCTGTTGACAAGTTTACATTTAACCTAGGTAGCCTAATAAAGCCATGGTTACATATGCTGCTTAACAACATTTTACTGGTAGTTTTCTATGGTATGCTTTCGTAAAGTCTTGATGCTCTAAGCTGTAAACGCTTTGTAGAGTTTTAAGTCAGCTCACAAAGGCCTACTGCTCATTTACATGATATCTTTTGTTCAGTCTCCTCCTGAGGTTCACAGAGGATACTTTTGATCCAGACCAGTCAGCCACAATAGGTATTACGCAAACAAAAATACATACACACATACACATGTACATACACATATGTAAATAAAGCACTTATAATTTCAAATGGGTAATTTCAGTGGCCTTGTCATTCCTCTGTCTCATGACTGATCAGGTGTGGACTTTAAAGTAAAGACACTGTCAATAGATGGGAACAAAGCAAAGCTGGCCATATGGGTAAGTACTTATGCTACTGTCTGTCAATAGTTTATCTGTTAAGAAAAACAGAGTGAAGTACAGGTTTTCTCCACAAGATGGAGACATAGTCAAAGTAAACTTTATTGTCATCTCTGCTATATACTGTACAGGTACATAGAGAGACGAGACGACGTGGCTCCAGC
>JAUBNQ010000009.1:5199555-5226304 GCA_032353495.1 Ctenopoma kingsleyae
ATGCCAAGCTAGTCTTTAAAAGTCAGACAGATAACCATGAATAGTCTAAAGAAATCTGTTGGCTAGGGATAAGTGAACAAGTTATTACAGAAACTTGTTTTTTTTCACTCTTTACCACATCTTTACTCATCTGTCCACAATACTCCACTATCCTTCTCTGATTACACTGTATGCAGTTATTCAGTCATGCAGCATCAAAAAGGCTTTATATGCCAGACAAAGAGGAAATACAGTCTGAGTCTGAACCGCGTCCTCAGGTGGAACCTGGCCTGGGACAAGATGAAATGCACATTATTAAGTGCACATGACTTTTAAAACTGATATAATGCAACACATGTAATTGCCTTGCTGTGTGCAGACGTAAGAAGCCTTTCACAATCAACTGTGCAAGAGCACGCCCCCATATTAACATCCTACACTGCTCATATGCAGACACGCAAATACACACATCATATCCAATCCACTAGATCAAGACAAATAGGATAAATGGGAAGGCTAAAACCACATTTGCTGTTCTAGTCGTTCCCCTGTAAATCTCCAAACCACAAAACTATGAACTGGTTTGTAGTCTAAAGATAACTATGGTTCTTTTTTTCTTGCTGGTTTTTCTGTTTTTATTGCTAAGTTCATTACGTACAGTACATATACGTGTGTTGTTGCGAGCTGTCATGTCCAATTGCCCCATGTGGCGCTGTCTTGTATCACACTGGCTCCTTTAGCAGCATCAGTGGGATTCGAGTGGAATAATTCAAACATCTCACCAATGCGGATCCCCGTTATAGCTCCGTAGTCTACATCCTCCATGACTGGAAAATCAGGAAGAGAGGAGAGGAAAGACTGAGAAAATCATGAACACAAACCACAGGGAATGACATGTGCATTACTGTGAAATTTTATACTCAAGAGTATTAACATATGTTCTAACCCTAATGTCCTAATATTTTGCTTTGGAAATTCTAATAATAGTTTTATTTAGAAATGATATCCACTATTTAAACATAATAACTGCCACACTCTGTGAGTGAAGTGAATGCTAGCGAGAGACTACAGCACGTTGTAGGAGGTCAGTTCAGTTATTAGATATTAGATAGGAACATTTCATAGAATCCTCTCCATTTTTGGAAATATAGAGCAGTGAGTATTATATGATTATTAGTTTTGGATAGCACCAACTTTTTAAACCTTTAAAAATCCCAAACTAAAAACCAGAAATACATGTGCGTCATATCATGACAGCTGTGCATAGTGTACATTTTCAAAAGCATCTTTAAATAGACAATACCTTCTCCCTCATCTGTGGAGCATGTGGAGAATTAAAAAGTAGTGAGGACAGCAGATGACCACGACCACAGCTTTCACACATAACCTTTCACCTCTCAGCTTATGAAAAAAGCTCTTATGTGTTTATTGGAACGTGTTAAAACATTTTTTTTAATCTTTTCAGATGAACTGGCTCATCACCTAGTGGTTTTACTCGACGAGGCTTGAACAGCGCCTTGGGTCTCTGCAGTGCAACTCTCCTGTAAGACGCCAGATAAAACAAGACGGAGTCAGGAAATGAGTTTATTAAACTGATTTTAATTCATTATGTGGCAGAGTTTGATTGTTAAAGTGAGTGATTCAAAAGCTTAAAAAGACCACCTCTTGTGTAGCTGTTGGGAGGGGATGAGCCCCGCCCGAGCGCTGCCATTCCGGAGGTGACAGGCCTGCCACCAGGTTTCGTCTTCTGTGCTGACAATCTGCAGGACGTCGCCCCTCTCAAAAGCTACTGCTGCATCCTTGCAGGGGACAGTGGGATCCTCGTTAGGATCATAGTCAAAAAGAGTCCGGACAAACAACTGAGGAAAGAAAATCATGTTTTACTTTTTTAACAGAAAAATAGGCAACAAAAGAAATGAGATTGTCTTTCGATGCTTCTCTTTCCCTACATCAGCTTTATGAACGTCTGTATCCTGGCAATGGACACGACATCTTTGTCTGGTGGTACTTCACATATGTTGGTGTCATTTTTGAGAAACGACCACAATCATTGAAAATAATTTGTCTTAATCCATTGCAAATGCTCCCTGCTCGAACAGTTTCCAACTTGGACCACCACACCATACATGTGGTGGTGTCCTAGAGTTCTTTCTAAAAAAAGAAAAAACTTTTTCCACACAAGGTGTATACTAATTCATTGTTAATTTTAAACTGAGTTGAAACAGAGCAACAGATGGGAGGTCTGTGAAATGATAAATGAGGATGTAAATTGTGATGAAGTCAGTGAGTGCCATATCCTTGACTGTCTCATATGAATTCTATTGTTGACATCGACATTGCTGCAGTCAGAGCGCTGTGGCAAAAACACAACACATAACCAAACACACTGAGTTGACCTTTTCTTCATACTGGAGAGATGGAATGTAAAGTAAAACACACACACACACACAGCAGAGGAAAATGTGTCATTAATACTTGCTGTACCTTATTACTTGATGACATTTCTTCCTTGTAGAAGGCAGGAATGATCGTGAATTTAATTTCACTCTCAGAACGAGCCTGGGCAAAAACAGTGTTGTTAAAGAAATAGGTTGACACTAGGTTGGCGCATGATTGTATGATTAATATAAAACTACAGCGAAAATCCTGTTAGTTTAAGTAGCTTAGGAGTGAAAAGAGATGAAACAATAAAAAAACTGTGTCTGCATCTACACAACTTGTACAGTAAAAGCAAAAATGTCACTAAACAGCTTCCTTCCTGTTTTCTACGAGATTTTTAAAGACATTTTTTAAAGGTGAAACACCAAATGTAGATTAATGTATGCAGAATAACAGATTTTTTTAACTATTCAAGCTGTATACTTTACATTACAACACTGAAAAGAATAAAGAAAAAGATGAGACAAGTAGGAGAGATCCAACGAGGAGACTTTCAAATGAACAACTGAACAGCAGAGGTGAGACTAACCAGAAGAGGAAGGATTTCTTTTGGCTTTCTGTGCTCCAGTGAGACTCCGTTCACCTCTTTGAGCTCATCTCCTTCATGGATCAGGCCTTCAAAGCGTTGGAAACGCATATGGAAATTTGTACCACATGCTTTTCACCCCAACATGCTCATTTGTTATGAACCATCATAATGTTGCTACAAGCTCATACAAACATGCAGGAAAGTGGTAACAACTGTAATAAGTGAGATGTTGTCAGTTTACCGCTTTTATCAGCTGCACCTCCTCTCATGATCCTCGCCACAACAATAGCTCCTGTGGATTGGTCCTTCTTAATTGTTGCCCCCTTATGGGCAGTGATTAGCAAATGGAAAGATGATGGACAAACAGACGAACAGATGCACAGAGTCAAATGGGTCAAGCGATGGAGAGTGAAAAGAACATGTTTATTTTATTACAGCCCAGACAAACTTCTTATTTAGTGTCTGCTCATTCCAGTGGAGGTTATTTGTATCAAGCTAACTGCCTTCATGTAACACACAAGGAAAAGGTTACCCAAATCAGCATTATTTTCAACAGATGTTATTGATGTGGAGCAAATCGCAATGGAAATAGCATTTTATGTAGTTGACTACAATCAGCTCACGCTCGGGTGTTGTCTGGAAAACTGGAACATGATGGATCAATCAAAGAGAGAGATGTCAGAAAGAGGTCAATCCCCCTCCAATCTGGTTTTGGGATCAATTCAAAAGTATGTTCTCTATTATTGGTCCTTACCACATACACACAAGCATACACATAGACCAGACACACACTGCCAAAATGTTCATTCTATTCTCTTATTCTAATTATTCTCATAATTACCATTAAAATCATAATTTCCTAAAAAAAAAAAAAAAAAAAAAAATTCATCCCCTCAATGGAAGTTTTTGGCATTGATTGTCATTTTGTTAGCAGGATATCTCCACAGATTTCACAGGCTGAGGTTGAGGAACAAAAGTTTTGTTTGCGATGTGGATCCAGGAATTTTTAGAGGAATTTTAATAATCTAATCTGCTCTTTCTACTGAAACAACTGGCACATGTACCCTAGCTGTCCATCACTATTTGTGTTTTATAGTAATCTTGATCCAGATGTAAATAAATAAAACAGACTTTTTAAAAATTAAAATAACAAATTTTATGGATTTTACAGCATTGGCAGAGGTATGCCCTCTGTGTAATTTCAGTTTTCAGTCCAGTTTCACTCAATCCAGGAAATTTCCAGAAATAAGTGCGTAGACAATTTGGACAAGGTGGAAAAAGAATGATCATTCCAGTAGTTTCAAGAAAACGAGCTATGATTAAAGCCGTTCAAACAAGTTGATTTAGATCAGAAACAACAAAGAAATGAACCCAATCCCTTTAAATGCACGGTGCTGCTTTAAAGGCTTGCAATAAGAGCCATATTTTTACGGTACGTACACTACATGCACACGCACTACACACAACAATGCTGAAAGTAGGCTGTGATGTGCGTCACAGCAGATATATGGCAAGAAAGATGTGGAAGAATTGACTCTGTAAATTCTTGGTTGAAGAAAGCAAAAGCAGCTCATGCAGAGACAAAGGTGATCCAGGCTCCTGCAGGAACGTTTCTTATGTTTCCTGTTATTCTAAGAGCTTTCGTTCTGCTACATCTTGGCACGCTGCGTGAGTTTAGCAGCTTTGTTTTTTTGACAACATGACATTAATTCACTCGCCAGAAAAAATGTCAGCCTTGAGTTGCTTGGATGTGTGTAACCTGTCAGTTATTGTGACTGGATAAATCACAGTTTTTTAACGTTTGTTGTCTTGTTCAATTTTGTCTCAACTTAAATAATTTCTGAGCCTAGGTAGACCAGGTTTATTACTTATAACACATTATATCTCCACAATGAAAATCCCAGCTGCTCTAACCACCTGCTGGCTCTACTAAGTAAGCTGATTCTCCAGAATACTGAAAAAAACATTTAAAGCCAAACAGGAGACAAATCGCTTTTTTTTAATTTTTTTTTTTACTTTAAACACTGAAACATGAAGACATTTTTACTGACCAGGGGTTCTTTGGTTTTGACCAGACTGACAATTTTGACTGAATCCTCTTCCTCCTCCAGTACACCATCAGGTATTGGTGGCAGAGTAGGTTCAAAGGCCCTTTGAGCTACAACATCATGGACAGACAGGAGACTCTGTGAGGAAGACAGAAATTCAGTGGCTGATCTGCACAGAGGGATTTCAGATATAAGTGCTGTGAGTAGATGTGGCACTGGGGCTATTATCCTTAAATGCATCTCGCTTTGTATGGAAAATATGGCACCGTCTAAGGCTTGCACTACACTCCAAACAAAATGAATATTGGCATATTGGCTGTCAAAATGCTGCTGGACTCAGCTAAGCGAGCACATTCCAGAGAAATCACTGCGAAAGTCTGTTCATTTCTTGTCATCTACTGTAGCTGAAGGCATGCAGTAGAACTACTGTCACTGCAGTTTTAAACACAGCACAGGTTTAGACCAATATTTACTTGTTAGGTTAAAGAGAGTGCTAAATGTAGTTGTAGGATTAAAATATGTTTGTAAAATGCAACCAATTCCTGATGACTAATTACAGATGAAAAAACACCGGCCTGCACTCACCACAGCAACTGAATCCAAATACAGCAGTTTCTTTTTAGATGTAAACTGTCAAATTTGCCCACGCCAACATGGCAGCAAGGCTGTGGGCCACCTGAAAGCAACACACATCACTAACACCGCATCTGGGTGCAGTTGTACGAGCCCAGCTCAAACATCACACAGCTTAGAAAAAAGCTCCTCTTCAAGCGAAAGGACTATAAATCGATCTTTTTTACAATATTAATTTGCAGACAGTTCATGTAAGTGCGTTTTGTGCTAACTTTGGCAGTGTGAGGACCACAGATTTGTTAGCAGAAATACAATATTCTGTGTAAATGTCAATCTCCGTCTGTGAGCCTGCAAAAAGTTGATCTCTGAAAAAGGAGGAATTTACAATAATAAGAAAGAATAAAGAGAGGAGAGGGGACATGTCTGCTTGTCAACTTAACTTTACCAATCAGCCAATCCATCTGTCAGTTAGTCTACTTGTTATCCCCATGTCCATCATCAGTTGCTGTGCTCAGAGGCTGCCAGCGGGTGAGCAATGTGTCTCTGGCCGCTTTCAGAAGCGGGTTTTCAAAAAACAAACATTCATTTGCAGAATATTACACCCGGTGTCTCTCATAAATATGTGTGAGCTCCTACGTTGGGGCCAAGAACAAACAGGTCATTAAGACTGTTTAAACAAACCAGTTAGCTCTCGTCTGGCTTCAGCTCCTCATTAAGAGAAGCCACAACCTCTGCAGCTCACTGGAAAACCATATGCTGTGTGTACGTTTGTGTGTGTTTCTGAAATACGACTGTCAGAGGATCTGAAATAGGGAAACATGCATTTGAGTAGTCTGCACCTCTACATGAGTTAACACTAATAAACATAACTAGGGAGCAGATTAACTTCAGTGCCTGTGTGGTTAACAGATGTCAGCACCTCTCAGTGGGCAGAATGACGAGGTGAAATCAGTCTAAATAAAATTTACAGTTGGATTAATTTGCCACTTTGGGTGATCTATACGAGAGCCAACTGTAGGAAACAAAATGCTGTAAGCTCTTCGTTGCGTAAGCTTCGGCGTTCAGTTAAGCTCAGAATAGCTCAAAACGAAGCATGACTGCATGGAAATTAGGTGCTCAGGTTATATTTAAGAAAAATGATGTAAATTTAAGAAATCATGTAAATACACAGCTGTGTTTACTTCACTTTTAATGTCCCTTTCAGATTGGGGCACTGTATAGCAGCAGTCTTCTGAAAGCATCTAATTTTGTTTCTCAAATGGGATGTGCATGAAATGGCAACAAAAGGTCATACCCTACATGGACATAAACAGAAACTGCATTGTTTAGGGCATGTTTATGTGCATATTTATGCAGTAATGTTACAAAGTGTAGGCTATTTGCCAAGAATTTGTTTTAAGAGTGGTACAGAAATTATTTAGTTCAACTGGGAAAAGACCTTGGCTGGGGAAGTTTCAGGTCAACACATGTGAAGCCACAGGAAGTAAATCACTGCAGGAAACACTATTCACCTTAACGAGGGGTTTGTTTAAGAGGGCAACCAGTTCTTTGACTTCATCTCTCCAGCCTTGGTATATCAGGTCTCTGGCCAACTGCAAGCAGAGAAGAAGAGAAGGAGGGGCAGGATGTATTTTTATAGGCTAATTAGAGGTATACATTTATATCATGGCCTGTGTGACATTTGCTCTAGTCTACAGTGCACTAGCCAAAACAGACAAAGAAACAAGCAGAGCCAAAAAAGTTTCATGAAATTCAGCTTGTATCAGAGTCAGACTACGGTGACACGTCATCATGAAGCACTCTCATTAATTTCTTGTGACCTACAGCCTCATTCTTCTCAGTGGGACTCTGCTGGATTTTGTATCTATTTGTCCATGTTCCTGTTTGGGTTTTATTTTTTAGCCACTGAGAGGAAAAAAGCTCCTAAATGTTCAAGGCTACATGACAGCTGCGGCGACAACTAAACCAGAGCAGCCTTGACCGTCAGCAGCGAGTGGAGAGGCGGCGAGTGACTGTGTGCAGTCGCCTGTCTTGTCAAGCATATTACTGTAATGACTTCTACTGCTTCAAGATGTCGAGGCACACTCCCGAGACACAATGCATGAAGGTCATTAGTTTCCACTGTGAGCAAACAGAAGCCTCTCTGAAGGGAAACAGACCCACGGTTTGGCCCTTCCAGTAGGTCCTGATGATTTAAGCCAGGCGGAGAGTGGCTGTCGAACCGAATCCGAAGCAAACGGAGTGATGGGAGGGAGATGGAGAGAAGTACGGGGGAGAGGGTAGGGGTAGATACACGGTATGGAAACATGGCAGAAATTACAGTATGTAGAGTATAGGAAGAAGATAAAGGAAAAACGAAGAAGTAGAAGAAGAAGAACAAGAAGAAATAACAATACAGAGAAAGGGGAGGAATAATAATGTTGGAGAATTTAAAAAGAACATCCTTGTTTTGCAGTTTTCCAGGAACAAATGATCAGGAAATGAAAGTGGGAAATGATAAAATTGAACAAAAAAGCCAGAGGAATGAATAAAAATAAAGAAAGGACTGGTTCATAAGAGAAAAAAAGAGGACTGATAGATGAAATACTGTGCACATCTGAAGAGAATAGTGACTGGTTGTGCCGTTTTCAGTCCCAGCTGTAGTGGGAGTACTCTCTGTCACTTCATCTTACATCTGAAATTAATTGTATTCCTCCAACCTGAAACCTTAGACTACACACAAAATGATTTTAGCAGCCTTTTGCACGGCACCGTCCTCAGTGACCTAACTCTTACTCACTGATACAAAATGATATCTGCTTCAAGTGATAATATCTGAGGTGATGGTGTTTTGGAACGTCTCATAATCCAGCACACGTAGGGAGGAACGTACATTCAACTGATGACGCCGTGTGACAGTGAAGCGACTGTATAACGGAGATAATTTAAACAATGAAAAATCCTCCCTGTTCCCTTCCCTGTTCTGTCTGCTGTCAAACTGTCAACCACAGCAGCGTGTGTATCTGCAAAAGAAGTTTGGCGAGTGTCACTCACATCTGAGGCCAGACTTGCTGCGTGCTCTTGGACAGGGACGGGGCTTCGCTGCTCAAAACGCTTCAGCCTCTCGTGGATCTGTGAAGTCAGTAATGCATCACAATAAAGGCTCTGTCTGTAAAAAAGTAAGGTACAAGTAAAAACATATACTTAATACTAACATTAGTCAGGAGAAAAACAAACAGGAAAATCACCCAAGCGGATTAATTATGTGAATTTAATAAAAAAGGTGTTTGTCATTTTACCAAGACTAGAAAAGAAGCAATGAAAATTTCATTAATGTGAATCAGTGAAACTGTATTTTTGTCACCTGTTTCTTTTCTTTTTAACGAATACATTTACTGACAGTAAGTACTGTAGCTGAGTACATTTTTAGGTACTTAGGTACTACAGTATATATATACAGTATATATAGAATATAAATAAATATTTAATTTTTACTTCACAACACACTATTATTTGACTGGCTACAAGTTATTATAATATTTTATATTTTAGGCATAAACAAATTATGCAGATCAAGTTAAATATGGAAAATAAACACTTCAAATAGATATATAGAAATTCATTCCATTATCACCAGATACAACAATGAAGTTCCACTAACACAATTTACATTTTAATATATTATAACACTTCATAAACCATTTGCCTGTAATATTCTGCTTTTACTTTTAATTGTAATGGAGTGTTTTATACTGTGTTATCACTTAAGTAAAGGATCTGAATACACAGCATCTAATTTCTAACACTTCTGTTTAAGCCAAAAGCAGTGTTTAAACCAGTTAAAAACACAGACACTGGAAATGAAGTAGAGGCAAACAATGGGACATCAGCATAACTGTGTCTTCACCTTAAAGAGCAGGTGAAGCTTCTTCTCCATCAACATGCTGTGGAGGAACCTGTAGTCCTCCTCTCTGTCTGCACGACACTCAGTTCCAGACATCACTGATGATGGCAGCCTGCATACGTCTGGAGGAGGAGGGGCAGACACACACGCACACGTAAAAACTGTACACGTGAACCACATCGACCAGCAGCACACCTGCGTCTGTTTCATTCACAGAACGTGTCTTGAAGGTTATGAGGTCAACAGCCCAAGAAGAGAGAGGTCAAAGGTTACATAGAGCATATGCTTCAAAATATTCACTGTGATCCTTTCGATAATATAAATATATTGTGCTTGTATTGCATATAACATGGACAGTACCTCTGTGTTCGGCTCAGCTCAGCATCTTCCTCACTCTCTATTAAAACACATATACATTCATACCCAGAGTATGAAGGATTAAAGAAAGGAAAGGCTCAAATGGGTTTACATGGCGCATTAAAGATACCTCTTCTGAGATTTTATTGCCCCCTACTGTTAGCATGAGATACTTACCGATATGAATAACTTATTAAATGTGTCGGTGTTTTTCAGCAATAGACAGTAGTATAAGTTATTTTTATTTATAACATTTCTTTCACATGTTTGTATGGTCAGTAGTACTTAACTAAAATTACACCACACAGCTGATGACATAATTTATACTAGTATAAATATTCTCTTATTATGATTTAGATCAATTTAGTTACAATCACATTTATTTTTTTTAATTTTCACATTGTTTTTTTAAAACCTGATAATGAATACAAATCCTGTGTAAGATAACTAAAAAAATCTAATTTAGGGTACATATGACAAGTGCAACAATATGTTTTAAGTCTATCCAAGCATATTTTAAGTAGAGACTCAGAGTAACCAGAGGAAACTTAAACTGCACTCACCAGCGACTGTCCAGTTCAGTCAGGCCATATATCCAGACAGCGGCCGCATATGAACGTCCACTTGTAGAGAGAGGTTGTGTAGTGTTCGACTGACCAGATTGTAAAAGAGACTATCTCTTTGTCTCTTATTCAGTCAATACGTGTCAGGTCTGACCTAAATCGAGCCAGCAAGCGATCAATACAGCAATCAAAGAATGTTAGCCTGTAACAGTCACACCGTACACTGTCACTGAAAACAAATATTCACACAGATTGAACTGAATGTGACGACAGAGCAATTTCTATGCTGTGAGCAACATTTAAATTTTTCTATTTGGTTTTCACCTGTCTTATGATAAAATACTACTATAATAAATCAAGATATTTGTTAAGGTAAGTGCATCAACTTCAACAGTAGTGGTAGCGAAATAGAACCGCGTACATTTCTCTAAGAAGCCCAGTATTGTAGTATTAGTAGTACTATTAGTAGTAATAGTATTAGTTGCATTGTAATACTGTTTTCTACTTCTACTTCACTACATTTTAGAGGTAATCATTGTTCTTTTTACTCCACTACTTTTATTACCAAGGTTTAATTACTATCCATTTTAAATTAAAATATCTGCTTGCTAGATAAAGACATGATGAACAAGACATGCACAAAACATGATGAGCTTTGCACTGTTTGTTGGACATAAAGTTGTGTGATAGTGTGACTGTGGGCTGTGAGTGAAAGCATTTCTCATTATTTTCTCAATTTAGAAATATCAGTAGAGAAGATAATCAGGAGTTTGTTGTAACCCTATACAGTATACAATAGTTGAAGTTTGGTTTCAGGGGAACAGTATTAGTACTTTTAACTTATTAAATTAAGGATAAGGATAATTCCTCCACCGCTTGTTACAAAAGAAATACAATTACTCCTATTCATTGAGTTCAAGTATTTTCTTTGAAGGGTGTGACTGACCTCTAGGCTAGAACTAAAGACTCATCTCCTCTATAGGCTACTGAAAGAAGATTCAGTCTGTCAGATTCAGTTTCTCCACACACCCTATACCAAATAAGTTGTTGGAGAAAAAGACAGTGTTAGATTTTATATAGAGGGCACTGGGTTGACGTCATTGATAGGCCATATGAAGACAAAAGAGCAGAGGAGCGGACAGACCGTGGGTGTGTCGCAGTAAATGACCAGACAACTACATGTGAACTAGGAGGAACAAGAGTGCAGCTCCGACTAGCTGCGTTTTCAGCTGCGTCACGTTCTTCCGACACAGCTGGGCTAATACCGGAAATGAAGGTCTTTATTTCAAAATAACAGCCCAAATGCAGAGATACCAAAAAGCTCACAGATGTTAACATCACAAGGTGGTTCTTTTCGTGCTACAGGGAGATATTCTTTTCATTATGACAACAAAAATGAGAAAATTATACGCTGGTCAAAATTTCTAGACATTGACAAGTAGTATTTAAAGTTATTATTTACAATTATTTATTATTTTAAGTTATTATTTATTAAATAACTATTACTAAGTATTTATTTAAGTATGATTTTATTGCTATTCAATCCAACAGTGACACTTTTTTCATTTAGTATAGTACATTTCTTTACTCAAAAGAGTACATTTGTGCCATGTTCAATAACTACGCTTTTATTTTGAACGGTAAACAGGAAGTTGTTTTTCCTAGCTAAACATTAGCGAGAAGTCCGTCTTCTCCGTTTCCTCCTGCCTGTGCTGCTTTCTGTTGAGCTGCATCGACCGAGCTAAGCGCTTATTGTAGCTACATGCCCGATGATGCACTGAGGGTGGTTTTTAATAAAGACCACCCGCTATGCAGTGCTGGTGCTCAGTGCACAGCTTGTAGGTATTTGTGTGGTAGGACAGACTGAGTGCAGACATCAGGAAGCTGAAGAAAGAACTGTGAGAGCAGACAGACAGGAGGCCACGGTTCCCCCCTAAATACATACACACATCACCACGGCCTTGATGGTGATGTATGCAAGGAAACCAACAAGAGTCAGCGATGGGTAAATCAGGCACAGACTATAACGTTTTTAAAGTATGCGTTGGGTTTACCTTATTTAATAATTTGTATGTCGGCTATTCGCGTTCGCTTGTTGCCGTTAGCAGTTGGTGCTACCAGTTAGCTAACAGTTTGCCTGCAATTAGCTATGGTTTCCGGCTATCTCTTTTAGCTAATCGATTAATGTTAACGAAACGATAGCTAACTATCATTGTAAGGGTAAACCCGTCGTGCATACTTAAGATTATCTATAGTCTATTTAAAGATATTTGGGCTGTCTTTATTAGTGATAAGAGGAGCTAAGGGCTTTCGCTAAAATGGCAAATCAAGCTAACTTCGCTAGCTTAACGGTAGCTAATTGGCTAAATGTAAATATTCCTAGCTTAAGGGAAATAACTTAAACTAGCTGGTTAACGTTAAACCGTCTCACAGTAACGTCTCTTCTATGTCTCTCCACAGGTGCAACGACAGAAGGGATTCACAATCCTATCAGGTAAAGCGTGTTGAGTTTGTAAATGGTCACCTGTCATTACTCTCCAGTAATGTAGCTCATAAAGGCTTCTAGCGCTTTTACCGTTAAAGTGGTAACCAGAAACTTTATATCACGGTCTTAGAGATGCTTTAACCAATAGTCAAATATATTATCACTCAGCTATATTGTGGGTCAAAATACTAAACACCAACAAGCTTTACTTTTAATACTTAATAATATATATATATTTTTTTTAACATGTTGAGCAATCCCTTGCCTGTAAAGAAGCTGGAGCCAGTAATTTACGTATATAGTACAGATGGCACAGGAGCTCATGCCTAGTCAATGGTAATGTTCTTTTTCCAATCTAGACCCATAAGTCTCAGCCAAAGAGCCAGTCCAGCACCCTGCACCGTTATGACAAGGTGCGCGATGGCTCATCAGATCCCACACCCCCTTACAAGATGCTGCGGCGCTCAGATGAAAGTCCTGTCAGCAGACATGGAGACGGCACAGGGCATGGGAAGCCTAAAACCTCTCACACAGTTAGAGGAAAAAATGGTAAGCCCACGTTTGCTAAACGTGCCCCTGCGCATGTGTGCAAGTGTGCTTAAAATATTGTTATAGGGAAAAGGCAGAATGTTAGGCCTGCTGTAACTGAAATAAAAGTCATCCGATTCTTGTGGCTACAGGCAAAATGTTGGCCCTTAGAAATGTGATCCCTTCAATAGACCAATAAATAGGTTGTGATAAATCTCAGCATTCACCTAAATTTATTTTGGTTTTTGTGTTGCCCCCTGGCATACTGTTTTCCCATGTACATCATACAATAAAACTCTGCACATCTGGTCAATATTATTCAATTTGTAATGGTAATTACAAGTAAAAAGAAGAATGAAGTCTCTGTGATGTCCTGACCAGGACCAAACATTCTGAACCTCATTTGATCCAAGCAAATTTGCTGCAATTTCATCTGACCAAAGAAAGTTCTGCCAATATTCAACAGGTTTTTTGTTCCATATTCTTTGGCAAAGTATAATCTTACAGTTTTGAGCCCTTATCTAAGCAGTTTAGTTTTCTACATGCATGTTGCCTTTATGCAGGGTCCATAAAAATCACTGCTTTTACATGCACTGAAGAAATCTGGTTACTGGAAATCCACTTAGTCATGCATCATGTTACATGACTGCATGTAAACATATAGACTGTCTGATCAGTCAGCAAACCCAAATTTCCACTGATAATCCTTGTGTCAAGTCAGAAGCGACCTGTCTGCTGTTCAGTGCAAGGTTGTACAAACAGCAAATTGTGAATGTGTTATTTTTAAGGACCACTCTCTTCTGTTATTGGTACTATGACTCTTTTATACCTTCTAACCATTGCTACAACTGTGTTTTGACTTATGTTCAGTAACTTCTAACACTAACACTTCTTCCCTCTTTATCATGTTTCACAGTCTAGTTTCTTACTTGTCTGGCATTTCCTTACCATGAAATCCACGTTGCATTAGGGACTAACCGGGCCAAAACTGAGAAAGCTGTGGTTTTCACAGGTTCCATAAGAACCTTGGGTGTGCAGTTCTATTGAAAGCACAGGCACAGGAACTTTTGTTGCATTGAGGTTATAATTTAGGACCTGTGTTTTCAATGTAGCTTAATCTGCATGTTTTTATATGCAAGCTTAAATACTCCAGCTAAAAATAATGAAACAAACTAATTTTGTTGCATATTGTACACACTCTTAACACCTTTCATGACATGTCAGTGTGGAGTTTGATGAATAGGAACATTAATCTAGAATCTATGATGAACAGATTATTTTATCTTGTTGCCATAAGATTACTGCTCAGTAAATAATTCTGACCTAAACATTGAAAGGCAATGAAAAAAAAACACTTCTCAGCTGTGCCTGTCACTGCTTCTTTATTCCTCTGCAGAACATTGTGTGCTTTTAGTTACTTGGTAAATATCTTTGTTGCAGGGACCAGCGGCTCTCCTCAGGAGAACTCTCACAACAGCTCCCATCATGGTTCTGACTCGCATGCAACTCAGAGCAAGCCTGCAGACAGGGTAAGATGGTGTTCAGCGTTGTCTGATGATATACCCTCATCTTTTTCTTAAGAAACTGCTGTCACGCTAGTTTGGAACATGGTATGTGGGGCATTATGTAGAGGCACTCTCTCTCTCTGCAGACATTTATTACCAAACTCAACAACAATGTATGAAAGGAACCCAGCGTTTATGTAACAGGCTCCATCCATAGAGTAGAGTATCGTATTAGATTTCAGTCTTCCTTGTTAGAAGGATTTTCCATTTGTCCTATTGAATAAGAGCCTAATTTCTCAGTGGATGGAGTACGTAAGAATTTGCATACACCGCATGGTTTGTTTGGAAATATGTAACCGAGGAACATGTTCTTCCTCCTGTGTGCACACAGAAGAACACAGAAATAGAATAAGAGACACAGACACTTTAAAGTTCAGCTCTAGCAAGATTAAATGTAAGGATTATATTTTGCTGATATAAGCCTACTAATAATTATTCCTGTTGCAGAGAAGGCTTCCAGATTTACAAGCCCAGAACAGTTGTTTAACTATGATTAAGTATCTGTCCATATTTTGCAGGTCTGCATTTGAAAACACTGCGAGGGGTTTCTGTTTCTGTTTTCATTTAGGAGTTTTTGTAACAATCATAAACTGTAGTTTGCTACAGTCTTCTGCTACTACTGTCCATTTTATCTTAACTTATGGTGAGAGAGATCTATGTAATTGTAGATGAGTGGAAAATGATGTTGCAAGCTATACCCTGACCCTGTAGGAATGAATGAACGTATCAGTATATACATGATCAACAATATTAAACATACCTGCTCCCACCTAGACTAAAAAAAACGTACTGTATGTTACTGAGGTTGTAAAGTGAGTGAATCCTTAAAATTACTGCCGTTTTTCAAATCAGTTCTTGTGTTTCTTATGTGTTAGTCTCTGAAGCTGTTGGTTACCATTCACTCCATACAAAGGCTTTATTTGGCAGAAAAAGTGTTTGAGCTGTATGTTCAGTCAGTGTGTTTAATGTCTACAGTTAACTTCACATGGTTTTCTGTTTCTTTATACCACCTTAAATATCGTCTCTCAGCACCAAGACCCAGCAGATGACTGGACAGAACACATCAGTTCCTCTGGGAAGAAGTACTACTACAACTGCAGAACTGAGGTCTCCCAGTGGGAGAAGCCCAAGGACCTGTTGGAGAGGCAAGCTCACTACTGTTCTGTACTAAAAGTTTGTTGATTTACTCTGATTTTTAATCTGTTACATTTCTAGAAATACTCATACAAAGTCATGACAGGATCACACAGTGTGCCAGTCTCAACAGAGTTTCATAGCGTAGGGCACAGACTCTTAACTGCAGCCTTCATTCTGTTTAATCTGCTTCAGGGAACAACGACAGAAAGACTCAGTCAAGATGGCGGCAAATAGCTTCCCCAGGGACATGGACTACAGACAAGAGGCCTTGCAGGACAAAGCTACAAGTAAGTTGACCTAAGTATAAAACCTTGGTGACAGAGTTTTGCATAGTGGTCCTCTCTTTTTTTACATCTATTTTTTGTACATCTGTCAATGAGTTTATGTTTCTGGTCTGCTTGTCTTCACAGAGACCATATCAGGGGACCAGTCCACAGCATCCAACTCCGGCCATTCCTCCTCTTCCTCTTCTTCTCAGAGCCTGAACTCTGCTCCTGGTGCTTTAGGTTCCACCCCCTCCACCATGTCATTGTCCTCCTCCTCCTCCTCTTCCTCCTCGGGGCAAGTGCCCCAATCTGTCCAGTCCCCGTCACCAGCGTTGTTGCAAGACCCAGCCCTCCTGCACCAGCTCCTTCCAGCGCTGCAGGCGACTCTGCAGATGAACAATGGCAATATGGACATGGCTAAGCTCAACGAGGGTGAGGGCACCATTTCCACACACACAGCTGTCTTTAGATTCTGTGTATGTGCTTGTATAACAAATAAGACAGCACATAGATGACTACTGCATCACATAAATGTTGATAGTTAGTGGTTCTTCTTCACTTTGTGTCCATAGTTTTTCTCATAATTACATTTACATCACTGCACCACCAGCTTCTACAGAGTGTTACATTATAGCTTGTTGGCGACTTGATTGTTGCTAGTTTAAAGCGCAATGTGGATGTGAAATGACTGAAAATGTGGTGATTTTGTGGTGAGTTTCTTGTAGCAGCTGCTGTAGCGATTGCTGATTGGGATTAGAATATGACAAGGCACATGTCTAATGTGTTGAGAAAGGAAGATGAAAGAACTGCTGACATGACTGCACTCAGTTACAGAAGCTTGCGGAACAGTTGGGGGACAAGAGCTCATGAGTTTGGCTCCTTATATGGCAGCTTATGATTTGTCCTTCATCTATAGAATCATCTACAAACTATGACTTGTTTCTTATTAATGGGTGACTGTGTTGTGCTATTCCTAACCCCAGGTTTAACCTCCAAGTTTCCCTGATTGTGTTGGTAAAATGATGTTTACATGAAGCAGCTACAGTGGCTGGTGAAAAGATGAATATTTTCTACAGATTTTAACCATGTTTTCTGACTTAACTGCGTGTTTGAGCACTCACCTGTCATTTGTCCTTGCTCACTGTGTGTGTTTGTGTGTGTGTGTGTGTGTTTGTTTGTTTGTGTACACTTCTCCACTTTCTTCCCTCCAGTCTTGGCAGCTGCTGTCACCCAAGCTTCCTTGCGGTCTGTGCTTCATAAGCTCCTCACTGCTGGACCTGCTTTCAACGTCACTGCTCTGCTCTCAGCTGCTCAGCACTCCAACCAAGGTACGACCTCCTCGCTGTTCCTCACCATCTGCTACACAAACTCGTTTTTTTTTTTTCTCCCCACCTTCGTTTGCTCGACACACAAAGTTAGCATGTTGATTTTTAACTTGTTCCTATCGAATTCTGCATGTTACAGTCTACATTGCTACATTGCTAGATTGACTTTTAGCAAAGTTGAAAAACACTCATCTGGAATGGAGGCTGTGCTACAAAGTGAGTTTAAAAAGTTAGGTTAAGTAAAACTTTAGCCACATTGTTGTCAATATTAGGGGAAATCCGTTTTGAAAGTACTGAGATAAGGTTGGTCTAACATAATTTTGAAGATTAAAATCTTATTGCCTCACTACAGCTTTTTTTTTTTATATATTCTTGTCAAATTCTGTGCTACGGTGCTGTTAAACTTTTTTTTTTTCCCCTCACGCGTGCTGTTCTCCACACCAACACAGAACGCTATGCAGGCTTTGTGAGGAGGGTTAACACTACTAAAGTTTCATATGTATAACCTCATGATGTTCTGTGGCTCTGCACCAATACTGTGTCTTCTTCTGTATGTCTCTTTCAGCTCAGCACTCCAGTCAGTCTCCTGTCTCTCTGACGTCGGATGCATCATCACCGCGGCCATACGTCTCACCGCGGAATGGCACGCCGCAGAGCAACCAGAAATCCCTTCTGACCGCTCACCCCAGCAGCATCGCATCTTCACAAACAAGGGTGAGCAGCAACACAGAAGAATGGAGGGAGCACTTCTCCCTCTCTCGCTCTTCTCCAGTTTGTTATAACTGTGAGATCTTATCTTTTTGGCGCTACTGCATGCTGCTTTCATTTTGATTCTTTTTATTTTATCCCCTGCTGTCTTTTCTTTCCTCTTCAGGGCAGTATGTCTTCAGGTAAGCAAGGATCTGTCCCTCTGCCTCAGAGTGCAGAGAAGCGTCCAGAGGACCCCAGAACTCTCCAGCAGAGAAGGTAGTTTATTTTCAGAATCACTTCAACACTATTTCTTGTGGGATGATTTGTGGTAAATTAAATGTACACAAATAAAAGACATGATCTTTTACAATGCCATGGCCAGTTCTCTAAGCCATGTTTTACAAAATCTGACAGTTTCCATAGACATGAGGTATAGTTCCCTGCTTTGGCTTATTAAGGCAGGAAATAGCTAAAAATACCACAGTGAGGTTGGTAATTCACCTAGATGTCATCCAAATATTATGAGCAGTGACTGAGTCATTATGAGATGTTGGGAATGGGGACAAATTAAAGGTGCAGACTGACTAATCCACATCATTCTTGACGAAAACGCCACAGTTAACAAGTTGTCTCACTCCACCAGCCAGGAGACTGTCTGTGCAGGATCAAACATGGCCAGTGCGGCGTTGCCCCACGTCCCCTCTGGCAGCACCAACCAAACCCAAGTTGACACTCCCACCTCCTTCACTCCCACACTGGTAACTCATTTTGATGAGAACCTTATCAGACATATTCAAGGATGGCCTTCAGAGAACACTGAGAAACAGGTACAGTTTTCCTGAGAGTCTAGAAAACACTTGGTGACACACAAATGTTACTATTTGTCGTCGGGACTTGACAGAAAGCACTCATCTCTTTCCCGCAGGCGGCTCGGTTGCGCGAGGACATCCACAACATGGGCAGCTTGTACATGTCTGAAATCTGCACAGAGATGAAAAATCTCCGCTCCCTGGTCAGAGTGTGTGAAATTCAGGCCACGCTGAGGGAACAGAGGTGAGAACAGAACTACATTTGATTACATTTGACGTGTGCGTCGCGTCATAATCAAACACACATTCATTCATTCCTTTTTTTTTTTTTTTCTTTTCAACTATAGAATCCTGTTTCTAAGGCAGCAGAGCAAAGAGCTGGACAAGCTGAAGAACCAGAACTCGTACATGGTGTGAGGACCTGTGTAAAAAGGACTTGGATTGATGGATTAACAGAATGATAGACATGGACAGCAAGCTGCTTACAGCACATTTATTCTCCCTGTAAGAGCAACTGAGAAAACTGTTAAAGACAGCAGCTGACAAGGAGAAGCTCCATCATCCTGAACAAGTCTTTTTTTCCCTTTTTTTTTTTTCTTAAAAAAATTATTTTTTCCAGTGTCACCACATGATTTGATCTCTGAAAGGTGAAACGTCACCAAGTTGGACACTTTAACAAAGTGGACATAAAGGACCTGAGGCTCTTTTCGAACAGCACCTTTTTGGACTGTGAACCTTGGATTGTGTGTATTGTATTGGGTTAACTTGTTTTCTGGTGTGTTTTTGATGTGTAGTGGTCAGGAAAAGATTAATTCTTGGAAAAATGAACTAAAACGAACCATCTCATAATAATTGGTGTGACAGTTCTGAGGGGAGGGGTGGGTGAAGAAACAGACTTCTGAAATGAACTTTTTCATGCATTGAAATGTATGGATTCAATGGCAGTGATGTTACTAATGTTATCTTTTTTGTTCGCTAGACTCGTCAGTGGTTTTGCCATCTCGGTGCGTCTTCGAGCTGGCTGGTTTTACATGTCATGATATTAGCGAAACCTTTCGCCAGATTTTTTTTTCTTTTCTTTTCATTTAAATGTGCTTCAGCTATTTTGTCACAGTTCATGAGAATCTGATTTCCAGTGGTATAAATTCACCGGGAAATCACAGCTAGTTATTTTAAACACACACCAGATATTTCAAAGCCATTAAAAAAAAAACCCTACGTAATTGGACCTAGGTTGGCTGAGGTTGTCCCCCTGCTGGCCAGTTTCTGATCCCTTCTGCTTTTTGTCTTGTTTTTTTTTTGCATATTTGTCAGCATTTTGTTTATCTCCCAAGAGCAGTTGGAGAAATATTTCATTCCTTTTGTGCAGCTTAGCAAGAGATTGTGTAAAAGAATAGAAAAAGTGACTGGATTTAGTCATGTAAAGCTAAATTATTATTGCACATGATGGGCTACGTCCTCGTCATGAAAAAAATTGAGTTTTTGGGGTTTTTTTTTTTCTTTTCAACAAGTGAATTCGTTTTTGTTCAGCTGTTACGGCTGCAGCCCTTTTATCAACTGACTAGCCACATATGGCTACTTTTATTCATGATGAGAGGGTTTACTTTTTATATGAACACCACATTAAACTGCAGTCGTACACTTCTACAGCCACTTGTCTCTCAGCTATTTTTTTTCTTTTTTCTGTCCTAATGTAGTTTTCACCAAATCTGATGTGCACACGTTTTCGGGGGAGGGGGTGGTGGGGATGGGGGCAGGCTTTGTATTCCATAAAGTGAGAATAAAATATTATACCACAGCTTCTACTTGAGATTATTTCGTAGTTCAGTTATTCTAGACTTTGATTACATGACTGTTTGCTTTGAGTAAATTTCCTGATTGTATTATGCATTCTAGAATTATTATTTTTTTATTTAAAGTGAGCGGTTATGTATCATGAGGAGAGTTAGGCTTACAGTTTGAAGAAATATGTGTAGAGGGACCAGAACATGCACTTGACTGTTGAGGTGTCTATGATCCTCAGGGTTTGGGTCCTATTTAGTAGTGACATGTTAAATAAATCTTAATCTTAATCTTAAATAATTTACAGAGTAGATTGTCTGGGGTGCAGCTCCTTCTCAGGCCACAAGATGGTGACAGTGAGCAACCCTATCTTAAATCTGGTTCTGCTTATGGGTGCATTTTTGCCGTTTTGCCTCTATCAGATTAAAAACCTATTACTGCACATGTCCTGTATAAACTAGCAAAACAAAAGCAGAAGACTGGATAAAATCTGAACTGAGTTGACCTGTGTTATATTTCTGGGCTGACTGAGGCACTACGCAGATGATAAGGAAGAGATTGACAACAAAAACAGCATGACACTGTTGTCCTGTATGAGGTCACACTCTTGGTAAATTGTTTATTAGTCTTTATGTACACTGCATAAAGTAAATTTTTGTAGGTGCAGTTTTTTTTTTTACCAGTGGTATTAAATGTCCTCACATTGAACACTTTTAATTATGCTGCAGCTCAATAGATTTTTTTTTTGGTTTATTTCAAATTCTGAACATTACGAAAAATGTGGAAGCTGGTGTTTTAGGAATCCATATCCAACAAAGTAATACCATTCTGTACTTCATAATGGTGAGCACTGACCTCTTAGAGCAGTTAATTTATCTTTTTCTATCTTTTCAAATCCCTCAGTGTGTATACAATTTCCACTCAATTTAATTTATTAACACTTAGTTATAGCATAACAGAGCTTGCACCTTTTTTTTTTTTTTTATGCATCAGCAGCTACATGTGCAGAGATTATCAAACATGTCTATTAGCATTTCTTCATTTGTCCTCATATACTGGACAGTATTATCAGAGGCCATGGAGCATGCAAGAGATTGCAGTGTGCCGCTCTCATTAAAAAACCATCTCTATTACAGCTGCATCACTAGCAAAGCAGTAAACACAATTACAGAATTGTTTCCATTTCATTATGTTATCTATGACTCAGACCTGACTCATTACACTTTACTTATTGCATTTATTCTGCTTAATATAACTGCCTAAGAAAATCATCAAGAGTCAGTTGCTCTAAATAGGTGTTTCTTTCATGGTTGTGGACAAAGGTGTCAAGTATACCTGCCTTCTAAATGACATCTGATAATAAATCTACAGTAAATCTTAGTGAATACATCCAAGTGCTCTATCACCATGTTAATGCAGTGGGAAGGTTAAGCTGGCTTTTTCACAGATCTGCAGCCAAATCTTACCCCTGGCGAGCAGCCTCTGCATCACTGATCCCAAGGCCTGGTCCAAGTTACCATCATGACGCATGATTATCACAGCTGAACAAATGAACAGACAGCACCAAGAGTGCAAATTCTCACTGGGCACGTACAGTACACATTAGCCAGCACAGGGTCAGTGCTATTATAATTATGTTTGCTATTTCTCTCTGCGTGCCCTCAGAGCCCTGTGTGCCTCTGGCAGTGTCAATCTCTCCTATAATTATAATTGAAATTATTTGTTCAGGAAAAAGAAGTCAGTCCTAAATTAAATCCTCCGAGTGAAGGCCTCATTTTTTACAGACACCCTCCTAGGATGTACTCTCAAACTGATCCTTTGCATAATAAAATGAAAAGGATGTGGATCTAGTGGGGTAGCCATACTGTGCTAGGATGCATCTGATGTAGTTTGGCTGAGAACGTATCTCACGTCAGAAGCTTCTGGTTCTGCTATTGAGGTTCTTAATCACCAGAGCCTTTTATATCTGTATAATCTCACCAGGCACCAGAAGTGCATTCTCCAGGCTGCCAAAGCATTACATTTACTATGTTATCTTCTTGAAGGTGCCTTAGAACCTGTCAGCTATTTTGTCAACCACTCACATTTGTTCACTCTCAACCTTTCCTTACTCTAAAATGTCCCAAAAGAAACAGAATTTAAGAGTAACTACTTAAATATACTTAAGAGGTTTCATCACTTTTTTATTGCAAGGGTAAACATTTTTCCACTGCCAGCTGAAACCTAAAAATTCTGTAAGAGAAACAAGACATTGCCCTTTTTGCCCATGAGGCAGCTCAGCACCATTGAACTTTAGATTGTTCCTTAAACCCCGATAGACCTGATCACTGTCATTTCTACACCAGGTGGCTGATAGATCCCATCCCTTCAGTATTTGCTTCATGCATTGCAGGTTAAAGGTCACTTTAATCTACTCTTGTCTTCTCTCTGTTCAGTTTGGTCACTTCTGGGGATTTTGGTGTCTCCAAACACTGAACCTCAATCAGCCACACATCAGTCAGAGTGTGGGAGATAATGGGCAGTCCTGTGGCCCCTTTGACCAGCAGCGTCCTTGGGGCACATGGGTAACTGTGCTGATTGCCTGTCATACTATATTTATCGCTGTCCCTGATTTATTTATGGGTCCAAGTAGCCAGCTGTGGGCTCAGCCATTAGCCTTGTTTGTCTATTCCATCTCTAATCTCCACTCCACATTTACCCACCTCTCTTGGTTATTGCCTACTCTCTCACTCTGTCCTTGTTATCCTCCACAACCTTACGTTGACCATTTTCACCTCAACGTAACCGACCCTCTGCTGCTTCTCTCCCGTCGTCACAGCCAGAGGGGTTACATCAAAGTGACCAATCTCCCCTCAAACTGAGCTCAGCATCAAGGGGGGTTAGCTTTGGCTGACTTTGTGGAACTTGTGATAAATGAGAGAGCTGTTGGCCAGCTCACATCGTTTTAGGCTGTCATTGAGATGTGAGGTGAGACTGGGACATGTTTCATTGCACAGAAAATGTTTAAGTTATCTCAGCATGATTGCTGGACTGATAGTGAGGTGAGGATTGACTATCTCGTTGCAAATATCCTGTTTCTGAGCTAGAAATCATATCTTGTAATTTAATACCACAGGCTTTCTATCCTGGTTTTGTGGTGGTAACATCTTCTGAACTTTTTTCTGTGTTCGCACAGACTTGACACTCACAACCTTTGAATCAAAATCAACGTACATTTGTGGAATTAGGATTAGGGGGGTTGGGTGATCAAACTACACCCGTGTAGCCGATAATCCTCCATCCTCCTTCATCCTCCCACTCTCATCAGCATCATTTTTGGCCACAACAAGAAGACACCTGGCTCTAAGCAAAAGTCATTACCTACCCACCACTAACAACCAGATAAATTTAGCAGTTAGTGGAACATTTTGCAGGTAGTCACATATTTCTCTCTCAAGTCAGTGGAGACCAACACAGAGCAACAATGGGCGTGAACATTAAACGTACAGTCACCACACAGACAAGTCTACATACTAATGCTGTTTGTTGTGTGTCTGCTAGATGTGTGTATATGTTATAAGTTGTTCTTACACCTCTTTGCAGCTCCGGCAAGTGGCCTTAATATAACAGCTTACCTTTCATCTGACAAGATGCTGATATTGTATTCAGATCACAACTCGTCCCCTCTGTGCCAATGAGGTCCCTCAAAATTGTAATGTTTCTTAAATTGAAACATCGATGGCCTATCTTTTAAACTTGACTTGGGCAGGGTGTGCATAAAAAATCAGCCCAAACCGAAGTTGCATAACCAGGCTCACATCATAGCAAGCTCAAACACAGACATCTCAGGATAATAAGAGAATAAGACACATTAAAAATCAGTCTCATTATCACTTTGAGACACTGTAACAACATATACTCACCACACGGGGGTGCTGTTAGTCAGTGGCCAAACCTACTGGCCTATGAAGTTCATAGAGAACAAGCTCCTCGTGGATCTCTTTGATCCAAATGTGAGTCTAACACATATCCAAAAGCAAATTACTGTCTGGCGTGCACCCAGAAAGGAAATTAGTGCTTAAACTCCATCATAAAAAAAACGTAGTGAACATGGATAAAACTATTTAGACATTCATCTTTGTATCTGGCCTGAGGATAGACTAATCTTAAAAGTCTACAAATATGATTTTCCAAATTCATTAAAAGCTTGTTTGTGTTAGAATATTATCATATTTCGTCATGTGTTCTTTGAACTGTTGCATAAATGTACAAAGTCTTTACAGTGGATGGAAAGAGGTTAAAGAAGTTGATGTGAAACAATACATCTGAGCAGCTGGAAACTGTTCTTTCAGAAGGTGCTTTAGGTTGCTGTGTATAGGGATCACACCTATTAGTGCCTCACTCACACCCACAAGATTCATGGCCTGTGCTCATTGCAGGCAGCATCAACTTTTACTAATTAAAACCACAAGGAAATTACTGAAGCAGGAAAAACTAGACACCTGGCTCTAACTCAAGATGCTTGTTTTTTTCTTTAGTTTATTGTAATAGTGAAGACTATTTACGGATAGTACAGTGTTTTGTAGCTATGTCAATGTTTGTTTGAAGCTGGAAGGTGGTAATCACTCTCTGGTTTGCTGCAAAAAACAATATTTTAATAAAGGTAAATTGCATTTGTCCAGTGTCAGTAGGTGTGCAGGCATGAACAGTCTAATATTAAAAAAATGTGGAGGAAATATTAAAACAAGAATTGTGTAGGAGGTTTGAACACTTGACTGTGTGAGTGAGATGTGTGACCTTTTTCCAAAGAGGTTAATATAAGAAGATCATGTCTACTTTGTGTTTAATACATTACATACCCATCTCCCCTCTTCCCTTATTGTAATTTACCTGTGATACCAACCCATAAGTACGTAAGTACTGGGACTAAAGCATCAGATATACTTTAAGACCTATTGAGCCATTTGATACCCAGTGAGAACCAATAAACTCATACTACATTCCAAGTCAAGAAAATGAGTTTAATTAATGTTAAGAAGCCTTAAGATGACCTTAAAGTAAAGTTATAATATCCAGCAGAGGTACATTAATGGGAACACAAAAATGCTACAGCATTGTAGCCCACAGATGGACTGTAAATGTTAATGCTTAATAGCAATAAATAGATGAGAAATTCTCAGACAGCTAGGAGCACCATTAAACTGGAACAATTAGCCTTCTGAGAACAATGGCCAATTAGCTGGTGGCTAATAGCATGGCAAAATTGTTATTGTTTCAAATAGTTACAGGACTTCTACAGGTCAAGTAGGTTAGAAAGGTTTTCTTTTGGGAGTATAAAAGTGCTTTATCAGCCAATAGTAATGCTGCCTCAGTAGTGGAGCACCTTCTATTTTCAAGTGTGAAGAGGGACCCAGCATAAGATAGCAGTCACACCCAAGTCGTATTGTAAGAAGTAAATACTGTCTAAAAAGAAAGCATCCAGTCACATGAGTGAATAGTTTTTTCACTTTATAACTGTTTCCCACTGGCCCTGTCGACACGCTCCGTCTCAGCCCATAGACTTTCAATGGCCTTAATAACACCATATAATGGGATACTTTATCGATCCCCTTAGGGAAATTGTTGTTGGACATCCTAGAAAGTTGATTCTGTTCATCTGGACAAAGTTTTTTAGTGGGAGATATATTTCAAGACTCTTCCTCAGTCTCAACTCACAAAAATCAACACAAAAACAAAAAAATACATCTGTAGCCTGGTCAAGGCTTCAGTTTCTCTTTCAGCTTAACTGTTTCTGCATGGGGATGGGACATAT
>JAUBNQ010000009.1:5230720-5242914 GCA_032353495.1 Ctenopoma kingsleyae
ACTCAAATGATTCCATAATGCAGCCATATCGTGAACAAGGAAATATCATAAGGCATTATTTGTATGACCAGGCAGCCTTTGACAACTATAAAACAAGTCATGTCCACAGGTGTTTCAAGTATTTGTGTTCACATGGACAGACAAGCTAGACTAATGTAAAAGCCTTTGCAGGGTTATTATGATGGTTATGTCAATTATGAAATCTGTAAGTTATCAGTAAGTTATCAGGTTTATCATGTGTTAAACATAACTGCACCATAAACACCATAAAGTTTTATTTATTTTGTCCCAGTTTATCATTGTTATTTTCATGTTTTTGGTCTTTTAATGACCATTTCCCGGTAATAACTTGAAAATGTTTGACAGATTGACGCAGAGAATTCAAACGCACCATTTGGCTTTGTGACTGTAGCTCTGTGTGGAGAGGATGCAGTTCTGGTCTGGCTCTCAGGTTCACAGAAGGATGTTCTTCATACAGCAGGATTCCTGCACCTTATGTGGCATACGTATTATGGCATAACCAAAAGTATGTCTTGTCTTTTCACTAAAATGTCCCATATGCAGAATGTGTTTTAAGTAATGTGCACAAACACTGCTTATTTTTTAATCACAGCATCTGGGTTGGGTTTTAAGCTCTCTGCAATGGTTTATTGTAGAAAACTGCTTGTATACACTGTAAAATGTGATTAAAAATCACATAGAAACAATGCAGAAAATTTGTGCTGTATGTATGTGGAAAGTAGCATTCTGTCAGTACATACGTCATTTGTCAATGTGAGGCTAGAGGTTCTAGTATAGTGTCAACAAACCTCTTCTCAACTCATAAATAAAGCCAAAATATTGGCTTTATTTCAAGCCCACTTTGTGCTTTCCATGCAATCGTTTGACAGTTTTACACTGATGGTTGTGTTGGAGTAATAACTGCAAAACACTCTTTTTTTCTCTAAGATAAAGTTAAGACAAACATGAAGTGAAAAAAACCTGGCTGATCTTTTGACAGCACTTTGCACATATTGATTGATGTGTCCAGAATCTTCAAAATAATCTTCAATCCTGCTGGAATAAAAAAGAACAAAAACTCCATCCACTGCACATTAAAGCTCATTTCTAAGTTGTTTTTTAAGGCACAGCTCTGTTCTTTTGAACAATACAAGAAACGGCAGCCTGACCTCACCTATTAGTTATCTTGTTTCATGCCTGAATGAGAATCCTTGCTAGTATACTCCACATTGCATATTTGTATTTGTAACAGTTAACAAAATAATTAGTGTCCTGCTTACAGATCAGAACAAAAATACTATCAAGGATATATGTAAATGTAAGTTTGTAGTAGATTGGTGTTGACACACATTTATTGCTTAAATGCAATGTGATGGCAGTGATCAAGTTACTCACTGAAAATGTAGACACTAAAAGACAACACACTCTTTTACACTAAATTATCACACTGATCACACTGTGTTACACAGGCACCACTTGTTTTATGGTCATGCATCGTTCAACATGTGCTACACAAATAAAGACACACATTTTAGCTTGCCAGTACACCTAGTTATTATCTATTTATATTTAATTAGAGTACCAAAGATTTAAATTGAGTGATTTTTCTTTATTTTCAGTACACTCTGGATTACCACTGAAGACAATGAATAAGAAGCCACTGGATTCAGAAGCATCATAGTGAATCTCTCACTCTGCATGTATTGCTTGTGGACTACTGGATGCATTACTTCACAGAGCTGCAATAATGTAAATTTAAACAGTATGTTTGCTTCATGACACCATCTCATGTACAGTATATAGTGGCCAAGGTTGAATAAAATAGTGTCAGCATATTGTTTTGCATCAGAGTCATTTTCCTCATGCAATAAATAACTGTTTGGGTTTGTGTTAGTCAGTGCAGTTACACTTGACAGACCACAAGGACGACCCCAGTGCACGTTTGTTTCTTAAGCACCGTTTTCCTCCCAAGTGGCTGGATTTAATTAACTATGAAAAGAACTTTGTTTGGATATTAAGTAAAAAAAGAAAGTGTTTCAAGCGTTACACCCCCACTCCTCTTTTCACAAAGGCAAGAAGATCAAGAAGTGCAGTTCCAACCTCATTTAAAGATCGCTTTAATTACACAGCAGCACCTTTGACCCCTCTTTATTCAAAGTGCTTTACTGTTTTTTTATGCATCACCTCAAATCACAGCAGCTAATAAAAGCAATATATCTTAATTCTTTCTGTACCGGCTTTTTTCACATTGACAACAGGAAAACAGAAAATCTTACTGAAAGCAAGATCTCATTTGTTAGGTTGTCTGAATGAGCTTACACACCAAATTCGAACCCACCTTTTAACTAATTAAGCTGCATATTTAGATACACATGAATGTAAGGCTTGCTCAATAATCGATTGATTCCCCTGGCAGGATGCAGTCAAGTTTGGACACTGATGTGTAAACAATAGTCTTTGTGTTGGGAGTGGATGTAAAAAAAGTAGCACATTACCTTTACCTCTTTGTACTTTGGTCTGTTGGCTCTATAGAGCCGCAGTTAGACTGTTCTATTCTCACTGGTGAATGTTGGTGTAGAAGTGAGGATGGTTCCTGAGTAATGCGTGGTGGTCTGCAGCCTGGCAGTGATGAATGCTGTTGTAGGGTCTTGCTGTGGTTTTAGGTTTATTATGGTCATAATTGGAGGATTGGAGCTGATCTGAATTCAAGCATATGCTTAGACCATGAACTTTGTGTAGTCCTGAAGGCTTTTTTTTAAATCCTTGTGTGATGCGCAGGGCAAAAATGGCAACAAGCCAGGTTACTGTCACATGACTTACCGGTAGCAGGATTGCTGCTCAGTGTCTAATGAAGGCAGTTTTCATTATCATCAGGGCTCAGGGTGTGTTATGATGCCAGATTGAACTGATCTAGTAGGTGTTACCTCACATAAATTTAATTGCATATGAGCTGGTAAGACAAGAAGAGTACTTCACAGTTGAAAGTAGAACAGAGTGGAGGTCAAAAGGTGACTGTGTATCTTTGCCAAGATCCTTTCCTGCCAACGGGAAGAAGCCTTTTGTCCATTGCCAAATAGTCACGATGTGAATAACTTTGCTTTGGCTCTTCTTTTTGTTTGGGCTCATTAGCCTGACCTGTCTGTCACAGGATTTGTAACCTTAAGCAGTCCAATTAGAGAAGCAGTCTTTTGTTGCATTTCTCATAAACTTTAATTCTACACAACGTCTTGTACTTTTCCTCAGAGAGGACTGGAAATGCATATTATAGACGCCAAGGAAAGAAATGTCAAGCACAAGGTTTCCTTAGAGGCTTTAGCTTAAATGCTGACATATAGCTAACCAATGCTTAGGCTTAATTACCCTTTCCAGCCACAGGAAGTTATCCAGGAAACCACAAACCTTGTTGCAGATTGAGGTACTGTATTTTCCTGCATTATCCAGGTTGTGTTTTATGTTTCTGGGCCATAGCTTCTGACACATCAAGGGACTGGCCCTAGTTAATCCATGGAATAGGGAGTGGAGATCAGGTGAGGGAGGAGGAACAGGTGCCAGTTTGTACGGTAAGTTGAAGTGTCTCTGGTAAGTGGTAGCTTTGAAGATTTTTGTGGTTTATATGCTATTTGACACAATTTGTATTGTATTAACAATTTAGGGAATTTTAGGAAAGCTGCTTAAATTGCGCAGGACAGATAAATCCTGGGATTAGACGGCCAGGGTGCTGAGGCATGTTGTAAAATTTGATAAAACCTTACTTAAATGAAGTACTGGTTAATTGATTTGTGTTTAGTTATGTAATGATTTGTAGGTCCAAAGTTGTTCCTGGGAAGGACACAAACCTGAGGCTGCTTGGTCTGTGTGGACTTGAGTCTGGTATTCGGGAAATTTGTAACTCTGAGCATGTGATAGGGATTTTTTAATTGTGTGATGTTGGAAATTTAATGGTTTTCTTATTTCAGTCAAACACTGATAACTATCCACTAGATTTTAATAGTATTTTAAGTATTTATCTTTTTTTAATAACTGCTCGTCCTTGTGTCCCTCTGTAGGGTTTCCTGTTGGAAGTCAGTGGGCATACTTGGGGCAGGATTATTTGGTGTGACACTTGGAGCTGCAGTGGAGCAGTGTGTGTGGTTTTGATTGGGGTGTGGGCACTTGATGTGTCAGTGGTATATTTCTTTTGTATTCAGTTTGATTTTATCCTTCTCTTGTCCAATACTGTGCTGTCCCGCTTGTCTTTCTTGGAAATTAATAAAACTGCTTGTATCAGTGTTTGAACAAAATATTTGGCTGGTATTGATTTAACCCTTCTGTTTAGGGGTTAAACCACAGGCTACACTTGGATGGTGACTTTGAATAAGATATTTATTATTGCACTTGGTGGTGGGCTACATTAGCATGTTAATATGCTAAACTAAGATGGTGAACTTGCTTACGAGCTGCTTAGTATTGGCATATTAAGCTTTGTGAATGTGAACGTGTCAGCATGAAGATATTGACATTTTATTGACAGCACCACTGTGCTTCAACAACTTTGGTAAATCAAACTAGTGGTAACACGAGATTCAAAATAACTTCACTCAGCTCCACACGGCCTTCTCTCTTCCTGCTCTGCTAACTTCTGCCCAGCTCTTCAGGCATCAGTCTTATGAAATTAACAATGAATGAGAAAGTTACAAGATGAAATAACTGAATTTCCCTGACTTGAAGTCAAAAGACACATTTAAATGATTAAATTAATCTGCAAGTGTATAAAATTTAGGTTTCAAAATCATGCTATCATAAGCGGACCTCTCTGTTTTGACACTCTGGGGACGTGTCCGGTAAAATTGTCTGCAGTGTTCACCTCTGTCCTGCTTTTCCAGACATGTCTGAACCCTCTGTCACCTGTCAACTCACATGTGCTTGTCTCTCATGGTGTTCTTTGAAGACTGCATTAAAGCTACATTTCTGAACTATATTATAACCACGTTTTAAAAAAAAAACTACTGTACCTAACACACCAGGTAAATTACACAACATACTGTTGAAAAAACAACCTTCCAGGTTAGACCGTTCATAATGCAGTTTATAGACATTTCATACATTTTCAGCAAAAATGCTCTGTATGAAAAAAAGAAGTAGGACTCTTTAATTTATTCACTCTCCCTCCCCTACATGAGCAAGTTTCTAACATTAATATTATAGAATATATTCAGATACAATGCAACACGGCAGAGCTGCTTTTTCTTTGCCAGACACTGTTCGTACTATAATAATTCATTGGGAGATAATTTTAATTCACAGCCAGATGTAATTTGTTTCCTAGAAACTGGTGACAGCACCATTCAGATGGAGCTATTTTCTTTGCTCAGCAAGATCGGAACCTGTGCTGCACTTTACCTGCTCTGTACAGTATCTAATTTAATCAACATCTCACGCTGATCACCAGATACTGAAGCTACATTCTGATCTTGTCTCAGTGTCAGCATCAACACGTCATTATAATGAAGTATTGAATTGAAGGAAATGATTCATAAGTTTGACTTTGAGGTGCTTGGAGCAATGTAACTTCAGTTTAATGACCTACTCATATCACACTGAGGTCACAGATAGAAAATTATTCTGCATGATTACTCTCTTACCCCCCTAAATTGTGTTCTGAATTGATTAGCGCAAAATTATGCAATTGTCATTTTGTCTATGCACAGTACCAGTAGTGAAGAAGCTGTGAATCAAATTGATGCTTTTCACAGGTCAGAGAATGATTTATAGCCAGGTAAAAAGTGAGATTAATTCACGAACAATTGGTGTGACACTTATCAGGATGGTAGCGTACATAACCAGAAAGGACAAAACAGTATAATACATCTGTTATCTATGAAAACAGAATGGACAATAAATGATGCAAACCACTGATCTTCAGTCACCTGTGGAAATAAAATGGAGCATTAGGCTGATGGCAAAACAAAAACCCTGACATAACCTCAGATGTGTCAGAGGAACCCTGGAGAAAAGGGATCATGCAGATTTCAGAGGTCTGATATGAAGATGAAGACTTTCTTCTCTGCCATGTTTGACATGTGCGGTGCCTTCCAGGATCCCAAACTGGTTAACGGTGTTAACAGAAACCTCTACATTTGAGTCTTTTTTTTTAATCTCTTGGGCTTGTTGTCCATCTGTCTGATGTGGTGATCCGGTTCAGTGTCCTGAATTAAAGCAAGACAGGCAGTAGGTTGAGAACCCAAGGGTTCCTCTGACGTATTGTGTAAGTAGCTAAGGCCTTTGATGGATGACTCTTATTTTCTTGTCAGCCTGAGACTACTTTTATGTTTATCTTGATATCTTCTTGATGGGCTTTCATTTATCCAGCAGAGACTGGACAGGACAGGAAGGAAGTGAGGGAGAGAAACAGAGAGAGTCAATCACAGAAAGAAAAAGAGAACAGGAAACTGACCAGAAAGAAAATCCCGCTGTAATTAAATTGAAGTGTTTTAAGTCTCAGAAATAATAAGCTCCATTTGCCATATTGTATTTGTGCAGGATTGTGTATTGAAAATATCTTCACTTGCCTTCTTTGACTGAGACAGCATCTCATTCACCTTCAGAGTTGGAGATGTGAATGAAGTTCACAGTTTCCCTCTGTGTGGTCATTACTGGGTCACATTTGGGCAGCATGCACAGCTGGAGTAGGTCTTGTTTTCTCCAAGTAATGCCTGTGGTATTCATTTGGACCCTGTGGTTGTTAGTTACTTGATGTGCAGCACTCCCCCTGCACCACCCAGGGGAAATTTAACCACATTGATTTTCAGGGCCTTCCATCAGCTGACCTTAAAAATAACTTGAGCATCCTCGTGAGAAGTCTCTACACACTGAGAGCATCTTTTTCACTGTCTTGGTGTCTCTCAGATACTATACTAGATATTTGAATGAATAATAAAAAAAACACTAATGGTCTAATGACAGGAAAGTGTAAGAATGAGAATGAAAAAAAACTAACTCTACCTGTGTCTACACAGGCTGTGTTCAAGCACAGTGAAGTGTATAAGTAAGAGATATCTGTACTGGGTTTGCAGGTCTTTAGCAGGAATAATATGTGAGCCGTTATGTGTATCTGTGTGTAGACCTGCTGTCTGCAGATCAGTGAAGTTTTCAGTCAGTAGTGATTGAAATGACACAAGGGCTTTTTGTTTTAAAACGGGCCCTTCATCGATTTAGTCTCACACTTTAAAATTGGGGAACTCACAAGAGACAGACTAAAAAAAGAATGGTTAAACTCAAAGAAGCAGAGGCTGAGATATCCTGTATTTTATTCTTTCAAGTTCCTCTTCACATCTTCAGTTTAAGGCAGGACTTTTGTTAACATTACTGAGCTTGAAGTGCTGATAACACTAAAGATATCATCAAAGTTGCTGTTTTTTAATCTTTGGAAACCTCCTTGTAGGATCACAGGAGACATATACTGTAACTATTCCTCAGGGCCGATAAAGAGAACTTCATGTATAACAGCAGAACATTTGAAATATGCGAGTCATAGAGTTTTTTCTTGGCAGTACTAAAACTACTAGAAGTTGTGAACAGTGTAAGATATTTGGGTCGTATTATTAGGAGTGATTTATGTGATGATGACAATGTAGTGCGACAGTGCTGTAAATAATATGCACAAGCTAATATGTTGATGCGTAAATTAACTGTGAAAATATCACTGATGAAGTGTTTATGTGTATAGTTTGAGAAAGGATGGACTCTTTCCTTTGTTATTCATGAAGTAAAAACTTAAATGAAAGAACACAGCAGAAAGCTGCTTTATTCTATAACTAATTTCTTTAGCTCAGCACTGACATCAGCTATATCGTGTATAGATACAGTGACCCGTGTAACTGCCTTCATGTCACCCTGAAAAATGGCAAATGATGAAACTGTAGACGTTAAATTATATTTAAATTTATAAACATAAACAAAATTCTAATCTTACAGTTAACTTTGCGCTTTTTTTTAAATTTCAAGATGAGGAAGGAGGAAAATAAAATATGTAATCTGAGGTATTCGTTTTAAGTAATGCAATTACAAGTAATTAAGTAATTAATTATGATCTTACAGTAACTTGCCCATCACTGAATAGTAGGTGTCTTTGTTTATGACCATCAGGTCTGTCCAGATATAAAGACGTGATTAACATCTTAAACCAGTGAGAGAAAACAGTAAATGGAACAGCATTGTCATCGTCACTCTGTGTCATCTGCCAGGCAGTCTGTATATAAATTCCAAGAAACTGCCTCATCCTGGCATCCATGTGCTCGTCAGCAGCAGGATCTATGAGTTTCACGCTCTTGCAGGGAGGCCTTTACTAGCAGCTAAAGCCCGCAGCCATTATTCCCCTGGCTCAAGCTGTGTTTCAAAGGTGGCAGGGAATCTGACAGGAATTGGCTGTTGACTCAGAGCACCTCTCAGGTTGTTTTAATTCAGCTGAGCTTTGATGGGCACAGTGCCAGTGTTTGGGGTCTCAGTTTGATGTACAGCTGCTTTGAGGCCAACTCTGGCTTTAGGTAGTAAGCTCTTCATTATTGGAATGAGCTGCATTTGTAATGTTATAGTTTTAATTAGTGTTGTCATGTGTCTGCTTGTGTGCGATGGGCGAACAACCCGTCGTATGATCTTATAGAATTTATCTATCTTACAAAAGGGAGCTCGATCATTGACATTTCCTGACTAATTTATACAAGCATTCTGTACGCCATTAAATGATGATAAAACGGTAAAAAAGGTCATCTGAGAAAAGAACAACAGCCACTATGAGATCAATTGAACTGCTCTAAATGAACAATACCGGTGTTTAGAATTCAATTTTTAAGGCGGAGAGGATAGTTACAGACAGCATTTTGATGCTTTGGTACTGCTCAGCAGACAATACCTTCCTCAGATGACAATACTGTCAGACTTTGACAAATTACTGTACACAGTGACACAATGTTTCAGCCGGGCTTTTTCTGTCATTTCCTCCCGGCTCCACACAAGTCACTGTCTGCTTCTGCTTACTAACTCTCTAGCTTACTTTGTTAGCTATTCTCTGAGACTGAAAGTCACCAGAAGCAAGTTGTAATCCGCAATATAATAATCCTTAAGAGAAAATATACATGTTGAACTCAAAATAGTAAAACTAACCTTTAATCATTTAGTTTCTTTAGCAACTTATTACTCTTCAGAAACATGGTGCAAGCACATAATAGAAAGGGAGCTGCATTAACTCCACAAACAGGTCATGTGTCCATCTCAGGAAAAATACAGGTAGGCAGACGCTCAGCCGCACTCACAATCGTACCTATGGGCAATTTCAAAGCTGTGTATTCAGCTTGAAAGGATAGTGAAGCGAAGCACACAGAGGA
The DNA here is from genome assembly GCA_032353495.1 of Ctenopoma kingsleyae. Lineage (NCBI taxonomy): Eukaryota > Metazoa > Chordata > Actinopteri > Anabantiformes > Anabantidae > Ctenopoma > Ctenopoma kingsleyae. The sequence continues at coordinate 5,240,080 of JAUBNQ010000009.1, forward strand.
ATTCCGAACAGCAGGAAACATGCAAACTCCACAGAGCAGGACACATCACTGCTCTGCTCACCTTTTGTTGCTTTGTAAATGTCAAGTGACTTTGCTACTATCAGATGAAAATAAGTACTATATGTTGGAGTCTGTGCACTGCTTGTCAGTGCTAAATGTAGGTTTGCTGACCTCTTTTCAGTCTTTTGAGTGACATTTGCTATGATGCACGTTTACCGCAACTTACAGTTGGTCACAGTCCACAGTTCAGTGTTGAATTGATTTATATTCCAGGCCTCATCTCACCTTTGACATGTAAAAGAAATATCACCTTGATCTCTCTGCCAGTCACCACGGCCTTCAGTGACTTTATTTGAGGATAAAAAGACATCATTAATCTCACGTCTCATCTGTCATATTTATAGAGGGGAGTTTGTGAGACAGGCTACATGACTGACGTGCTCCCAGTCTCCAAGGACGCGCATCGTTACTGCTGCAGCTCTGACTTGTCCCCCTGCGTTTGGATACAAGCTTCAACGCACACAATTACACTCCTGCTGTGCCCTTAGATTCATTTAGGGGGTGACAAACAGGCACCTCTCTGTGAGTTTCCTAAATCCAAAGAACCCACATTGAACAAAGACAGGTTTCAGAACTAATATAGGGGTTTGAGAGCAGTATTAAGTTCTGCTCTGTCATGGGGACCAGGCTGGTTCCTCCAGGCTGAGATTCTTCTTGATCACAGTGCCTGATATCCAGGGCTGAGACATTAAAAACAACAACTGAATATAAGTGATGATTAAGTTGAAGTTGAGTATCCTTAGATGAACTCAAGTGAACCAAGTCTGGAATATCAAGGGGACAAAGTCTCAGGGGACTGTTACGGCCTGTGCAGTGACTGACACATGGTTTGGTGCTGTGATTTACTGCTAAGTTGCTTCTGAATATGAACTGATAAACCCCAGCTTGTTCTTGAGTCTGAAGTGGCAGGTCCGAGGACATGGTATGTAAGTATCTTGGGTTCTTGTTCAAATATTGTATAGTGGGGAATTGGAAACTGATTGTGAAGGTGCAGCTTTTTCTTTATTGGTTAGTCAAGATCTCATGTACTATATAGTCATGGGCTTGAGCAATGACTGAATGAATGAGACTGAAAATCAAGAACCAAAATTTCAAGGTGTCTATGATTTGGATTTGTCATAAGAACACATAGTATCCCTATCCTCCAGCCATACAAGATCATTTTCACATTTTCAGTTCACTCCTTGCAAGATACACTATCCATCCTGGCTTTTACCAGTTTTAACCTGTTCCTGTTTAAGTTGCTTATACCCATGTTTTGACCTACCTGCCTACTGTGCCCTATTACTTGTTTGTTATAAGTAAACCTGTTAGCCTAAACCATCCATGAAAAGTCACCAAGTCACAGTCACAGAAAATGGATAGATGGATGGATTGATATTTTATCTGACATTTTGCTTTTATGTTTCATGCAAGTGCTTTATCAAATTAGTGTCAACTCATAAACCCACAGTAAACTTGGAGACAGGTAGTATTGAAGCACAGAAGTACTTTGGTCAGTTTCTCAGCCTTAAGGCTAAATATAATTAAGCTGCCATATCTAGTCCTCTGTGTGAATTGTATCTGATGGGTAGTCAGCAGTGCACTGAGAGTGGGATGAACATGGGGTCAGCATGGGCCCACAACTCATTTTTGCCCCAGGCCCCATAGTGCATTAATCCACAAGACAAAATAGCTGAACACAAGCATCAGCTTTTCCCTTTATTTCTATATTGTGTGTTCACAGTAAGTGAGGAAGACTGCAGGCATGAGCAGAGCTGTGTGCCTCAAAACAAAACAGGAATGGAAACCTACAGATCTGGTCTTTAAAGTTATCCTGCAAGACACTTGAATAGATCTAATGATCTCCCTGTTCAACTGTGATTATTGTCTTCTGTGTTTTCCTTTGTCTAAGCCTCTGCCACGTTTCTTTCTATCAAAACCAGCACATGGGAATCCCTCCTGTCACTGTCACACACATCTCTTCACTCATCCACATAGGGTTTAGGTCAAATCAGTGATGTGCTGGGTGACACGGCTAGGTGATACGTCATATAAATGATATGAAGTGAGATTACTCTAAAGCTTTATGTTGTACTTCTGTTTTATCTTGAAAGAAACAGACATCTTCAACTGCCTGTGTCTGCCAGAGGGCGAAAGAGCAGCCTGTCGCCAGGGTGAACTAAGTTCAAGGAAGGATTACTGTTGAACCTGCACATCCTGCTAACCACCCGTTCCAGAAAATTCACTCATGAGACAATATAGTACCAGAACAAGCAGGCTTTTTTTTTTTTTTTACAGAGAGCCATCATTCTTCTCAAACACTTGCCCTGCAGCGCTACCTTCATGAACTCTCTGGCTCCCAAATCACTACAGCACTACCCTTAAAAACCTATTTTCCACGATTACATAAAAATTGAAAAAGCACAAATGAACACAAACAGATACAGTTCAAGACAGCACTGAGCAACTGAAGTGGACCTCTGTCAATTTTAAATATTTGAACTTGACCAACTTAACTTTAACTAGATCACTGGCCAGTGGATATTAAGAATTTATCTTAAGCAGATGTTAATGAAGGCGTTAAACTTTATTCAGTGTGAATTTTGTCAGACTCCAGGTCTCAGTGCCGTACAGCAGAGTAATCAGATATCTGTGAATAAAGCAAGTCAGGGATTCATTTTCAGTTTCACTTAAATGCACTTAGAATTAGAGCTGTAGCCGCAATCGGAGAAGGAGTTGGGGCTTATGAAGTGCTGTGATACTGAGCAGCAGGTGTGTTTGACTACTAAACAG
>JAUBNQ010000009.1:5285798-5298972 GCA_032353495.1 Ctenopoma kingsleyae
ACTCAACTTCTTTGGTTGACCATGGCAAGGCCTGTTCTGAGTGGAACCTGTCCTGTTAAACCGCTGTATGGTCTTGGCCGCCGTGCTGCAGCTCAGTTTTAGGGTGTTGGCAATCTTCTTATAGCTTAGACCATCTTTATGTAGAGCCACAATTCTTTTTTTCAGATCCTTAGAGAGTTCTTTGCCATGAGGTGCCACGTTGAACTTCCAGTAACCAGTATGAGAGAGTGTGAGAGCGATAACACCAAATTTAACACACTGTTCCCCATTCACACCTGAGACCTTGTAACAGCAACAAGTCACATGACACCGGGGATGGACAATGGCTAATTGGGCACAATGTGGACATTTTTCACAGGGGTGTACTCACTTTTGTTGCCAACGGTTTAGACATTAATGGCTGTGTTTTGAGTTATTTTGAGGGGACAGCAAATTTACACTGTTATACCACCTGTAGACTGACTACTTTACGTTATATCAAAGTGTCATATCTTCAGTGTTGTCCCATAAAAAGATATAATAAAATATTTACAAAAATGTGAGGGGTGTATTCACTTTTGTGACATACTGTATGTGTAATAACGTATGCAAAAGCAAAGGATTCTGAATGCACACTTTTAGGCAAAATTTAGTGCAAAGTTTTAAAATGCCCTGTATTATGCCATGTTAACTTCCAAATCTGCATTTCTGGCACGTTATCCTACTATGGTTCAAAAACAATTTTTTCAGGTTTCTGCACCAGATAATTCTTATTTGGAGGCATGTGGCAAAAGGAGAAACAACAGCGGTTTATTTCAAACCATGCATGAAAAACTCAAATTATGGGGTTGAATGCGATGTGCGTTTATGTGTCTCTGTGCTTTTCATCTCTAAAGTCTTATGACAGACTGGTGGGATCATCTGCTTTTTTATATCAGTTTAATCAAATAGTCTGGCAAGCTTAATACTGGAGAATAGAACTGCAAGTGTCTCTTTAAGGTTAAATAAACTAGCGAAATAGTCTGAAATCTGGCAAGATGGATTTAAAATTCCAAACGTATGATATTATGCTAGTCTAATACAGTCATTTTAATGATACATAGTAAGACAGAGTCTGTACAAACATTTAAAATATGATAAGCTGTGGATATATTGGCTGTATCTTTTCAAGTTTGGACTTGGCAATCAGTGCATAACCTAAATCTGTGTTTGATAGGCCAGCAGGCATGTGTGAGGTCCCCAGTGTGGAGCATAAGTGACCTCCAGCATGCATACATTTAGTCTGCAGGTGTATGGTGGAGAAAGGCTGCAATTCAGACACTGCTTTGACAAAAACGTCATTACATACACTACTTTGACTTTGAACATTATCATACTCTCTATTCCTTCTTAGTTATCAGCCTTCCACTGTTTAAGTTTCATCCTCATTGTTCCATCTATCCAAGTCTACATATTCTGTAACCTCCTGTAAAGAAAATCTCTCTCTATCAGCTCATCAGAAGATTTTCTGTCCATCTACAACTTTTATCTTATTCTGCAATAGCCCTTGTAAAAATGTAACTGTTCTCGTGCACTGATATACGTAATTGTGTCATGAAGCCAAACAGTCATGGCATTCAAAGTACTTTCTAGTCAGCAAATTACATAGAGATAACTCACGTATACCACAGACACAAACACACAGCCATATTAGCTCACCGTGATTTTAATTAATGCAGGTAATCCGTTAATTTTGAGTCTTTAGGCTGAATTACTAAATGGATTACTCTGATACAGTGGATGGCTGCCAGACAAGCTACTGAAAATCACCTCATCCCTTGGAGGATGACTCCCACGCTTTCCCCAGCTGCTGCCTGTCCTCCTCCCTGCCCTATGCAGCACCAGAAACTGGCTATTAGACTGTGAAACTGGTGGCGGCGATGCATCAGAAAGCAGGCTGTATGAGTCAAAGATGGGAGTGAGAACAGACAGCTGAAGATGGAGGAGCGCAGAGAGTTAGATACAGCGGAGAGAAGCTGTTTGAGAGGTTAAAAAGTACACGAGTGGGATAGGTGTAGTAGAGAGAACCCGAGAAAGAAGAGGTGAGGAAGAGGGAATTATAAAGAAAGAGATACATCCCAGGGATTTCTTGTTCAGGAAGAATCCTGTTAGTCAGTTAGTGACAAAAAAGCAGAGAGACTGAAGTGCTGTTGTGGTGAATTTGAGAAATCTCCCTCTCCTGCTCTTGTCTGTCCGTCCTTATTTTGGACAGGTGTTGTTGTTGTTGGGAGTTTGCCCCACACTGTAATCAGCAGGTGAGGTTTACAGTTTGACCAGTGTTTAGCTGGCCACAGAGAAAAGTGATGCAGCTGCAGTCATGTTTGCCGTGCCACTTGCATAACCGTGCATTCAATTTAGATGAAATGGCTGTCATGTAGCCCAGCTAAGGAAGCCACCATCGCCAAACTCTGGAAAGCAGCGACCGCAGCCAAATCATTTCAAGCAATTAGTATCTACCTTGTTGGATGAATTTCTTGCAAGATCGCACTGTCAACACTCTGAAACAGCTGGGAGAGGTGAGCTGGGCAGCTTTGCAACACTACTTCACCTCAACCAGGAAAGTAGAATTTCAAGTACCTTTAGTGTAAATTCTTACAAATAATCAGCTGTATCTAACTTTGAAATGCAGGGGGCCATAAACATTTCTCATCAATGTTGTGACTAAAATATGTGGAAAGCAATAAAATGGGACATATGATAGTTGTGGGCACCTCTCTCCTATAGCTTATTAATGAGGAGAAATCTTGTGAACTAATGCCACAGCTCTTTACCCTTGCAGCTCACCCTCATGAAAACGTGTGATTCCTCTTAACTAACAGATCGAGTGTGTGATCATTTATTAAACACAAGAAGATCATGTGATGCTGTTAAAACATCCCCAGTTCTTGGTTCCTGGCATTACAAGACCTACAGCATGGGGGTTGTAAATGGAACATAAGAGTCTCAATTAGTTTCAGGAATTGCTATAATAGATGAAAACTAAAGTTACAACCACATTCATCTGCATGATTTTCTCACCTTTAGTGAGGTTTTGACAGCTGAAACTACGTGTGATATCAGAGCAGAGCCAAATTCTGTGAGAAATCTTGTGACAGCGTGGGTGAGAGAGGTGGTAAGTGGCTCTTGAAGCTAAGCACCTGTACACACCTCTAGTCTTATGCTGACTGTGCTTTGGGACTTGCACACAAACACACAGATAAATACACACTCAGAAAGACACTCAGTTGTGTACATTCACTTAACATGCAAATATAGTGTGAGGAACATCCTCATATTAAAACAGACATCCAGATATAAAAACCCAAACACAAGGCAGTTGTTTCATACACACATTTAAACACACACCCAGATGCTGAGACAAACACTCAGTACACACACAAACATATAGCACCCAGAAGGGGAAAAGACTTAGCTGCAGCACTTTCAACCAGATTGTTTTGCCTCAGCATTCCAGCTCTTGAGTCGGCCCGGGTGTTCTGCCAGAGCAGTTGTTGGCTGCTAAACATGATTGATCGCAGGATTTGTGTCTGCTGCATTAGTCCTGTACACCACCAGCCTCCTGAGGCCTGCCAGGCTCTACGTCTGCCTGTCGCCCGTCAAAGGGCCTCTCTCAGCAAGAATCCTCAACGCTCTACTGAGTCGCTTTACAAAACATCACTGTCCCCCTCCCCTGCCTCTTCCTTCCTGCCTTTCTCCATCACTATGTTCCTTCTCTCCGCTTCCACCTGCACCCCCACCCACACACACACACACACACACACACAACCCCATCATCACATCGAGGTGTCTGCAAGGTTGCACAAAAAATAAAAAAATCTGAATTGTAACTTTTATTGAATGAGGTAGAGTCAAGTTAATCTGTTGAGCGCTGGGGAATAGCATCAGCAGCTGCTTTCTGCAGACAAACAACTTGTAAGGGGAAGGAATCAGGAATCAAATTGAAGGTGAGGCCCTGTCAGTCCCCCTGGGGGAATTCAGGGGCAGATGAAGTGAATCGAAGGCTGGTACAGGTGCATGTGTTTATATGCTGACATGGGGTGCTGGGACATTCATTTTCATTTGGAATAACAACACTTTGAGCACCTAAGAGAGCAGGAGGCGCTATAAAAGCGATGTGGAATTGACTTCTAGATTGCTTTTGGCAACGTCTACAGATTGTGCCTCGTGTCCTGCCTCCTGGTGCTCTGAAGGTACTCAATCGGGGACTGATGTTCTCTGTAGTGTCAGAAGTCTTTAGAGTAGAAAAATTTCATTATATCCTCTTCCTGTGAGCAGGGAGTCAGGAATGTGTTCATAGCAGTCCTCACACATGCTTACATTCAGCAAACATCTTTGACATCAAGAATGCCTCAAATTCGGATCCTAACATATTCAGTATGAACCTCTCCCACCATGAAATCGAGGAAAAGAACTGCCATGAAGAAAATAATTTGAATAGAAGGTGGAAATTCACAGGAAAATTGTCACTTCAGTGAAGTAAATAGTCTTTGAAAGTATTTGTGTGACAGGCGTTATGAAATAGTGAGCATTTTATTCCTACTCATTTGATGGGTTTGCCCTGAGGTAGTCAATAACCAGTTTGTTCAGTTCAACGCATTCACACAGGTAGCGACACAAAGATACATGAACTCTCACAGAGACACATTTAAAATCAAGCATTTGGTCATGGACACACCCGCTCAGAGCTTCACTTGTAACTGAACTAACTGGAGAAATTGCTCAACAGCTTGTGTCTTTTACCATGCTGAGCCCCCTTCTATGCAACTTGATTATTGGCATTTGAGATAATACAGTTGCATAAAATGTATAAATGATTAAACTGGCATCACTGAGGAATAAATGTGCTGGGATTTCTGCCCAAGTTTTTCTTTTTCTGACGCAGCAGGGGAGTTTAGCTATAATTTGTTATATTTTGTACAGACAATACTGAGAAACCACTAAGACACACAATACGGATACGTTTGGCAGCACACTGCAAACAGAGGAGACCTGATGACCTCAGTGAGCTTTGAAAATTGAGCTTTCAAGAAGTCTAGTTTAATGGTCACGTCCCTTAGCAGCCATTTAACACAGTTTTTCTACTGTCATGGCAGTATGGCATAGCCATAGTAGAAGAAGGGCACTTAAACTATTAGGATTTTATGTTAATATGCAAAATCCACACTGTTTGTGGTTATAAAACACAGTACAATGTTAAAACAGCATTTGTGTAGCATTGTGTTATTATTCTGAGGTAAATCACACAATAAAAAAAACTATCCATATCAAAATGTCAGAGCCTGCGAAACCATGATTTTTAGTCCATAGCGTATAAAATGAACATCTACAATTCCCTTCCCCGACTAAACGGCATCTGTCATTAGACTCATTAGGGTTATTTTTGCAGACTGTAAAAAGCTCACTACAGACCTACAAAACACATTATACAAGGGAATACACATGCAGACATAATAAGACGCCTATGTCCTTGTGTTTCATCAGTTAGCGGCAGGGGACTAACAGCTCATCCCTCAGTGTGTCCTGGAACTGCCTAAAACACCAACATACATAAATTCGCACACTTTACCAGGAGGATTCCCATATGTGTGGTTTTAAACACATTCAGGATGAATATAATTGATTGCCCCAGTATGGGTCCAGTTTAATGCATCAGGGGAACATTAAATTCCAACAGCAAATTAATTATCTGTATGAACATTTAATTTGATATAGTGAAAGAAAAAGCAATTAGCCAAAGTGGAACACTATGCAGATGAAAACATTTAAATTTCCTCCAACTTTGGCATTGATAGTTTCTAGTGCTGTATTTTAATTTAACAGGATGTTTATTCTAAACACACTTATTGTATTATGCCAATCCCTGCTCCTACAACACTTATCACATCATCATCATCATCATCATCATCAATACTGTGGTACAACCAGCCAAAAGTGAACAAATGTGGGAAATCATTTTAAAGGTGAATCATTTGTACTCAAACTGCAATCAGGTAAACAGTCACATATCAGCTTCGGCTTCATCTTACCTATAATACATATACTCCAAAGCTCTGCAGAACAACTTTTACTAAATGACCTGAGTGTGTCTATGAATCACATGTTTCATGAATGAATTGACTAACTAATTAGTGTTAATTCATGTGGTGGAAAAGTGACCTGTGAGTCAATGTGAAGTCAGATATTCATCAGTACTTTAATGTGCATTAGATTTTCTCAAACGCTGAAATAAGGCAGGTGTTGTTGAACCACAGAAAGACTTGGGTGTCCTTAATGTTAAATGTAAATATAAATGTATATGTAACTGTTTAGCCGTAATGGTCCCAAAAATTTTAGCAGTAAATCAGCTAGCTTAGCAGTCAGCTATAACCTAACTGGAGAACCGTATTGCATATGCGGATATGTGGAATAAAAAGATGTTTTAGCTCTATTTTTTTTAGTTCACAAATTTATACAACTTCTTTCTACTCGTCACTCAGTGCTTCTGAGTCCACACCGCTTAGGTCCAACAGGAGACAGTTCCAAAGTTTTGGGAACAACAATTTCAAAGTCTTTTGGTGCTAGTAAAGCTGCAGGAGATCTCAGGGAGATGCCTGACCATGCAGGGATCCTAAAGTAATCACAAAGATTTAATTGGATTCTGAATTTGATGTACCTCTCTAGTCTCTCTAGAGCAGGCTTTTCATACTTTTTTCTAAAAAATAACTCACAGGCTTCAGTTCACACAGAGATTGTTTTAACACAGCCCCCTGTGTTGCTTTAATACATGAGGGGTCTAGGCAGGGCTTGGTAGAGGTTTGATGTTTCAGGCACCAGTAAGACAATAAAATACAATTTATGTCAATATGATTTAAGTCCAGCTGGAGGAATGAATAGTTATAAAAGTGCATTAAACGTGAAAATACAGAACAGGGGTTCATAATACTCAGATGGAAACTGTTTCATCTTTTCTCATGACAAGTAAACAGCAGCAATATGGCATTCACAAAATCATCCAACAGACACGTGCGCTCACAGGCCTGTGTTTTGGCAGTGTAGCGCTTTGCTGCATAATGCCACACTGCATGGCAAAAAAAAAGCAGTACCAGATCCAAATTTCTCTCTGCATGTGGCTGCATTGTTTTGCCAAAGCCTCTGTGTTGCTGTTCCCAGCTGTGATAAAAGCACTCCCCGTGAGATGCATGCGACAAGCTGCAACATACATGACAGCCTTAACGGTTATACAGTCCCATCTAACTGTATTGAAACGGCTAATTTGTTTGTGTTTGCTGTACACTGAAGACATTTGGGTTTAAGATGAAAAGAAGAATATGAAACAAACCTAGCAGCTTTTGTATCAGATGACCTAAAGTTTTAAAGTTAATAAAACGTAATATTTTGTTGCAAATCCATTGTAATTTATAATTAGTGCACTGAGCATACGTGTGACTCATTGACATCACCGAATTGTTGGTTTCTTCTTTCGTTATGCTGTTCCAGGCTTTCACTGCAGCCTTCTCCACTTGTTTGTTTTGCGGGGAGTTTCTCCCATTTAATTCCATCTTTGGCAAATGAAATACTGTACATGTTAAGTTGGGATAAGGTCAGGCAGTTGATTTGGCCTTTGTTGAGTTGGCAGTGTTTTTTTTTTTGATCTTTTGGATCTTTTTGAATGATGAAGCTCCTCCCAGTTAGTTTTGATACATTTGTCTGTTAATTTGCAAAGTGTTTCTGTACAGTCGTGGCCAAACGTTTTGAGAATGACACAAATATTGGAAAGTGGAAAAGTTGCTGCTTAAGTTCTTATAATAGCACTAATATAATAATAATATTTGTGTCATTCTCAAAACTTTTAGCCACGACTGTACACCTCTGAATTCATTCTGCTGCTAACATCATGAGTTATACCATCAGACCACCAACTCCACTATGCTTCACAGATGAGCTTGTATGGTTTGAATCACACGCAGATCTTTTGTTCTTCCACACTTTGGCCTTCCAGTGCATAAAAACTTTTCACAATCTAATCTTGATTTCTGATCAGGACTTGTAGTAGTACACATTTCTATTCTTGAAATCTTCTTTTAATGCTAGCAAACACAAATGAGTTAGCTTTCCATTATTTTTGGATATTTTCAAAACATTGTTCACTGCAGTGCTTTACATTATTCTTGTTTAAACGTGATATGAACTTTGATGAATTGTGAAAAAACTGATAGATATCAAATGACCATGCAGGTCACCGAAGGCAACCTTTTTCAAGCTTCTCTTCAGCCACACCTTGAATGCAGAGAAGGAGCTCTGCATTTAGATGAGAAACTAACCAGCTGCAGAGAAGCTCAAGGATTTGATCCAAATCTTGCAGGACCAGCTTCAATCTAAGTAAAAAAAAATCAGAAACAAGAGAAACAAATACATGGCAGACTAAAATGTGACGCAGGAGAATAAAACTGGTATATGAAACTACTAAAGTGCAGGGTATATTATATAGCTTCCAATTAGAAATCAAAATGTTGGAAAATAGAGGTCATACGAACACGTGAAAAATCAAAGGTATAACATATCTGTAGCCACTGCTTCATTTCTGATGCAGAATTCTCTCATGAGTTATGTTAGGTTTAAATCCTCAGAGGAAAGACAAACGGAACAGAGCTGGGGCAACACACGCTGTCACAAAGCAGGCAACCATCCTCAATAAACCTGTGGTTTGTAAACTGTGGAGAAGAAAGCCTGCTATAATTTCGAGGAACACATCACTGTTCATCACTGCTCTGCCGAATGAACGTGTATACGTGCGTACAGCCATCAATGAAATGCCGCTACATTCTACAGACAGATGGCTGCAGAGGCTGGCAGTGCCAGACGAAAGACTGCCTCACATTCAAATAGTCCAATTAGGCCATGGCTTACTGGGTCAGGACAGGCGGAGGAGCCAGGATGTGAGCAAACAGCGAGACAACGGCCGCCATACAGACACAGACACAGCAGCACAACACAAAAAATACATTGAGACTTCTCATTATTCAACTGGTTTTAGACAGATGACCATCAGCTGTGGGTTTTCATATACACTAAATTATTTCCAAGGTTGGACAAGATTTTCATTAATTAAAGAACTACAACTGAATCTGAACAGCTGAATTGTATAATGCTCTGAACATAAGAAATCTTATTCTGTGTCTTTTTGCATCTGAGGAAAATAGGTTCCTACTCCATGCAGTATTTTTGTAATTAATGTTAGGTAAGCAAAGAGTTCAAATAGCCAGAGATAGTAAGAGGTTTTTTGTGTTGTCACGGCAGAGCAAAGGGACATGGACAATGTGAGTGAACAGGTAAACTGGGCCTTCTCCACGAACCTTGCTATAGACTCTTAGTGGTTTCTATACTTTGTGGCCTTTAGTTTCCCAGCATTCATGGGACATTGCAGTATGTTGATTTTTTTTTTTTTACCTCTGTCTATCATAATGTTGCATAAAGGTGTTGAAGATGTGCAATCAGTGGTAAGCAGCTTGGTTGGATGGAATAGGAAATATTATCATCTATGTTAAATATTGTAACATTGTAAATAAACCAAAAAACACTTATTGAAGGAATAACATATAACATATTCTGCATAAATGGAAAAGACACATACCTTCTTGTAATGGCTGCTGACAGTGGACATAAATAATATGTCCTGTAGAATAATGTAGTAACAGTTTGCTATTAAAGACTGGGCTGACACTGTCGTACTGCTGGGCACAGTATTTTCTGTGCCAAGTAGAATTATAGAAAAAGTTAATTAAATGTGTGATCCAAGCAAATTTAGCATTGATTTTATGACAACCAGCTATGCCACACTGAAAACAAAAACACTGCAATTAGTTCTGTATGATACATCAGAAAAGTGAGTGTTTTTCCTTGTGGATTTCTATTTTGTGGTTTATGCCTGCCGTTTTATCTCCTCTTTGAAAATCCATCATGAAACCACATAAGTGAAAAACTGGGCTCAATGCTTTTACATCTTTCTGTTCCAGTTTGGGTTGGAAGCAAATGTAAGGGGAATTACTGGATGCACATTTACTGTATATGACAGCCATCAAAACTTTGTCCTAAAAGAGGGCTTCAGCTCAAAATTATCAATAATTAATAAAGTAATTATGAATAATTTAATTGTTTTGCCTATGTGATGAATGTAGTTTGAGTTACTAGGCCAGTAATAAACAGGTGAAATAACATTTACATTTAAGCTTTGTGGACCAATAAAGTAACTTTCTATATCTGCCAGGACTTTATTGATGTAGACAAGTTAATGATCAAAACTTATACCCAATGTACAGTAGAAGAGGGTGTTCTACATACCCTTTAAACACTGGTTGGTTCTATATTGAACTATTCCCAATACTACCTGTGTGGCTGATCATCTTGCATACTGAAGGTTTCAGCAGCGGGTTGAGCAGTTGAGATGAAGCAGATTTGTTATATCACTTGAGAACTTAACTTAAAATAAATGCTGCCAGATGAGCGTATTTCAGTTATTAATTTAATTATTCATGCATATTAATGCATCCTTTTGCTGGCATTAGAAGGGGGCTCAAAAGTCTGGAGGGGTTTCATACTGAGATCGCCATGCCTTTAAAGGTTCACCCACAAAAAGCAGCGCACATTTCTACTTTAAATTACTAGAGTGCACGCTGTCTGATTAATTATGTTGGATTAAATATAGGGCAAAGATATGGTGTAATTATAGTGTAGGGTACACACAGACAGTGCATTTCATAAGCTTCAAGATAAAAAATATTGGAATTCAGAAAATTATCAGTTTGTATATACTGTGTAAAGTCTTAGCATGAGTCTGAAACAAGAAGATGCAATGTGATGGATGCTTCAACTTGTCATGTATATCACAGTTTAACAGAGTCCAGCAGCTTGTCTTCATACTTTCAACAAGAACGTAACATCAGTCTTCTCATCTACTATATTTATTAGTAAGAAAACAACTGTGTTTTCCTAAATTTCTTATTCCCCCGTCCATTGTCTATTTTACTTTGCACTGCTACACACACCAATAACACCTAAGGTATTATTTTTTCTACTAAGCAGTAAAAAGGGACTAGATGACACAAGACATAGTGTTACATGGCTGATTACTCGGCTTCTCACAGGATGGTTAAGAGTTGTGCAATTAATGACCATGTTATTGTTTTTTCTGTTAAAACCAGATTAAACCTCCCTCACACCAGATCTTTCTGTTAGTTTTCCTAATGGAGGTTGGCTGCACTTTTGACCATAATTTAGGTGAAGTTTTTCTCAGAAAGTGCAAAACAAGAGTCTCAGAGATTAAAGGTTTCTTTACTGGTAAAACGGGTAAGTAGGTTATGTTAAATGATGAGTTGATTGTCAGGGATCTTGAAGAGATCACTGGAGAGTCTGAAGAGGAACGGCAGGATGAGTGCATGTTCACATTGGGGAATTAACTTCAGGGGAGGGCCATTGAAAAATGGTGGAGTGGGTGTGAACAGTAAGAAGACCAGAGCTCAGAATGCTGAATAGGTATGATGGTAATGGAGTATAGGAAAGAAGATGATGCACGCCATGAAGTCTGTTGTTTGAGAAGAGGGTTAGCAAACTAGAATCAGAGAACAGAGAAGTTAGTACACTGGAACACTTTGAAAACACGTCAGATCTCAATTGTAAAAAGATCATGCTGGATGTCCATAATGGGTAATGTGTTAGGAACAAAAGGATGCCACATCATTTGATGAAAATGAAAATTATCAACCTACATAGGGCTTAAATCAAAGTCACCAAGAAATTTAAACTGAAAAACTGATGTGGCAGGTTAGTCCAACTCGCTGAAATGTCATTGCAGCAACTCAAAATAGTACTCAGTAGTTTGTATGGCCCCCAAGTGCAAACTGGCAGCGTTGGATGGACCTAACCGTGATGTCCCAGAGAGGCGAGCATGGAGGAACCCAGGACCCACTGCACCAGCGAAGGGTCTACCAATGGGTCTAAGGATCCTCCTGATACCTAATGGCAGTCCGGGTGCCATTGTCTATCCTGTACAGGTCTGTGCAGGTCTTTTCAAGGCTGAAGGCAGAAAAGAAGATGTGAAGTGAAACAATCTGGCAGGGACTGAATGCTGGAGGTGTTGTTCATAAAGGGAGGAGTGAACAGGTGTACACAACTGAGGGTGGAGAGTGACAGGAAGCAGAAGCATCTGTAGTGCGCAGGTGCAAGCCTTGCAGCAGGCTGTTTCGCAGTCTGTCTCTTTGTGATTGTCCTTTTCTTTAACTACCAGAATCCAGTGTGAACATAGACAGTTTCAGCTCTGTGTGTGCAGACAGGAGGCGGAAGGAGAGTGGTAAGAGGGGTTTACGTTAACGATGGTGCCATCCTAATAACTTTTCTGTGAGGAAGCGTGTCTGCAGCCCTGATACTGAAATGTTGGCTGTGGGTCTGCGTCCATATTATTTGCCCAGAGAGTTTTCTCATGGCATATTAATCACTGTCTACATTCCTCCATCAGCTAACGCTGCTGCTGCGTGTGACGTCATACAGACGGTCAACTCCACTCTGCAGACTGACGCTCTCTTTATTATCTCTGGGGACTTTAATCATGCCAAACTCAATAAAACACTTCCCACATTTAGCCAGTATGTGAACTGTCCCACCAGGGGGGAGAAGATGCTGGATCTAATGTATGCTAATGTAAAAGAAGCATACAGCTCCACAGCCCTCCCACCCCTGGGCAAGTCAGATCACAACCTGGTTCATCTCCTTCCTCAGTACACACCTTTGGTTCAGTGGCAGCCTGCCATTTTTAAAACTGTAATGAAGTGGACGGGGGGGGGCAATGAAGCCCTGCAGGCGTGCTTTGAAGTCACAGGACTGGAAGACTCTCTGTGAGCCTCACGGTGACGACGTTGATGGACTGACAGATTGCGTCACAGATTACATTAATTTCTGTGTTGACACCCATGTACCCACAAAAATAATTCACTGTTTCCCCAACAACAAGCCCTGAGTCACCAAGGATATCAAATCTATCCTGAACGAGAAGAAAAAGGTGTTCAGGTCTGGTGACAGAGAGGCAGTGAAGATCCAGAAGGTCCAGAGGATACTGTCTGTCAGGATCAAAGAGGGAAAGGAGGCCTACAGGAGGAAACTGGAACAGAGCCTCCAGCAGCAGAACACC
>JAUBNQ010000009.1:5306093-5325323 GCA_032353495.1 Ctenopoma kingsleyae
AGAAAAAAATACATCTGACCATTTTGGAGCTGTTGGATGAGCTATAAGCTGATTTGGAGCCAGTCACATGAAGGAGCCACGTAATACCTGACATGTCAAAACAGCAAACTGTAGGTTCTGCTACATGTGTGTTGTCCCAAGTCCTTAAATCCTTGTTACCAAAAATGAGCTGCTGCTTGAAGTGTCTAAGCACTGAGCACACTGAATGAGGCCAAACGTGGCCTTTATGTGGCCCCCCAAATATTTGTAACTAGTATAAATAGTTGAAATAAATACTATAGGCCTATATATAACAAGAAGTTAAAATATCAGTTGTATGTGCTGTAATGTTATTGCATTATAGGTTAACAGTCTACTGATGTAGGCTGTCAGAGTTTGAAATAAAAGTTGATCTTGATTTGTTGTGAAACTAATGCAAGATCAGACTGTGATTTCACTAGAGAAGAGGGGTTACTGTGTTCTCAGTTGTTTTGAGTGACCTCCCATGTTACATGCAGTCTCTAACTACATTCAGCAGTGGGCTAAGTGAACAAAGCGAGTGAGGAGATGCAGTTTCTCATAATTATAACAGAGGCCACAATAGCAATGCTGCTGACCCAGCAAATCTGATCCTGCTGAGCTGCTCTTGGGCCCGATGCAGAGAACTTTGCAGTTTCTGGACTACAACAAATACAGAGCTCAGATTTAAGACACATATATTCATGCAGGTGCTTGTGGAAATGACCTCATGTGCACAAGCCTATTTTCCACTTTAACCACTTCCCATCGGTGGTTATAGAAACACCCAGTTTGCATATCAAGACTGACACCTGCCCCAACTCTCATTACACCTGACAAAGTGAAGAACCAGTGATAAGGAGCACAGTCGTACTCATGGTGAAGTTGTCTGACAACACCAGAGAAGCTGATGCCACAAGATTTCTATGCAGGACTGTGGCTACAATCTACAATAAAAAAATACCACTGATTTATCACATGCAACTGTGTTGACCATCACTTTGATATCTCAGTTATCATTATTAAATTCATTCATTCATTAATCATCTGAAAAATGATTGATTATTGACTTATATGGAAACAATCTTTATAAAGCAATTACTTCACAGTTTAGGATAAAATTCAAAGATCGCTGACAAATAGATAATGGTTGTAAATAGAGATGCTCATTGCTCATAAAGAATTATTTAAAATTAGGTTTACAACTTTTCAATAAGACAAACCCCCCAGTTTCTGTTTTTCCTGGCAGTGTCAAACCTCTTTCATCTGTGACCACATCCAGCATTACTGATGGGTGTAGTCAGAGAGGTTGTACCTGTAGTCGCACCAAAGAATATGTACATCAACATGTTGGCTTTTACTCCTGAAGGGACCACTTTGTTATGCTTCATAAATACAAGCTCTGATATATAAGACTCTCAAATGAAGCCAGTATATCTTATCAATCCACTTGTATAATAAATGTGGAAACCAAATGGTTCATGTGGTGTGTCCACAACCCAGATGACTGACTTTATGGACCACAGTGACACTACCGATGGTAATTGCAGTGGTTCATAACTGAAATTAGATCTGTAATATAACATCCATTTAAATGGGAGGTATTAAAAAGTAATAAAGTTCAAACCCATTATGTTCATGAAGAAGCTGCAGATTATTTGAACTGAAATGATAAGAGCTGGCAAAGCACTTGAACAGTTATCAAATCTTCACAAAAAATGCAAACACTGCTTCTGTGGCAGTGTGAAGTACCTCATTCTAAGACAATGACAGTGCTCCTGTGATGCTTAAATTGCTGGAGTCAATCGTGAAGTTTTGACTTTTTTTTTTTTTGGTTATTAAATGTATCCAGCATGCACAGACTTTGATAGAATTTAGTTTCACTTCCAAATGTGCAAAGTGTGATTGATTTGAGTACATTTAAGATCTAATCCTTACTACAGTTAATGGGATCACTTGGGTTGCATTTTGTAGGGAATCTGAGTTTCCTTTAGTTTCATAGTGGTCTACAGAATTTGTCAGAATGGAAAATGTACATATGAGTTGTTACTCTTAAGGTATGAACTAGATTTAAAACATTAACTCAATACTGAAGTTTATATTAAATAACAGTTCTATAGAGCTGTGGTTCACCTGCAAATATCACACTGTTGTATTACTGACTGATATTTTGTCGGTCCAAGTTTCGCTTGCACAAAATGCTGTTTTGCACCTGTCTGACTTGTGTGAGACCTATACACATACATAACAGTGTGCTAGAGTTTTATTCATGCCGTTGTAAGATATGTGAGCAACTGCTCTGTTACACATTTCACTGTAAACATAATTTACTTTGCTGCTAACTATGGAGTTGCATGCAGACTCCTCTTGGTGTAAGCTGAGCAGTGACTTTAATAACATACAAATAAGGACAACACTTTGCTTGCCTTTTAAAAGGAAAAAGTCTGGAATTGGCATCCAGAGTTATGTATATGTTATATTTAGTGGAATTCTTTCTATTCTATTTTCTTACCTGTCTGATGGCGCACAGCAGCTTTCCATAGCAGAACACAATCGCCAAGAACGGCGCAATGAGGCAGAACACAAACAGGCAGATGATGTAAGAAATGTTATTCGCTGTCTTTGACGTCCAGTTGACTGAGCAGGTGGTACCAGGGCCTTCAGGGCCATAGTGGCTCCAGCCAAAGAGCGGCGGCAAGGTCCAGAAGAGGGAGTATACCCAGGACAGGGCGATGCCCAGGGAAATTTTACGGTAGTTGGAGGAGTCTGCCTCGGTCGGGGCCATCATGGTGCTGTAACGCTCATAGGAGAGGACAGCAAGGGAGATGAGGGACACAATGCCTGCAGCAAGGTAGACAGGACACACATATACGTAGGTAAGCATCAAATGTCCACAGGCAGGCACACAGCATGCTGATATTTGTACTTTAATGAGGTACGCACAAGAAGATGGCGTTAAATACATTACATAAACAAACTAACACTGGAGGAAGCATGTGCAATTTTGTTCTATTCTTTAATTCTTTAGACCATCAAATAGAGACGCAATGCACTGCCTGTCCAGATGTTTAGCTTCTCTAGTTTATCTACAGGACACACACGTAGCTAGGTAAGCATTAAATGCAACCATGCACACAGGAATATGTGCACAGTCACTGTGATATAAAGCCTCACAGTTCTGAGAAATCAAAAGCCCAGTTAAAGTGAGCTTCTTGGTTTATAGCTTCAGAGAGAGGGTGGGTTGTGATTTCAAAAATAAAATTGCCTGAGCAAACTGTGCAACATAATAAACTATAGCAAATGTGTTGGTGGAATAATGTAATATTTTACTTCGCATGCCGGGGCCTGCAGCAGATACACGTTGCTGTAAATCATAACCAGTACCACTTCATGTAGTGTCTTTGCTTGACAGGAGCAATGCAGTGAAACAGAACGCAGAAATTTTTTGAGAAGCTTTCTTATCTTTTTATAAGTGTTCAATAAACCTTCATGCTGTATCTCAATATCTGTCTTTTTTTCTCAGCATTTCAGAAGCAGAGCAGCAGGGGCCTGGGGCTCAGTGATCCCTCAGCCTTTTTATCAAGTTTGCTATTTGTTTTGAAGCATTTGTGCTCCACAGGGCCATCCATCATGCCCAATGATTTTCAGGGGCAATGAAGTGGACCTGAACTAGATGCTCCTTAAAGAAGGCGGTCCAGGGCTTTCTTTGAGGTGTCAAAGCCATGACTACTCAGCACGAGGAATGAATAAATGTAAAAATGAGGAGAGGCAGTAGAACGAGACTGAAACAGATTTTAGTTTAGTGATTGATGGTTTTGCAGAATGTTCTCCTGTCGGTTTGTGCACACTTAACATTGCGCTAATACAATGACCACACTCCATGCTATGTCTGTTGCCCCCAGATATAACACTCATGTTGCTTTTACTTCACTGAATGCTTGACTCTGAGCTTTTAATAACTTGGTTATTGCAACATTATAGAGTGAACACAGTTTTACAACAACTTATATGTGTTCCTTTTTGGTCTGGTCTGAGCCAAACATATTTCCTATGTATTTGACACAGAAGTGCTTTCAGTTCAGCTGACTGCTCTCTCTTCTCTGCATGTAAAATGATACAGAACTGCAGATGGAGTGGCAGATGTCATTTTTAAGCTAAAATCGATATGTTTATTGTTGGGTGCATTGGTAATCAGTGTAATCCCTGATTACGCGCTTCAGCACGATAGCAACACTTAAAACCTGTGAAGTCATCTTTTACTTCAGTAGGTTTGAGAACTGAGAGTGAAACTCCAACAAAACCTTTTTTGAATTTGTGATTATTTCTGATAGTTTAATAAATATTATTAGATTTTTACCAATGCCACAGAAAATACTGTTTTATAGTTGGCTGTAAACCTAACAATAGTTTTGGTCAATGTTCCTCTAGCAACAGTATTTACAAAGTTTTATGAATGAAAGCTAATTTTCACTGATAAAATTGATCTAACCCTCAGTTAAACTGACAACAAACAACTGGCATTTGAGTGTTAGCAAGGAGGCAGACAGGGCAGATGGGAGAAGAGAGAGGGGTATGACATGCAGTAAAGGTCCCCAGCTGGACTTCAACTGGAGATGCTGCAGTTAAGTTTTATGCCTTGTGACTCTTGTCAGTGGAATACCTGATAGAATTTACTCCCGTTAACGCCAGATGACAATTGGTCATATGGCACAGTGTCCCTGACTCCCTCAGTCACTGAGGCTGCACAAGCCAGTGCGGTGCCGGTTCAAGTCCAGTGAAAATTTGGGAGGGTTGCATAAAGAAGAGCATCCAGCAAAAAACCTGCCAAATAAATGTGCAGACCATGCTCTGCTGTGGTGACCCTCATAGGACAAGCCAAAATAATAACAAATGCAAAACATTATCAACTTTCCATGGTGTGTAAAATGTCACATCTTCTTGATCTGGAGTCTGATTCTGAATTGGATGAAGGCAGTGACTCACTTTTACAGAGGTCACAGAAGCCATCTCCTCTAAGACCAATGACCAGTTTCCCTTTCTCTAACAGCAGCATACAGTTAACATAATTTCCACTGGTGATTTTGAGAAATGATTATTGTCTAGTGCAGACGTCAGGACTGTACATAGGAGTAGTATCGTAAAATGCACAGCTCTATGTTCAGGACAAATAACAGTGCATCAGAATGTGGAAGATTCTTTTTGTAAGGCAGTTTCCAGGATCGCCTAACTTCCCATAAATGAGCTGTGAATCTCACTCAACAACAAGGTACATCAATTCTGCAGGAGTACTGCATCATCATAAAGCTTCAACAAAGGGATTACAGTTCTTCTGGGATGTTACTACCAACCCTTAAAGTGCTGATGTCAAGGACACTTGCTTTTTAAAGACACCCTCTCAGGAAAGGGGAGCTGGTCTTATAGATATCACTGTAAAAGGTTGGCCAAACATATTATGTCTTTTGAGAATGCATTTATTTAGGGTGATTTGAAGTGAATTCCATATTTAAATCACCATTAGACCTATTATTAAAGATCTACAGTGAGTAAATAAGCACTGTGTCAACAAAGCCTCAGTGTTGCAGAATGTGCAAGGCCTGGCAGTGTCCTGCTGAAATAACCACTGACTTAGGGACCACTTAGGGAAAGACGTTGACTTGATGGCAGCATATGTCTCGCTAAAACCCCAGTATAGAGCTCTGCTAGTTGACATAAGGCAACCCCCAGAAAACAAAAACGTTGCCATGGTGGCAGGTTCCTGATAAATCAAACAAAGTTAGATATAGTTGTACAGATTAGCAGCATCTAGTTAGCACACCAGTTAACATTACATACACTGCCCTTTGTTTATGCTGATACTAACTAAGATGGTGTAAAAATGCAAAAAGATCTGGTTCACTCTGAAAAATCATCAGCATCATCACTGTTACTGTTCGTGGTGCTGGGTAAAATTATTTTGAGCTTTACTGTCTTTTTGAATTAACAAATAAACATGATAATGACATTAATTATATTATAGATGCTTCTGAAAAAACATGTTTTCTTTGCCTTGTTAGACGTGTTTAGATGTGTAAACAGTGTAACGTTAATTTACTACTGTGGTCAAGTGAGCCACAGTTTGCATTTTCATATCAAATCTCTGACCAGTGGTTCAGACTATTTAATTACTATATACGGCAGTAAATGGAGTCTATAGGAATTTGGGAAATAGCTCTAGAGTTTGGGTGAGTGTTCTCAAACTACTTCACAGACTTAGAAAATGTTGCCATGTATTGATTCTTTTTTCTCTGTTACTTCAATGCGAGGCGATAAAGGCACCAGCTGGAGCTACAGATCCATAACAAGTCAATTCCAGCTGTTTCAGTATTTCTGAAAAGCACTCCAGGAGCAATGTCAAAATGCCAAATGGCAAAGAGTCAGAAATGTTTAAACTGTTGAGTTTTGCTGTGTATTGGGTCGGTGACCTGGAATCCATAACAGAGCCATTCATTTTCACTGATGATGTTTCTGCCAACATGCCAGTGTAAACAGAAATAGTCACATGACATCCAGAGCTCTATAAGATTCTGCATCGATGGTATCTTGGTATAAGAGCAGTGATGCACCCCCACAGCATAAAACGTGGACTCGTCTGACCACGGAACATGCTTCCAATATCTTTCAGTCCATCTGACATGAGCGCAGATCCGGAGAACTCTGCAGCGAGTTTCAGGTTCAGTAGAAGACTCTGTTAAGTGCTCCTCAGCTCATGTGGCAGTATTCACCATGATAGCATGCAGAGCTGCTTGAGGCCTTGAAGGTCATGTACATTCAAAAGTGGATTCTGCCCTTGGCTCTGAGACACTGAGATTTCCAGAGACACTCTGAATCTTTTCACAATATTATGTGAACATGGTGAAAGACCCAAATATTTGCAATCTTGGGTTGAGAAATATTCTTTTTCAACTGAAGGCAATTTTCTCACATGGTTTGGCAGGTGCTTCTTTTAGACAAAATCTTGATACTCTCAGCTGTTGCCAACTAACCTTTCTGAGTGTTTTATAAGCAACAAAGATTATTCACAAAATAACATTGGTCTGTGAACGCTTCTCTGTACTTGTATCATATAGATCACAGATTTTAGTTTCTGCAAATGGGTTTAGAGCAGACAGGCAAAGCAGAGATAAAAAATGCTACATCAAAAAGCATATTATTTCTAAAATAAGCTCTTCACATTTTTTTAACCTAAAGCGTGTTGTATTGTACATCAGAGTCTGGGACCTTCATCTATCAACTGTACACACAGTTTTTAGCTTAAACCATGTGTATGCCTTTTTCTGCACAGAGAATCCTTTTTATCATTCTCTTCCTGTGTTTGATGTACTGTATGCAAGTGTAACGCATGTATCTACTAGAAAATGTGCATATATTCAGAACCTCTCCTGACCAGGTGTGACAGTGGCAGACTGGTTAATGTGCTTGCAACAGGCTTAACCTTATTTTTTACAAGCCAATGCTTCCACATGGTCGGGAGCTCATGTGTTGACAACACATCAACACATTCCCTTGTAGTAGCCACTTGTGTGGCAACAGTGGAGTGTGGAAGAAGTGAACATATTATCAAGCACAATGCAAAACACAGTGCTGTTGTCTGTGGTGTTTTTCATATTTATTTCTCTTGTTTGCTCTTTTGTACACAGGTGCCTCTTCACATTAAGGCTAGCAGGGCTTTCAGAGGGCTGTGGTTGTCCATGTTTGGCATTTGGAAGGTGTTTCTTTATGTAAATTAGTCTGTACATGCATGAGCAGATGAATGTAGAATAGGTGAGATTTATCATTGTTAGCTGTGAGAAGCTGTGCCTGCACAGCTTTGATAAATACCACTTTTCTTGTTCTTGTAGACAGTTCCTACACACACACACACACACACATTGTTTATAGAAATTACACATGATTCATGAGATGTCAGGTTGTGAGCCTGTGTTGTTTCAAATCTTTAAGATGACAGATTAATAATATTTGTAAATGTCTCCATTGCCTGATTATTCAGCACTGAGTGGGCAAAATCAAATCTGGTAATTAGCAACTCTCCTCTGTGATGTCATCGTGAACCGCGGGACAGCAACCCTTGCCCACAGGATCTTAAAAACTGTTTTAGCTGTATGTTATTTACCACTTCTAATATAAAAACGTGATTACCAGCTCATCCCAGCACAAATCCCTCACTTGTGATGACAGATGCTCTTCCTGTGGTTGCGCACTTGTGTCAATGAAATCTTTGTCCGAGGCCATGTAATGGTTTAGTGAAAGACACCTGCGTAACTTTAGATGTAACTTCATAGAATCTGAAATTAAACATAACTCTCTTTCTTCTTCTACGCTTTTGGCAGGATCAAAGGCGACAGCTGACTCTAATGTTCCAAAATTAAATATCTGATGATCAGATAATGTCTGAAATTACAAAAAAAAGAGCATCTTTGTTCTCCTGTCTTTGTGATTCATTGCTCCTTGACTGTCTCTGTATTATTTTTCTGTTAGAAAGCATCATATTCAGAATCACAAGATGGAATGAAGCTGTGTTTGTTGTATAAATCCCATCTCTGTATGATCACACATGCACAGACATACTGTGAAGTCTTCAAGTCCAAAAAAAGAGGAACCTTTCAGTAGGTTGATGGATCTGGCTAAGAACTCTGAACGTACAAAAGTGATTATTCACACTAATGTCTGACTAAAACCAGACAACTCACATCCACAAAACATATTTTTGTCTCTGCTTTAAGAGACCTATAATTCACTATTTGCTACAGCAGCTCATTAGTTGGCTCACTGTCTCTGACCTTTATGGCAGAGAAGCATTGTTCAGCTTCTCCCTGCTGAGACGACTTCTTTCTGTTATAATATAAAATCACTCAGGCCAGGTGTTGCCTGTGCCTGTGTGAATCACTGATGCACATGTGTATGCATCTCCTCTTCTCTGTGACTGTATGTGTGCATACAAGAGGGCAATCTAACTTCAGCAGCACAAGGTTAATCTAGTGACTGTGCGCAGAGTCCACTTGAGGCAGAAGGAGGCAGCGACCAGTATGCAGAGGCACGTAGACCTGATGTCAAATAAAGACAGAAAAAAAAGATTCTTTCCTGATCCTTCACACTATAATGGAAGACAATAAAACGTCAGTGAGAGACAGGAAAATGCAAAGAGGTGGACAGGAGAGGAGAAGTAGCTAAATGGGTGCAGGAGACGGGTGGCAAAGGAAAAACTACAGGGTGTGAGTGTGTAGACTTGAGCGCATATACACATGCGTCTCAGGAAATTGTCTTCAGTTTGTTGTTTTTGGCAAGAAGTCAAGGTGGTAGCACTTTAGTTGTTCAGTCATTCAAAAATCTAAGACCTTATTGGACACAAGCAGGAGACTGCAAGCAGAAAGTAGAAATCAATGCAAAGAGAGAGCAGGAATACTAACAATGCTGCCCTAACACCAAGCTAACAATATCTTTTGTCACAGTGAAGCCCTCTAATTTGAAGGAACATCGATCATTTTGAAAAAAAAAAAAAGCTTCATAGAGATTTGGTGAAGACAGACACAGTCACTTTGTCAAAGCTGCAACCAGCATTATTCATCTAAACAATCAATTTCACTTTTCCCTTCTCTGACCGTCCCTTATTCTTTCCTTCACTCTGTTTTTATGAGCCCATTGAAGAATTACTCATCCATGACTAGTGGAGGCTCTGCAATGATGTCTGTCTCTCTCCCCCTCTGTCTCTCCACACACACACACACACACATGTTCACATAAATACATACACAACACACACACACATTCACTGTCTCGCTCTCGTGCTGCAATATTTCAGTTTGGAGAAGCCGCATTTGTACCGTCAGATTTGAATAAATTAGCTGCATGCGCTACACATCTTCATATGTCGCTTAATCTTAGCGCAAACGTCAAGTTAGCAAGACACTTGATACAATCAGAATACAACAAGATATTAAAAAACATCGGAAGCTCACTTCGATCTCCGCAATATGACTGAAATGAAGTAATTCTGTTTGGGAAATTACCAATTTATCCCAGAGGAAGTGGAAGCTGTGCTTAAGAGTCTGCTCTCAATTTAAAGGTTTGACAGATTCAAGAGGCTCTAAAGCAAAGGAAAATTCAATTTAGTTAAGCTGAACATACTGTCTGAAAATTTTTGCAGTAAATCAAGAAAAGCAACAAGTCAGCCTGCTGGCAAAAGCCAAGGAGGGAAAGCCCACTTAACCCGCCCACTGTGTGAAAGTGAATCACTCACTGTAATGTGTGTTAATATTTAGTTCCTTCTTTTTCTACATGGCTAGATTGTTTAATAGCCAGAGACCTGAGATGATTTCATCCAAAGGGCCCCAAATATTACTGAAAGAGAAGATAGCCAGCCACAGCATCATAACCAGCATGGCCACTTTACACTGCACCTTTAGCAATTTGTTCTACAGTAGTTCTTTTGTGACATCAGCTGCTGTCAAAGTTGCTCAGCTTTAGCTTCCCCAGTACAGTTAAAGACCAAATTATTTGCCCTCATGGAACTAAAATTCTGCCCATCAGTGTTTAAACCCCTAGTTGGTACATTTTGAAGTGTAAAATAAATCTTTAGAGTTGCTTTATAACAAAGGTAGTGAAAATTGAGGGTCAAAGTAATTAGCCCCCATGTGATTTTCTTTGCTTTCAAACCACTCCTGTGCAACAAATCTCATTTAGAGATGCAAATTTATAAATAAAAAAACGTTTCTGTTTCTTTCTGATGGTCTTCCCCTGTGTAGGTGGTGTATGCAGACCATAAATATTTGGACAGTTACACATTTTTATTCTTACGGCTCTTTGGTCTTTTTACTTCATCTTTTCCCACTTAACATCAAGCAGCTGATAGATTATACAATATAATGACAAATCTGAAATCGTTATTTACAACACAAACCAGACATCCTAATATTTGGCTTGGATTATGGGTGGTAACCAATAGCTGCTTCACTTTAAACTTTGTGTTTGATGCAGTGAGGTGAGACAGCTTTCTGCATTCTGTAACAATTTAAGAGACTGGTTTGAAATTATATGCACTTGACTGGAAGATAATGTCTATAATATACAGAAGAGAAAATGTTATAACATTGTGACAAATGAGTGTTTTTGAAACCCGATATCTCACACCGACTGGTCTTCGTTTGGAAAAGTTTAGTACAAGCAATTAGTGCACTCATAGCAAGAAACAGTGTTCATTAAAGAACTTTAAATCAGGCATTAGGCCAAAGATTATTGATGATGGAAAAGCATTTTATGTTTAACACATAAATGAGGCTTTGCTCAATCAAAAAATTAGTTTAATCAAAATTGTTGAAACGCATACATTAGAAGTTCTTGTTGAGGCAGTGCTCAGGGGAAATGTGTTTTGTTAGTTTATTCAGCACTCCTTATTTGCAACTCTGCCCACCCAAAAATGAACACAAAGCTTTTTTGGCTCAGCATCCTACGCTGGCCCAGTTCCAGGTAAGTAAGTGTGTTATTCTCAGTTGCATCATTGTGGCCCATTTGCATCGATATCAGCGTTCCTGAGCAAATGTAGACCAGCTCTCATTACAGATTTCCCCTGGGTGATTTTATTCTGCAACAAATGCTGCTGATGCATGTCATAGGCTGCTCATGGCCCGAGACCCGGTCCCTATACAGCCCACCTTAGACCTGCACTGACAGCTAAAGGAACAGCGATGATGCTTCCCTTGCCTCAGGCACATTAACTCAACAGCATGGTAACAAGCATTTAGCAGCCATTTAAAAGCTTTTTTATACACTGCACATGCAGCACTCAAACCACCAGGTGACAATCCTGTGTGACATGTTTTCAGAGTTCATAATGAAATTTGAACAAATGACTAAGGATCTCCAAATACCCAGAACAAGCTTACGCCGTAACAATGCGTGCACGTGCAGCTCTGGAAAGTGACTGGAAGTGATCCAACTGTCCGCCACAGCTGGAGATAATGACCAGCACCGCACCATCCGTCCGCATGTGCAGGCAACATCTGCACCGTGATTGTACTTCTAACGATCAGCAACATCGGATCACCTCTCGTGACTTATTGGCTGCATTAATAATGAAATGATCTGCGCTTTTACATACACCTTAACGATCTCTGTTGTGAGAGGCTGCAGAATGATCACAGTCACAAGGAATGAATTAAACGACACCTACATGCAAATCAGTTAGTAAGTTTGATGTTTTGCAATTTTGCGCATGCAGTTTTCTCATTATTCAATCCACACGGACTAGGTGGATTTTCAGCCTTTATATGGAAGTTTGCTATGTCCATAAAGACTCACCGCATACACTAGAAGGACCGACTGAATGCCCATTTTCCTCCCAGACCCCACAAATATGCCTAACACCTTCAAATCAAACAATCGCGGTGCTCTGGGAAGGATCCAAAGCGAGGGCGCACCATCAGTCACAAACATCAGAATGAACATGCAACGCGACACCACACCACACATTCCGCGGTTCTACTCACCAAAGAGGGAGTTGGCGAAGCCGTACCACACGCATCCCCCGTCTCCTATGAGCCACCTTCCCTGCGTGCTGGCCGCGAAGCTGAACGGAGTCCCTAGTACGCACACCAGGAGGTCGCTGATGGAAATGTTAATCAAAAGCAAGTTGATGGGCGACCGCAGCATCTTGTAGCGGCAGAAGAGCACGAGCACCAGCAGGTTGCTCGTCAGTCCAAAAGTGCCGATGAAGCCCAGGCACACAGCCACGACAAGGTTCCCTGTCGGAGTGAGGGTGGTCCGGTATGAGCCGCCCCCCAAGTGTCCATTCCCGGCTCCGGCAGACAGAGCGCTGTTGACCCCCGCGCAGCCGCTCAGGCTCACATTAGACACGATCATCGCAGTTCGGTGTTACAGCGGTGCCACACTGGGCGGAAGAAGAGCAACTAATATTTTGTTGACATGTCTGTTTTTTCTCTAAGGAAAAAGAAAATAACGACAAGTATACCTCCTGGGCTGCAGCACATTTGCTTTAAGGGAAATACCAAATAGAAAAAGTAAGGAAATAGAAAGATGAGGTAATAATTAGTTTGTTTGTTGGGGATGTCAAAACTTTGTGTCTTTGTTCAGGGGAGGGGGTGTTCGAAGAAAAAAAAAAGAAAGAAAAGTTTGTTTAGGCTTTGCTCCACCGTGTGGCAGGCTGTAATGTAAACTCTCACTCTTCCCAGACAAGCTGCTGTCTCTCACACAGATACATCCTCACTATGTCCGTATTTAAATCTCTGCTGCCCGCTCTCCAGCAGCTGACGTCTGGGCGGAGGAGGTGGTGGGGGGGAGGAAGCGGAGCACGCTGCTGGTTCAGTAGGGAAGAGAGCAGCATGGAAATCCAGCAGCAGACTAATCAGACTATCACTGTGTGGCTCAAACACAGCGCTGCGTTAAAGCCCACCTGCTGTTCTCAGAACCAGTGGAAAAACCTTAAAGCTTCAGGAGCTGGTCACGTATCAGTGCGCGGCGCTGTCCGTGGTGCTGAACACGGTCTCTCAGGAGCGATCATCTGTTTATTCCGGTCTATCGTGCATTTTAATCGCAGTTTGGAAATAAATGATTTAAGAATGCAAAGCTGGGAGCATTAATGTGCTACACTCAAGTCATAAATACAGCGACCAGGACCATTTACTATACAAGTGCCAGCTACCTCTTATTAATAAAAAGAACAGGGTGAGTTAATGATGCTCACAAAGTCAAATTAGAAATAAATGTATTTGACTTATAACCTACACGTCTGTCTTTAGTTTAAAATAAAGTAAATCATTATTTGGCACAAAATAGTAAAAATGATGTTTTTCTAAATTAGATACAAGGAAATTGCCCTCAGTCACATCCAATAGTCTGAATTGCTCCCATGTTAAAGATGAGATTTGTGCGGCTGAAGATGATGATGAAATCTCTTCTGATTGAGAAGTGATATCCAGATGTTTGGATATTTGGCACGTGGCTTTCTTTTCACAGAAAAAATCCATTTAAGTAGATTTTTGATTGTCCAGTTGCTTTGTTTTTCTTTTCTGTCTCCGTTGAATCTATCTGTGAAATTCAGTCATCGGTCTTTTCCATCTGTCAGCACGGAAAAAATACACTCTAGAGATGGCAGTTTCAGACTGGAATAATGAGGAACAGCAAAATGGTAAAACACAATGAGTGTCAAGCTTCTCCGCTCATGGTGTTCATATATTCTTCTACAAGCTGAGAGAAGCTGTAAGCCCTGCTTGAAAAAGCACAAGCTGTGCTTTTGAAACTTGTTTGGCTTCCTTCTGAGCCAAAAAGCATAATGTGGATCAACTACCTTGTCCAGCATGCAATGTGCAGTCAGTGTTGAGCTACCCACTTTTCATGGCTGACAGGTAAGGTGCTACTGAATGCAGAGGTGGGGAGCAACAGCTTGTTCAAAGTATAATTAGTCTGTTTCAAATTAGGAATATGATATTGAAGTAAGAAGCAAAAGTGCTGTAATGACTTCCTCTGAAAACGGAAAATCTGGCTGCAGATACCACAGACATTCTCATTTTGTTGCTTTCTTTGTATGTGGCTGCCAAACTTGTAGGAGACAGCACAGGCAGCAACTATGTGATGCAGCAAAAAAAAAAAAAAAAAAGAGATAGCCAAACATGAGTTCAAAATGTCAGCAATTAGCTGGTAATTAAAAGCAAATCATGGTATTCAAATGCTGGCATTTGGTATTAAAGCTGTGTTCTTCATAATGTGTGACCGGCTAAAGCTGTGCCCTCTGCAACACTTGGCTTTGTACACTCATGGAAAGTTATAGAATCGGATGGGCAAACTAACGCTTCCCCTTTATGCTTTGTTCTCATCCTTTCCCACCAAATAACCCCCTTGTCACTCTGGAACAGGGCAATTACCTGTGAAAACTATACAGTGACATTTACTCTGATAACATCTTCTCAATGCACAGTGCTAATTGGGTTGAATTAAGACACTTGGGTTCTATCGTGAGTACCACAACCATTTAATCATCGCAGTGAGACTGGGCAGTTGGTATTTTAGTTCGGTTCTTAGGTCAATTTGGTCACTGCACCCTGGGGAGATGTTCAGGAAGATAAAGTGCAAATGGGGTTAGAAGGTCATTAGAGAAACTCTGTGTTATATGTAACTTTGAGAACATGTGCAGAAAGATCACACACACACCAGCTAGAACGTTGTTTTACAGTTATTATCCCATGTCATTATCCAAGTTGTTATAAACAGTTATCATCATATTAACCCATGCCCTGTTCTTGAAGCTCAAGGACAGACATGGATCCAGCAGTTAATTCAGTTTCATCAAGCCCCAACGCACAGGGAAAACACAGCTAAATCGTTCCCTGATGTGGATATCACAAGTTATCCTGTAACTCCAAACTTTCTCACAGAATTGTTGCATCAGAGCAGGAATAATAATAACATAATAATAAATAAAACATTGTTTATCAGCCTTGTGGTTTGTGTTGTCAGGATGCCATATAAAGCAAAACATATAATATTCAAGGGTATGTTAGAAGAATCTGTCCCAAGGATGTTCCAAGACAAAAAATCTTATATTTGTTTCCCATCCAAAATCTCTCCAAAATAGAAGTCAAAGGTCAAGTTAAACCCCATACAACAAACTGTAAAGTACAGCATTACAGGCCTCCTCACAGAACAATCCCTGATTCATTGCTGCTTATGTAAGTAAGCTGGAATAGAGTGAGGATGATCAGTCAGAAACAAAGGTGTGCACTGAAATGATCACAGGTAACTTGAGGTCATGCTTGATGCAGTGTGTTTGTCAGTATGATTGACGATATACTGAGATGGTGTGTTTTTCCCGGTTTTTAGTGGTTCTAAAATGTTAAAATTTAAATTTGCTTTCATATTCTTTGGACATTTCTGTAAATCACCGTATTTAATCTTCCCCAAATGTCACTGTATTCAGAATCAGGCCTGAAATCGGGACTTTTTATTGCCCTGCCTCTGCATAAAGATTACGGAGGACCGTGGTTCTCTGTTTGTGTTGCCATTATGCTGCTGCTAAGGATGCACAACTCAAGGTAAAAGTGTCAGCGGTGTCACTGCCCTGCATTCAAATAATCCACAAGTAGAGTACATACAGTGGATCTTTGTATGCAAGTGGTCCACCCACTGCCATATGTTGCATGATGACATCTCACCGTCAAGGAGAGGAAATGGACAGAGAAGAAAATGAGTATCAGGAGAGAACAGGTGTGTGAGAAGAGGAAGGTCAGTAAACATGAGGGGATTTACTCTGTGTCAGAGTGTGTACACAAATGTTTTGTTACACAAGATTTGTCAGTGAGATTGACTTTTAAAGCCCCATAACATTTTGTTCTTTGTCTCCTCCACCCTTGCTCTCTTACTACCCCACCCTCAGCCCCACTCGTTCCCATCAGCGCTGCCTTCCCCTCTAACACTGACCTTGGGAGAGTGGCCGACGCTGCTCTGCAACCTAATATGCCCAAGGCTTTAAGGAAAGCTCAGATGAGGTGTGGAAGCCATATTGTAGATTTATTGTCCAGGTGTAATGTGTGGGTCCACCACAGCTGCTGGCTTATCAGGACACATGTGTCACCAGAGGCCCATTCTTTGAATGCTTGACACATGGCCTGTCATGTCATGATTCATGTAGGGGCATATATCTTCGATGATGGCTGAGTGGGAAAAATTGTCTGAGAATACAAGGGCAATTCATGATGCAACACAACATGTTGTGACAGAGTGACAGGTGTCAAATCAAGTGTGTGTCCCCGCGCGTCTGTCCTCAACACCATACATTCAGCTCTATGTACGTATATGAACGTTACTGTACAGCTATGATCTGAAAATCTGACCGTAAAATGTATTCATTGGCAACAACAAACAGTCAGAGCTGACATAGGCAAACTAGATGGTTTGCCGGATACATTCACATGATTGTTACTGCCTGTGTGCAGAGTTTTTTCTGGTTGTTGCAGAGATACACTATCCATTGGTTGTTCATAATTGGGGAAAAACGCATCAGGTACTTGACTGACATTCAGTAGGAGCCGCCCGGAGCTAGCCTCTATCTGGGTTTGACATGGATCAGCTCCATCACCTTCAGTATCACAGCACTGAGAGTCTCACAGTCTTGCCTTGAACATTGCTGCTTTCACACAAGCTGTTTCATCTACACTTCATCTCTTTTTTTCTGGCTTTATTAAATGTCCGTGACCATCAATTAAATTAAATTCAGTTTATTTATTTAAATGTGAGAAAAATAGAAGAAGAAGAATTAGCCTTTTCTCCTG
This sequence comes from Ctenopoma kingsleyae, assembly GCA_032353495.1. Classification (NCBI taxonomy): domain Eukaryota; kingdom Metazoa; phylum Chordata; class Actinopteri; order Anabantiformes; family Anabantidae; genus Ctenopoma; species Ctenopoma kingsleyae. Next base: position 5,323,403 of record JAUBNQ010000009.1, read on the forward strand.
CTGTTAAAGTGCATCTCCCACCCTGGAGTGAAAGCTACGGTATGGTCACACCTGCCAGAATCATAAATGCCTGAAGTGCAGATTTCAGGTTCATATTCAGTCAGTGACTCTGACTCTGTACATTCTGTATCGGATCTAGAAAATTTTACATGGGGGGGCAAAGGAGTGGCAGGAGGTCTAGGCAGGGTGGCAATGCTGGACTTCCTCAGTGAAGTATGTGAAAATCCCCTATATGTAAATAAGTCAACAAAATATCCACAAATACACTTTAAAACTATTCATTGTATCATTATCTCTGCTAAGAAAACGAAGATTATATTTACAATTATATATTTTTGGTGAATTAATATTTAATTTGAAGGCTATAAGAGGCTTTTGGACAAACAAGCGATTCATTTTTACAAGTATGATTTTAAGGACATAAAACTTGGGGGGGGCAGCTGGAGGGGCAAGGCTCTACAGCAGGGGGGCAGTTAAGTAAATGACCAGTGTTAATGTACAATAATGTTAGAATGATGTCAAATCCTCAGATAAGGTAGAGGTTGAGGTGGTGGTGTTTATTGATCATAACCTGGACTGACTGAGAAGAGAGACTGAAAAGGCCAGTGTTCAACATTTTGTACAAACCAAGCATCACAATAAATGATCAGAGTCTGGAAATTGACAGAAAACAAAAACACTACTTTAGTGTAAGTGATTTTCTGTTATTTTTATGTGATTGATTGATTGTCTCTAGTTGGGGACACACATATATTTTCATATTCAGCATTGTTGTCTTTAGTCTATTTAACTTTTGTTGTTTTTTGCACCCATTACCTGATTGTTGTGGGGAAACTGCTGACCGCTGACACCTGTGAATGTAACACTGATACAAAATGAACAATATTAATGATTTTCATGTCATTTACCAGTCATAAAGTTAAGGCAGTGATCGCTTTTGTGACTCTTTTATCTGTGTTGTACCTTGATCAGTTGCTACAGCAGTAGATTGTTATTTCAGTGGCACTTCAGTAGAATCAAGTCACGTTCGTAGTTATTCTCACCATTAATTCTGCAGATGTAAGAACAGAAACACAAGGAAGCAGTGCTGGAGTGACACCAGAGAAAAGGCTTTGGTTCAGTCTAAGAACAGACTTGGCAGGTTAATCACAGGACTGTGATTTCACTTAAGGCAAACTGATACAATAAGCCATTAAGAGCTGACTGGAATAAAAGTGTTAGTGTGAACATTATTAGTGAAGTGACACTCAGTCGTTGATTGCTCTTTTGTGTTTGTCTCTCCTCACGTAAAGGTCAGAGGTTGTGAGTGTCTGTGAGTTACAGGCTGCGTCCAGCATCACTCCCGCATTCACTAACGAAAACTCAGCAGTTCACTCACTATAAAGTGGAAAGATACATGTACACATTCAAATTAAAATGGCAGACAGTGCAGTGCACTAAATAGTATAGACTAGCAGGCTGTAGTGACCACGCAAAATACATCAAAATACCCAAAGAAGCAACACTTTCTGTCGATTGATTATTTAAACCTTTTAGAGATATCACCCCATGAGGTTTATCATAAAATTCTTCATTTCCGCAAAAAGCAAATGAAGAAAAGCTATTCACTGTACAGACTGAGCGGGACCAAGTGCTAAAAGCTCTCAGACCTGAGAAGTGCCTCTTTGGGTGGTAATTGCAGTGAAACCTCTTTTCATGCTACATCAAAATATTTATTTCCTGTCTGTTTTCAGCCATCACATCACATTATGGTGCCATGTCAGAATCGAACATGTCTTTATGTATGTGTAACTACTAGCCAGACAGAAAAATTTGCTTTTTAGTGTGGTCCTTGAGGTGCATTTTAAGACTTCTTCAACTTTGAAAAAACACTTTTTGGCGAGGTTTGAGCAGTGCCAAACCATTGTAGCTTCATCTGTGT
>JAUBNQ010000009.1:5370523-5382329 GCA_032353495.1 Ctenopoma kingsleyae
AGGACAGAACATCTCAGTGACCATTAAGACTAATTAACGCAGTACTTTTCTCGCCTCAAGAAAGAGCCTTTGTGTATCTGATTGGAGTGTGGAAAATGTCTTAATTTAGTCAAAACAAAATCCAGCGTGATATCTCATCTGTACTTTTTTCACACATACTTTATTGATCCCATGGGGAAATTATCATTCAGCACAGCTGCCATTTAAAGTGCTGCTACTTGGGGGTTCAACATTTTGTCCCGGGACATTTCATCATGTGTCACAGAGGAGCTGGAATCCACTGATCCTGCACTTTGTTTGCAGTAGTTAAGCCATAGCCACCCCCCTTACAATAAAACATACAGTAACGGTGACAGAAAAAAGATTCATCAAGAGGAGAAGAGGTAAAAAATAGTCAATTCTTTAATAAAAAATACATTTATAAATTCGGCAGCATGAACTCTTCTTGAACATTTTTCATCAAATCAGAGGGAGAAAAATGAAAACCAGCTGTACAGTCGGCATCTAAAACATTCTGGGAAGCAAATACATACATATGAGGAAGAAATGGCAAGTTGGATTGAAACAGCAAAAACACTAGAATTACTTAAAATAACTGTCTCTGAAAAAGAGATTGGAAAAAAAAACTAAACAGAACAGAGTTTTCTAACAGTCAACACCACAACAATGTTTTGGGTTGTTGTAACACCACAAGGTTCACTTCAGTCCTTTTAATACAACTACAGCAGCTTGGTATAAAGACAACACATGAACAGACTGTGGAGGCAGCTCTCACACCAAGTTGTCCTTATGCACTGGTTTATAATCAGCTTTACCACAACACATAACTGAGGGAAAATTGCAAAACTGGTCCTGGATCAGTGTTTAAGGACAACGTCATCCTATTCTGCAGGGAGAAACTGAGCCATTAAACACTAAAAACAGTGTTTTCCATGCATGTAACTACTAGAACACATCATGACAGAGTTGGAAAGTTCTTCACTATTTTCACAGCTGGATGGCACTGGTAGGTGGGTATATGGGGAGGTTTTTAAGTAAACAATTTACAAAAGAAGGGGAAGATGTTCATTATTTATGGTTTGCTAACCACACTGAGGAGCAAGCAATGTGAATGGACAGATTTAACAGTCTCTTTTTTTATTTGCCCAATGAAGCTATCCTGGGTCTGTCTGGCAAGTTACCAGAAGTGCTGAGTCCTGAAATGTGACAGAAGCACATCATTGACTCACAGTAAAGTGTCCTTGTAGTTGAGCCAGCAGAATTACCTCTCAGCCATGTTTTACCTTTAATTACCCAGAATTTACAGCAAATTAATCTATTAGTCTGATTGGGGCTACAGTCTCATCTATCTCTGTGAAACTAGCCACAGTAGTTACTGTAACTTAAAGGCATACAGAACATTAATTAACAACCTGCCTAGTAATGAACATGACAGTCTTCTTTTGTGACTGAGCATTGTGTTCAAAATATATTAAAAACCAATATTCCATTCACAAATAAAAAGTTCTCTTTGTAAAAATTATTTACACTCTGAATATAAATTAGACAGTTTATACACCTTTAGCAGAAGTCAGTCTTTGTCATTAGATTTTTTTTCTCCACCACCAATTGTCTTGTTTCGGGTCAACACTGGATGTCTTTGATTTCGCACAGCATCACATCAATACTGGCCAACTTCCCTCACTAAACTATAACACGCATTTCTCCTTTCCTCACAGGCTTACAGCAGCACACAGTTTTTTCTTAATCATATCCCCATCCAGAGGTGGCAAGTAACTAAGTACAGTTACTCAAGTACTGTACTAAATTTGAGCTACTGTACTTTATTGAAGGATTTCCATTATATGTAACTTTTACTGCATTAGATTACAGCTTCAGGTACTAGTTACTTTTTGCAGACATAAATTCTTGTGAAAAAGTAATTGTGGTGTAATTTTACAGAGTAACCTCCTGGCAGTAAATACACCTGTTAAAATCTGTTCCACACCAGTGTCTCTAGAGTAGCACAGATCCTTGTCCTTATTTTTGATCAATTACTATACATTTTCTTTGCCATATTTTCAGAGAGTTTGTCAAAGAAATCTGGACTACATTTTCATATTTATTTTATGAGCAGCATCAAATTCAATTCTGTTTACAATACTTTTTTTCTCCTAAGAGGAGCACTTCAGAGCATGCACTTCAACATGAGTAAATCATTTTTTGAGTTGGTACTTCTACTTGTAGCGGAGTAATTTTTAGGAAAATACCAGTTTCTAGTCAAACTGTACTAGTCCATGGTTCTTTCTGACACAATAACCTCTTAGCAAAGTTTGGACCTTTTCAGAAAGTGCTACTGTGTATACTTATCCTATCAGCCTGACTGTTTAATGGCCTTAACAACAGAAAATATTATCACTGCAAAGTATCTTTGCAGTTGGTCAACGGTGCAGTTGTGGCAGTGATGATACCAGAAGGGGATCTGAGAGTATGGAAGCACCCAGATTGTGTGACGACTCTGTGACAAATGGCACATATGTGGCTAACACAAAAGACCTGAACATGCAAATTGTGCCATTTTAGCCTTTTAGACAACTTTGAAAAAACAATAACATAACTTTTAGACCAAACTCAAAGTTTGACCCAAGGTGTTCTTTTTTTCGCTGATCTCCACAGTAAACATGAATGGAGCTATAATGAAGTTTGGTATTTTGTGCTAGTTTAGTAAAAATGTGCTTGATTCTTCCATATTTAAATTCTGATTGGAGGCGTAACTAAAGCATAAATAGAAATGAGCAAATTCACTTCCCCTGATGATGTTTTACTGAGGATGAAGTTCCAATCAGAGCTCAGCACCTTGAGATTTCTGTCACCGTCTGCAAAAATAAGAAGATTTCGGTCAGTTTGAAAAAATTGTGAGATGAAATGCTAATGCTCCTCCTAAATGAACTTGAATGACATTTTCACCGACTTGCAAGAGACTTCTACGTCTGTGTCTTTTAAAGTGAGATATACATTATTTGTTCAAGCTTTAAAAACATTTTCAAATATGTAGATTTCAGTAGAAACATTAAACACAGCCGAAAACCTTTCCAGTCTAGCAGCCAAATATGAGCATTAGTGCCTTTAACAGTGCACAGTAGCATTCTCATTGCATCATACTTTCTCTTCTGTGATGTTTTTAGTAAACTTGCAGTAATATTAAGTTTGTTGAGAAAATCTCAAACAGTTAAGTCCAGCTGTAAAGCACATTTTAATAGTATGTTTTCCAAAGATATGAGAAAATCTGACATCATGTCAGAAGGCGAATTTTTTGGGAAACTGTCACAGTCATAGACAAAATGACACAAATGCAAGATTAAACATTTGGAGATAAAATGGACAAATGGATAGTGATGATTTTTAGAGAGTTTTATGAAAGTTCAGTCTGTTAAAAGTTACCTATGCCTTGTTGTAGATCCATAGTTATCTAACATCTGAGTGCTAGCCACCTCTAGGTTCCAGTCACACATCTCCAGCAGCTTTAGACACTCTGACCTGCTCCTCAGACCCAAACAAAACAACTGCTCCACCTGTAGAAACAAACAAAGATCAGAAAAGCGTATGAAGTCAGGAGGAGGACTCCCTAGGAGTAGAAGGGTTGAGATACGACAACATAGTGGGGACACACAGTCAAGTACTATATGGGAAAGAACTCTAAACTTTGTCTTTTTATTTTGAGAGTTATGCAGCACTTGTAAAATACTTCCAGTCTTTATACACGCTCAGTGTCTGAGCTTTCTAGATTAAATCTGAGACCAATGGATTACATTTTTATTTACAGTATCTTCTTTTTGCCACTATTACGGAGCACTCAAGTATTCTCTCGTGTCCACCACCAACCAAACACATCCTCCATCCTCTCACAGCAGCCCGAACCACAGACAGTAAACGACAGTCAAGAGGAGGCTGAATACTACTGTAGACACATCAGTAAGTATATATGCTTTTTATTTATAGCCAGCTCATTGCTGCAGCAATGATCTGATTTTCCCTTGAGGATCAACAAAGCTGCACTTATCATTTCTTTATATGAACCTATAAAATAAAAGCAACATTACATGACTACCTGTTTGTAGTTACAACAAGGTTATTACAGAAAAGGCATTGAGGTCTGACCTGAGACGTAATGAACTGAATCTCCAAGGGCCCTTCTACAGCAAGTGTTTACCAGACAATTACCAATTACTAACATAATTGTCTGCTCCACAGGGCCTTTATTTTGATGGACTGAAGCCATACAATGCTTGCTGCCTTTACTTTGTAAAAAGATATGCTTTTTTAACCCAGTTTGTGTGACGGGTGACTTTTGTGTTTGAGACTAATATTACTGGTACTTTGATGATGAGGAGCCAAAACAACAGCAAAAGCCAATTATTACAGTGATAGTAGAGCAATATACAGTACAGTATATCTATGATTAACATTATTAGCACTGGCTGCTGTGGTATATGACTCTATAAAAACTCTACTATTAGTGACTGTGCAAGAGGGGGGAGTAATGAGTAAGGGTGTAAAAATATATCAATACAATTGAGTATAGCGATATGACGTTTTGTGGTACTGTATTGATTTATCGATCAACTTTATTGATTTTGTTTTACAAAAAAAGTTAACTTTTTTTGCTGAGATTATTATGCATATGATCTGTGTTTTTTATACGATTAACAGTTTTCCTAAAATTTGATACAATTGGATAATAACTATGGTAAAATTGGATAAAATCTACTGTGATATAATCACAATAGATTTGTCTTGCTTACAGCATCAGAATATATCACTATATATTGAATCTTAACCCCTGTATAGTTGTATGAATCAGGTCAGAATAAATGAGATACAGCCAGATACGTCAGGTGCAGCATCTACTGACATGAAAGAGCATTTTTAAAAAATGTCTTTAAATGTCTATATTTATTATTATTGCTACTTTTTTACAGGCAATGTGATTCTGTTGCTCTGAAGTTGCCCACATATAAACACACACCCCCTCAACTAATCACAGACACACATTATCATAAGAAATTATTATATGGAATTATCATACGACTGCAGAATCACAGCATGTTCATACATATGACTTTCAATACAGTAGGTGGTTGTAGTGCACAATTATTTGTCACAGTGCTCTAATAAATACTCTCACCTTAAGGTAATTCACAGTTTTCTCGACATTCCAGTTGTGGTTCTGGAGGGCGGCTTGACACTCCTCTATTGTCACACCGTGAACTGCTTCCTGCACCTGAATGGCACATTATTCCAAGTCAACATCCAACACTTTGAATCCCCTGCCTTTGATTCCTCATTCCTTTTGATAAACCCAGTACTACCATCAAAATGTAGCACCTAGGTCCTTTGAGTGATCTACTATACTTTTTACCTATAATCAGTATTTTTCCTTCTTATACAAAGTCAATACACAACTGCATCAGCTACTGTATGCTACTTTTACCACTATTCAAACTACTGCAGATCATTGATGTCTTGTGTATTTCTGTCTTGCATTGAACTCCTCTGCACTACATTTAATATATGCTCTCATGTTCCCACTGCATCTTTTTCAAGAGTCAAAGATCAGCATCCACTGCAAAATGCCAAGTGCCTGATCAATGTAGAGCCTTCTTTGTTTTGCAGTGATTCTGACACTAGTTCAATCTGTATCAGAATCAGCCAAGCCATTAGCCAAGAAAAAGAACAATTTAAGCTCTTTAACTTTTACATTTAATTGTCAGCAAAAATGTTAATATGAAAAATATCCGCTTAAAGAGTTTAAATTGATTGCTTCTTTTGTTTCTTAAAGAAAAATAAGCACTAACATGCATATTTTCCATTCCACTCTATGGCCTGAAAAACTACCTTCTGTTGCCCCCTTGTGTTCTGTACATATATATAAAAATGGAGCCATGTGTTCTCACGCTAATGACAGAAAACCAAAAATAAATCTGTTGAGAGACGGCACTTCTTCTCTAATTAATGACAATGTCATCAAACTGACATTAAGAAGTAAATGAGGTACTACTACATGTATAATATCCTCATGCAAGCATTTAATATCTATCATAAGAGAAGAAGTGAGCAGGCTTAGGTCTAATTACTTAAACAGTAAACAACATGATTGAAATCATACACAGCTTATGTTTCAAATGTGTGTCAAAAGACTATTAAAATGTCTCCAACCTTACCATTTTGACTTTGTCAGCTCCATCTGTCCTAGTGCAGGAAGGAGTAACCACAAGGGCTGTCAGCCCATCTGAACAGACCCGGGAGAGACTAACTGATGTCTTCATCCCTGACCGTGGTCCACCCAGACTGCTGTTATTGTTGGTGGAGAAATTAGCCTTCAGCTCGCCTAGCTGTCCCTGGGCATGTCCTTGGACAGACTGGCTGCTGACCACCATGGGTCTGACAGTGGCAGTATTGACTTGCCGCACATGTCTCTCCTCAACACCACTGGCAGGAAGGCTCTCCGCCTCCCTGAAAAAGCGGTCATAACGGTCAAGGTATGGCGGTCTCTCTGGCAGAAGGTAATAGTGGGTGTTACTGACTTTGCGTCCATCACGGACAATAGGAAGGATACAGGGCCCCTTGCTGGCAGAGTCCTTCCCCTGTGCTTGGGCCTGGATCACTCGGGGTGCAGCATACTTAGGATCTGAGGCAAAGCTATGTGTGGTAGGCATTAGTTTACCTGGAGAGGTGGAGAGGTAGGAGCTATAGGTGTGTGTGGAGGGGCAGGAGGTGAGGGGAACCTGCATGGTTGTGGGACTGACAGAGTATACTCTCTGCTGAGGGGAGCCCACTATCAGGCACATTGGGCTAGGAGTTCTGGAGCCTGGCTGGGACAAAGGGTCCCTGGGAGGGATCTGAGGTGGTCGGCCCTGGTCTGAGCATAAAACCTCATCTGTGGTGTCAGCTGGTATTGGAGACAGCGAGAGGTCCCTTGACCAGCGAGCAGATGTGTAGTCACCTCTTTTAATGGGACGAGGGGGGATAGGGACACGTGGGGGAATCTGGGGTTTGTCCTCATTGCAGGAGGAGACATTGTGCTGTTGTCTGTCCAGGGTGTGGGGGTTGTGAGGAGTCTGGGGACATGAAGCTGAGGTCTGTGATGGTGAGCTTGACTGAGCAGTACTCCCCGTTGGCACTTTGAGCCTCCTCATGCACTCTTGCTGGAGTTCTTGGAAGATCTCTGCAGACTGGGTGAAAGATGTGGACAAGCCCTGGTTCTGCTTACTGAGCAGAAAGAGGTTGTCCTCCAGGCCTGGTCTGTCTGGACCTGTGGAGACAAGAGCTTCACCGTCCTCCTTCTGACCAGCCTTGTCTGGGTTATGGACATCAGTCTGTTCCTCTTCACGCTGCTGCTCCGAGCTGTTGATGGAGCTCACCTTCGTGGAGTAAGAAAATTTAACATGTTTCTCCAAACAGTCAAACAACTTGTATATTTAATACATTCTCTAATTAGTGGAGATGTGGCCATATCTTATCTTATATCTTCCACGGTAACACCAATATATATATATTTTTATAAATGTGATAGAAATGTGTCATTTAGCAATATCAGTGATACACAGATACGACGTACGACTCAATTATGTTTCCTAGCGTACACAACAATGACACAACCACAATGTCTAGAGCGAGAGAGCATGTCAGTCTTCAATGAATACTTAGTGGCTGCTGACGGCTGAATGAGGGAGAGATCAATACAGGAGTTAATTTTAGTTTTTTAGTCCAACTGAAAATAAAACAAATACAAAAGTGCTTCTTAGAAATCGAAATAAGTTGCATCCACTGGATTCCTTTTATTCCGACAATTCATGCTTTATCAGTTGTGACTCTCTTCACTCTCTTTTCCTCTTTCCCCCTGCACTGTCACTCTGCAACTACATGAAAACACACACACATACAACGCTCTACAGTTGAATCTGTGAGCAATGCTTCCAAAATAAGTCGTAGATGGAGGAGATCCAAATCCAAGATTGCATATCTGAATATGTGGATTTTCACTAACCAGGCTTCTTCAGAATATTTACACTCTTCCAGACTACTCAAGAAATCTGCTTTCTTTGAGTTACCTGGTTACTTAAGTGTATGTAAACACAGTGAAGGAAAGTATCTCACTGGAGAAAAAAGATGAAAAATGCCCTTTATTTTGTTTGCACTAACAAATGCTGCTGCCTGCAAGCTGCAATGCCTAATAAAGCGCTGTTCAGTAATGATTATTGTTCAGTAATCAATAATCTTCAAAAACCTTCATAAATATCACTATCCCAAATTTCCTTGTAATTCTGTGATGTATTTTTGAGGCCTTATTGTTCACCCCTAGTAATCAGTAAATTTAATAAGGGTTCCCATTTCCATTCAGTTTTGGCATAGTGTGAAATAGAGTGTATCACCTCCTACCATACCTCCATATCATCTTCGTCTTGAGCTACATCGTCATAGGCTGGGGGTGGAGGTAATGGTCGTGCATCCCAGTCCACTACTGGTGTGGGGTGAAGGGGGCGTGGCAATGATCTAGATGGACTTTGAGGTGGTGTTCGGTCCAGGATATTCTCTGCTTCTAAAGCCAGCTTTGCAAGTGAGGGGATCTGAATTTCAACCACAGGGGAGGGTGAGGGTGTGGATGAAGGACACTCCTCCCCAAAGTCAATGAGGGACATTTCACTGTTGGGGTTGTAGTTTGAAGAGCGGCTACTCCCATGTTTGGAAGCAGAGACCCATGCAGCAGGTTTAAGTTTTAATCCTTTGATGGAACCCGTTTTTCGAAGTGATCTCTTTAGTCCTGCTGTCAGATCTTCATCATCATTTACTGAATCATAGCAGGGCTCTGAAGACACAAAAACAAAATGCATTCATTAATTTACTGAAAGAATCTGAGAATGTGAAAGGAGATCACTTGACACTACAAAATACAAGATACACTCCACTCCAAAGAAGTGTCCAGCAGTGAAGTTAGTCTTACAGTGCACAGCAGACACTACAGCCCTGTAAGAGGGACACAGGTGGAGAAATTGGAGAAACAATGGTGTTAAGAAAGGAAATAAAGTAGATGACAGATTCACTGCAAAGACAAGCAAAGGAAAAGACAAAAGAATATGCGGTATACCTTTGAGGAGTGGAGCTAAGAGGGAACAAAGAGGGCAGGAGCAATAGGTGAGGAGCTGCTGAGAGAAACCAGACTTACTCTTGATTAACATTGCTGGTTGAGGAGGGCGGGGAGGAGGCTCCTCTAGAAAAATGTAGAAAAAGAGAAGAAGATACAGCCACCGCAAAAGAGAAACCGAGGGAGGAGATAAAAGCAGCAAACATACAAAGGTTAAAAAAAATAAAAAAGCTAATGTCAGATTGCACGTAAAGGCTTTTCAAGCAACTGTTTTAATTAAAAATAAAAGCTAAATGTTTTAATACTTTAAACACACCTTGTATGTGGATGACATTACGATAGACCTACACCCAAACTTTGACACATTTAGAATATTCTGCTGTTTTGCAGTTGATTGTCAGATCTGTTAATATAAAGATTAACACTACATCCGTACATACATCATTGTCTAAACAGTACAGACACAGGTAAGGACTTTGAGAATTCAATGTATGCATAGTTCATACTGTTTACACTGACAAGTCTTTATCAAGAGATTTTCCACTCACTTTTAGCTCGCCCTGGTAACAGTGTGGCCCGAGCAGCACTGAGATCTAAACCCAAAACATCCGGAGGATCCATTGGATTTCCAAGGTACAAACTGGAGGAAAGAGAACAACAGATTTGAATACAGTATTTCAAAACACTGAGTGTAACTAACCTCGCTGTTAACATACTGCAATAAGCTACAATGCGCTACTGCCATCTGTTGGTGAGAATGTATTACTTGTACACTCTAGTATAAATTAATGATGGTCCCTACTCATCAATTCTGTCAGGGAAGCCCCAGCAGCGATAAGGGTTAGTGTCTCCATGTCCTGTGTGGATGAAGCTGTTCTTGAGCGGCCGGCTGATGTCATGAGCTGACAAACCCGCTACTGATGTCACCACATTCCTGGGGAACTGTCCAACTTTAAGAGTTCTCTTGTTTTGACCTCGCCACCAGTAGTTCTCTGCTCTGAAGGTGATTAGAAACAGGATAAACAACACCTATTAACTTGTTTGTAAATGTGCAGGGCATTATCAGATAATCCTGGGCTTTTAGCAATTTAAATATATTCAAATATAATTCATGTAGTAGTAAAATAACTGAAATATATCAGTCAAAATATCTTTAAGGTCACTTTAAGTGGATGATTTTGTGAAAGGAGCAGAGACAGACAGATGACACTGAAGCTTGTTTCATTCCAATTAAGCACACAGTTTCAATACTTTTTGTCAGAGGTTGTATCAAATGAAGAAAACTACATGACTGATAGCGTCTGAAGCTCGAAACATCACTGGTGCTTCAAAAAGATCTACAGAGTTAGAGGATCTGCATAGTAAACAATAGGTACATTACTGAAATAAGATCACTGAGAAATGTGGAGATGTATTAGAAAGATATAACCATAAGAATGAGAACATTTACTGCATAACTAGTACCAATAATGTCATAAATTAATAATTATTTAATAAATATAATTCTTCAGTCCCATCCTAATGTGGCATAAATTAAATGTTACATAAATTTCAAGGACGCATAAGTACACAGTGACACTGGACCTTTAATACACTAATAAAGTACTTTAATATGTGGTATGTATTTATTTTATATAAAGTAATTTTGGAGAGCATATTGATAATTTTTTTAATATTTCTGCACAGTAACATCTACATCTAACAAAGCACCTCTGAACAAAGTTTTAAAGGTTTATTGCACACGTATGAAAGAAACATTGTTAAAATCTGTGAGGTGCTGTAGTGCTTCAGTCCGTGTTTAAGGGTTGCTATAATTTTTACAAACACCAGATGTTGCTATAGTTGCTTTGTTTCAAACTTCCACCATGAACTTTTTTTTGGCACAAATAGAAAGAACAACAGAGCTTCATAAGCCTTTGTAAACTCTGTACTAGAAAGAAATACGTGACTTTTTTTTTCCATTTATCAGTAGCGAGTTTGGGTAGTAGGTTTACTAAACAGTTTATGTGTAAAACACATATTAATACCCACCTTCCCTCTATGATGGTGATGACATCATTAACCTGGATCTGGAGTTTGTCAGACTCGTCAAAGTCCTGCAGAGCACACATGTCTGTAGGCATGCTCTGAAAAATGAAATGAGTCACCAAGGTAACGTCAATGCAGTAAACTTTTATGACCATTAGATGGAGCAAAAAGTCAATTTATATACATAAAATATGAATTTCTGTGGAAACGTCGTCTTCTTTACACAAGTTGTGTTAAGATTGCCAATAATTTGTCTTTTGATTACTGTGTTTGTATGGAAATTGAGAATCTAGGAATATACACTGTTCTTAACAGTTAAAAAATGAAGCTCAAAAAATGTAACACTGTGTGAATCCCAGATGACTGATTTCTTACCTCAAGCAAGAACTCTCGCAAAGCGACAAAAGTAGGTCTGTCATCTGGTTTCTGAGCCCAACACTGCAGCATGACATTATAGATATCCTGTGGACAGTCCTCTGGCTTAGGGAGCCGTTCACCTTCTTTATCAATCTTATGCAGGATCTGCGTTTATTTGTTGTTTTTTTTTCATAAAAGAGAACACAGTGGAAAGACAAAAAGGCTGAAGAATATATTATGGTAGATGTGAGTAAATCTGACTAGTTTTGTGAGAATACCCATGTTATTTTAGCTCCAAGA
>JAUBNQ010000009.1:5390793-5404530 GCA_032353495.1 Ctenopoma kingsleyae
ACAGAGATCACACTATTGACTATTGGGACTATTTGTCACTTTAGCCTAAAGAAGCTGTTTTTTGTTCATTTTTTTTGGTTGTTTTTTTATTGTGTACATATTGTCTATATTTCCTAGATGTATTCTAATAAAAAGAATAATAAGAAAACACAAAAATAAATATATATGATCATAATAGCACTCCCAAAACTAATAGTGGCCTAAGACTTTTGCACAGTACTCTAGATAAAGAGAACGTCCCTGTGCAACAAACAATTGTTCTCCAGTAATTATTTCAGCACAGTCAAATATCTGTTCATGCAGTCAGATATTTGTGGTTAGAAACATGTAGTGTATGTACACTCAAAATACACATGTATAATGAAGTTGCCCAAATTGATGTTACATAAGAAAATGAAATGAAAGGGGTAGAATATAACAGGAACTGCTCATAAGTGAGTAAGAAATGAGTGCGTATTTAATTACTTAATGGCTTAAAGGTATCAGGTAGTCATTGATTACACCTATTCTCTGTATTGTAATGTTAACATGCCAGTATATGTAGGGTCATAATTTAGCTTCATTAAAATTGACATGAACATAGATTAATAAACACTCTCCAGAAAAACCGTGGATACAGTCAACTGGTGTCCATAAAGTTTTGGGAGATGAGAGACCAAAAATATGACCACCCCAGCCTCATCTCATTTAAAACATCATCCATCATCATCGACTTAATGTAACCAACTAGAACCAGTACACATCTTAGTTTTAACCATTTTGAACTTCTACACAGGACTATTAGTCAACATGATGCACTGAAATTTAGACTAAAGGCAAGTAAGACCTTTGAAAACAACCCTCTACAAGAGCTCATCCACTGTTCCATTATACCTGTTCACAGTGTTATTGTCAGTAACAGTAGGGAAGTGAACCCATAAAACTACCAAATCAACGCAAAAAATTACAAACATGCCTAATCTAGAGACTCACAGTGAGACCTTTAGGGTCAGTACTATGGGCTGCAGGGTCACTTCACTGAATAGTGAATGAGGAATTTCCTGTGCTTGTGGAGGCGAGGTTACAAGGTCCAAAGGAAAGTGTCAAAGGGGTCACAGCTTCATCTCTTTCATTTAAACTTCTTAATGTGTTTGGTTAGAGGTCACTTCCTATTGCTTATGATTGTGTCCTGAGGAGTTGGACATTTCTATCTCTCTCCTGCTTTCTCTCTCTCTCTCTCACACACAGGCACGCACGCACACACACGCACACACACCAATGTAATCAATTAAAAAAAAATAACTTTACATGTAATCAACCCTAAAAACAGAAATATGTATCTACTGTGCCTTGGCAGAGTGAGTGGTGATGTAATTTCCTTGAAAATTAGTGGCAAGCTCTCACTGGGGCATACCTTCTGGGAGGGCTCAATCACCAATGGTTATGCCAGATGTCCATATCCTGATACAAATTCATTGCAAAGCACTTAGAAGTGGGTCAGCTGATAATCCACACTGTTCAATGACATTAGCTTTAGACAGAAATTCTCTTGGTTGATGGAAGCAGAAATAATAGTTACTACTAGCAAATAAACAACCCAGGTTATTCAGGTTCAGGCATAACCTGTATGAGCCTGGATTCAATAGTATTAGCAATAACTACAACATTTCAATTCATCTTCATATTTTGCTGTTTCATGGATGACCTTTACCCTGAGAAAGACAATACAACAATCTGTCCTGTTTGGCTACTCCACTACCTAGTAAGCTGTGCAAAGACTCTCTTACCATGAAGAATGTTTATTTGATCTGTAGTTCATGCTAATAAAGGTTTAAAACACTTTTATTTCCTGCCAATATTTAGACAAACCAATGTGTTTCAAAATATACTCCTATACACTGTACACCCTTAACTATTTTCCTCCTTGTTCTAAAAAGCAGTTGCAGTTCAACATCTGATCGTTCCTGGCAGTCAACATGTAGTGTGATTTCACTGCATGGTGCCAAAGACGCAAGTCAGCTTCCTCTCAGGCCTCTTTCCATTGCAGTGTCACATCTGAGGCATGAGGGGTCAAAATCAAGATGCTCAAGTCCTTACTGTATATCATATTGATGTTAGCAGATGTTAGCAATGGAGGTGTGGTTTAGAACTACCTTAAATTATAAAACCACAAAGAGTATCAGTGTGCTATTCAGAAGCAGCATCAGCTGGTGTGAGCCATGCCTTGCAAAAAGACATCTCAGACAACCTACAATCTAGAGTTTTTGATTTGCATGGAGTTGGAAAGGGTTACAGAATAATTTCAAAGTTTAGATATTCATCACTAAATGGAGACAGCTAAGATCACGCCACATGCACAAGACAGAATGCTCTATGCGGTGAAAAAGAACCCTAGAGCAACAGCTAAAGACTTTAAAATTAATTGAAGCTGGTTAACATTTCTGTTCATGAGTCAACCACACGCAAAACACAGAGCAGGCACGGTATTCATGACACGGCAGACAAAGTCATTGCTCTCCAAACAAAGTATTGTAGCACACCTGAAGTTTGCCAAAGACCACATTGACACTCGACAACACTACTGGAAAAATGTCTTGTGGACAGATGGAACAAACGTAGAATTGTTTGAGAAGAGCACATACTGTAGCTCTGTGTAAAAAGAGAACAGCAACCCAACATGAAAACATCATTTCAACAGTGAAGTACCATGGAGGGAGCATCGTGGTGTGGACCTGCTTTGCTGTCTCTGAACCTGTAGTGCTTGCCGCTGTGGAGGGGAAAATGAATTTCCATAGTTCCTCCTGGACAATGTGCAGGTTTAATCCACAGCTACAGGGAAGCACTTGCTTTAGATTATTGTTGCCAAATGTAGGACGTAGTTCAACCTGTTGTTAAAACTGGGTTGTAATGACTTTTTCCACCATCACTCTCTATGTTTAATATACGTGTTCAGTTAAGACATGAAAAATCACAATTGTTTATATTTGTGACTTTGGTGAAGATCAGATCACATTTCATGACCAGTTTATGGAGAACGTCAGACACACACACACACACTCTTCCAGAGAGAAAAATCTTTTTCATATATTGACTTCCAGTTAAAATTAAAAACAAGACATTGAGGTGTGAAGTCAGGAGAAAGAATGCTATGTTCAGACTATTAGGTGTGACTTGAGGCCAGACTCTGAGAAATCCAAACAGGGTTGGAAGTCCAGTACTAGTGCTCAAAATAGTATTTCTATACATTTGTTTGTGGTGCGCAATGTTTTTCAGCAATGAAAATTTTTAATTTTAAACATTAAGTTTACAGTCAGTATTAGAAAATATGGTAACTAAAGTTTAACAAGAGACAAAGACAGAAACAACAAGTATGACACAGAGAGGAGGAGGAATGTAGGAATTTAGATGCAGAGAAATAACATAATGCCCCTGCTGGGAAATGCCTCTGGCCTGAACTCATTCCTCATGGTAGTGGAGAAATGCATGCGTGCATAAACACACACACACACACACACAGACACAGACACACACACACACACACACACACACACACACCTCCTGGCCAAAGCCATGTCCTGTATCAGATCTGTTCGGCTCTAACATCCTGCTAAAATAACAACAACCGTCCCAGTCCAGCTGGAGAGTGCGCACGGACACACACGCACACACACAGTGTTCTAATATCTGAATAAAACCACATGGTTGTCCCTATACTGTAGTTTGAACAACAAAAAATAATAAAATCAAAGTAACAGAGCAGACACTAGACAGACGCCAAACTTACTCGATATACATGAAAGTGTGACAGGAAGGGGAATGTCTTTTTCAGCTTGTCAAAGCGTCGCATCCTGAATTTGTTGGCCTAGATGACAGTAGGTGCAAAAACTGTGCATGCGCGTTTAAATGACCAGAAACGGTTGCTCGTCTTTTACACTACTATCAGAGCCATAGTCCTTTGAGTTTGACGTCCCAAGTCTTTGATGAAATCCTAAGAAGCGCAAACATTTCTTAGATCCAGACTCACACCACCAATCCGGAGAGGGGAAGGAAAAACCTTCTACAATCCTGTACACAAATCTACAACATTCCATGGCGGGGCAATCCTGCTCTAAGCCCCTTTCTTTCGCCTCAGCTCCCTCAAGAAGGCAAAGAGGCATTAATGTTGTACTTTAGTGTGCAAAAGAGATAAAATATAATAAGACTAATCAGGGTCTGTTGTCTGTAGCAGAGAAAGCCTCGCAGCTCTGCCAGCTCTGCCCTGTGCCCAGTCCAGCCATGTGTCCTCTGCAGAGAGCAATGAGCCAGTCATCCAAACTTGCAGAACTTCACAAATAAGTCACTCCTCCTCCTTCCTCTCACTCCCCCTCTCTCCCTCACACAGACTCCCTCTTGCTCTGTCCCTCTCTCTCCGTCTTTGCGCATGCATCTACTGTCTGTTTGCTTTTCCATCTTTCCATCGAGCATGGGGCTAAAAATAGAAGTAAATTCTCCCCGATTCAGTTGCTCGCCAGTCAGGCAGGCAGCAGAGACGTGCAAGCCAGAGTAAGTGAGTGTCTCTGGTTTCACATTTTAGGGTGCAACAAGATATGTGTCTGGATGGTTTCAGAGAACAATCATATGTTAAGCTGGCTGTTTATTTACAGAACTGCCAGAACTGTGCAGTGTTTATATTGTCTTATCCCTCTTTATCCATCCTCCTCTGTTTGTCTCTTTTTGTCTCCATGAACCCTCCTTTTTCCTGTCTCCTCCTGCAATACTTTTCCCTGCTCCACTCTGCACCCTTGTCTTTCTGTCCTCCTCCCTCCTGCAAGCAGTCAGACTGTCCGTGCAGTGCAGAGCAGTGCGTGGTGCAGAGGACAGAGGCTTCATGGTATTCGGCCCAGAGGGCCCCATTTGATCCAGGGCCAAAAGGTCACATTCAACAGTGAGATGGAGCGCTTGTTTCCTGTGATGCAACCCCCCAAACACACACACACACGCACATACACACAACCACTCCTTTTCCGTTTTTCTCTGCTCTCTCTCCTCATCTCTCAGCTTGCTGATGTTAAAATTCCATCATCAAGAAATATCACTTTTGAGCTTTTTGAACTTTTGATTGTAAAACCAAGCTATTTTAAGACATCAATGAAATATCAACAGGCATTTCTCAAATTTATATATCTATGGTGATTATATGAATCAATTCTGGCATTAGTGGTCAGCTCCAATTCAGCTGCAATTTAGATCTGTACACTGTACGTACCTCACATAAAAAGTGTACATTTAGAAGGAACCAGTAGCTTTGCCTTCAAATCTTCATGGCACAGGAACAGCAGACAGAAACAACTGTTTAAACAATGACACATCTAAAATACTGCACTATTTTAGCACAGTACTATGAGAGAAGCCTGTTGACTGGTGAGTATAAATCAAGCAGCAGATGTCTGTCAGTGAAGAACACTTAAGATAAAGCTGATAGTGACATAAAAATTATCTTAACAAGATGTGCCCAGACCACCTACAGTAGCAGCTGTAAACTTCCCCCAGTCCTTTTCTATTTCAGTGACGCCTGTTCTGTTTTTTACCACTGCAGCATAAACCTCTTCCTCCCAGTCCTTCACTCCTTCATTAATCCCTTCTCTCTCACTCCGCTCTCCCAGTCTCCCCTCCCTCTACTCTTCCCTAGGGTCTGTCCAATCCATTGCATTTTCTTCTTTATTTGGTGCTGCCTTTTATTTCCTGCCTCTAATCCTCCAAAAATGTTATCTCTCTCTCACTCTGCTGACTATAAACAAACCCTTACCAGCTGCTTTTGCCCCAAGAAATGCCCCCTTTTACTCCTCTCCTCCCAGACAATATTCAGTTGTTGGCTTTTTAATTTCATAGGTTTCTGCACTCTGTGCTCATTACTTTTTTTTGTTCTTTACTACTTCTTATTCATCTTTTCAGGCCTGTTGCTTTTCACTTTGTATATTTTTCAGGTCTTTCTGTCTCCTATCATTTCTCACCACTCTAGTCTGCTTTTAATTAGAGGTTTTTCTGTTTGCTAGAGGAAGGAAGTGAGCAGACAGTGGAGTCACGGAGGGCACGGAAACAGACAACAACAACAACAAATTGGGAATTGCTGTATTAGCATCATGTCATAAATTAAAGATTGGACAGCACACATTTCTGAAGAGAATGTAATGCAGTGTACTATGACTTTATGGGTTCGATGGTGTGTTAGTTTGTGTAGCAATGTTTTTCAAGTTAACAGGTTTAATATACAGTAAACTGACCCAGGAGTCATTGAAAAAGACCATATGTGTACATCAAGATTTTAGGTTAGTATTTCTCTGTCAATTTATATGTATAATTTATACTGACAGAATAACCTCAGAACATTACATACATTTACATTAATCAAAACAGTAGTCTAATTTAATTATCTTTTTTGTCCCTGTTCATAGTAGTCTGAACTTATTTTGATCAGAAGAAAATTCATGTTTTTATATAGGGCTGCACGATTTGGGGAAAAAGCCATACTGCGATTATTAATCAGGAAAGTGGCAAACACTTTTTCACACTACTGTATGTTGACGAGGAGTCTGAACTGAAAATGTCATATTTTACCTTAGAGCACACCAAAGAGAACATGTCCTCTGGAGTGAGAGAGGCACTGTGAGGAGCGTCAGGTCATTATCACAACCAACAGTACCAACATTATCATACGTACCTATTATCCTACCTATAAACAGTCAGGCTAAATAAGTGGACACAGATTGATTTTATATTTTTTTCTATAGGTGACAGAAAATATTTTATACAACTGTTTTTTTAAGGTAACAAAAACTGAGCAGCCAGTCTCATGTGAATGAGAAATAAAAGATTGTCGCTTCAATCCAAGTACTTATAATATAAATCGCAGCATAAAATGTTGTGGAAACACAACATCCTGTATGTATGTATGTATGTATGTGTATATATATATATATCCTGACCAAGGACAATAAATGTTCAGAAGAATCACTCTGTAGGTCCACCGAGATACCACAAGGTGGCACCAAATCATGAGGATGAGTGATGAGTGATGAGTGATCTTGCTTTGCTTGCAATTATGTTGAATACTGTTCATACTGCACCTAATAGTTATATCAAGATAATATGGATTACAGCACATATTTCAATAATGCAATTTCAGGTCTGACTCATGCTAATTCTGGTATTATACTCATTTAGGTATTACACAGTCAGTAAGTTTTTAGTTAAGCCCAATATACTGCATGAATGATTGAATTTAGTAAGTAGGTTACTATGATGGTAAATTTGGTGATAATCAACATGATAAAAACAAAGGAAAACTTAAACTGTCATTAGTCTGTTAAATTAGCAGAGTCCAAACTGTCAGAAACAAAAATATGTTCATTTTCAACTGTGGAGAAATCAAGACACACCTTCACACATAGTGAATATACCTTATACAGAGACAATAAAACACATTTTTCCATGTTCAATGTAAATGCCATATCCTGAGTACCACTGAAGCTAGAATAAAGACTCAAAACTGGCATTGTAATGCATCACTGTTCATGCCTGCTTCTAATCTATTTCAAGAGGTTTGTTTATCAGGGACCTTTAAACTTGCTTGGACCCTCATGTTCACAATGAAGCAGCTAGTATAGGCCTGTTCACTGGCTTCTATCTGGTCTTCATCTCGGTCTGTTCTCTCTCACGCACATGCACATAAATAGTATGACTCACTAGCTGTACAACTGGCATATAAAATTAGACCAATACTGTAAAGTCCAAATGAAATCTCTGACAGTGTAGATTGTATTAGCACAGACTGACATCAAATTAGTGACGCAATTTAATAAGATTATGAAGAACAAAGTGCTGTGTGCAGTCTACATACTATAACATACAGTAAGTAGACACACAAATTAAGCTTGATTCAGTAATATGATGCTCACTGTACAGAGATACAGGCATGTAGAGGCATGAGCTCACATCTGCTGGATTCACACTGACATACAGTGTTGGGAATTAAGATAGCTTAGTGGATACAGGAGGACATGGTGCCAGAGCATTTCTAAAATAAGTTACAACCTTTTGGTGGCAAAACATCAATTTGTGGTTTGGTGACAAGTGCCAAAAGAATGAAGTGAAGGAGTAGTAAAACAAACAAAATAAATACCTTTTACAACTCTGCAAGCAAAACATCCATTCACACACACACACACGCACAGACGCTGACTCTGACGGAGGCCTGCATGCACAGACAGACATAGATGCGTCATTCCTCATTTCAGATAGTAACCCTGTGCCAAAGTCTGGCTTTTAAGTTGTCCTTAAATCCCTTCACAGTCCACAACACCTCATTATTCACAGAGTGGTAGTGGTGGGCGTCAACATAGAAAAGAACTGCAAGAATAAAAGGAACTATGGATACAAACATGTAGCTTGCAGGCCACCCTGGGACATACTGTAAGTGTGGCCTTTTGTCAAAGGTTGTTTTGGTTTTGGTAGCGTCGCTTAACATGTGTAATGCCTGGAAATATACCCACCCTAAGCCATCCCCTCTTTGATCCTTTAAAACTGGTTAAAGAGGGGAAAGGAGGGCATTAGAGGAAAATGTCGGTCAAATGCCATGATTAACAACAGTGAATGAACAAAACTAGCACAGCATATGATACAATAAGATAAATGGAGAATGTTTGGGAAAAAAAGAAAAAAAATAACAGTGTACATGCTGGACCACATCAATGTGGCTAGCAGTTTTACTACAGTGTATCAGTAATACATCTGTTTTAAGGATAAAATGGTTGGTCCCACAAATGTGCGTATGTATTTCAAGGCAGTTTGTTACCAAAACTTTATACGTCTTTCTCTTACAGTTTCTGATGGAAAAAGGAAGGCTGTATGCTGTGTCTTAGGGTTTTGTGTGGCGAGACTGGTAAACCACTGTGTTTAGCACAACGCTGCAGATGTAGAAAGAGACTGATCTGATTCAGCCGCCAGCAACGAGGACAGCTGCAGCATCCACTAGCTTAACTGCTGAACTAGCATGCAGGCTCTAAACACACAATTCAACATACATACATATACTGTTGCACAGATCAACACATTTATTCAGCCACTGTATTTTCTATACCCATCATCCTTAGCAGGGTCACAGAGAGCTGGAGTCTATCGCAGAACACACTGATGGCTGGAATTTGTTTTTAAATCTTACGCTTAGGGAATATACACAAAACAGCTTTATCAACAACAAAAGACAGACCGACAACCACACCAGAACTTTGCTTCACTAAAACTATAACATAAACCTGAACAATAGGGAAATTGTGAATACTCATAACAGGAACACGTGGTCAACCAAAATATAGTGAGGTACAAAGCCTTGTCAAAGAGTCATCATTACTCTACAACACACAGCTTATCACTGTTCCTGATTTTATGAATTTCACACACTAATGCCTAAACAATACTATATTTTTGAGGCTGAATCTGGTATTGACAGAATAAAAAAATATGAGAAAGATCAACTTGTCAGTGCCCTGTAGTGGATTAACTACGTAATGGTGACAATGTTTTAAGATGACCTCAAATTTATGTACCCACGTACTGCAATTTCTGCAGCAGCTGAGATATATGATTTATCTGCAATAAGCTGGATACTCGATGAAATATCAACCTGACAGATTTTTGCAAAAGAACACAGGGGTGTGTGGAAGAGGTGAGGGGGAATATGGTGTCACAGTTTACCTGTCACCACACTCACTCGGCAGCACTTCATCAATAACCTCATGGGTTCGTTTTCAGTAGCTCAGCCCACACAGGGGCTGGCCCAATGTGTGGGTGAGGAGTGCTGTGTGTGGGCACATGGTGGTTGAGAAAGGTTACTTTAAACATTCATGTTCTTCTCAAGTGCCCCAGGAAGCCATAATACAATGTACAGTGAGCTAGCATGCACAATAACAAGACCCTGAAAGTGAAAGAGCTAAATAGAATAAAGTCATCAGTCAAAATTAGTCATACAGTCAGAAATATGCTTGGAAAAAATACTAAATATCCTCTCACCCCTTTTTCTTTGACATATTTCATAATACCTGAATGCTGATATTTCTGCTTACTACTCTGTCTAAAGTTTCCACATTTGTCTGAAGTTATGTGGCAGATCACTACTACTGTATAATTAAGGGAGCTGCAGAGGTCTACCTCTTCATCATCGCAGGGCAGGCTTTGGTAGTCAGGCTCTGACGTCTCTTGCAGCCTCTGGTATTCTGCCGTCTCCCCCATCGTGGGGCTCCAACACTCGTTCAGTACCTGGCCAGGTCTTCTTGTCCTCCAGATCCTCAAATAGCCAAGGCTCCCGTCAGTGAGTAACCCACACACTTAGTCAGTCAGCCCGCTTCAAGGTCTGTGCTGTCGTTAGGAATAAAAGTACAGTATTCCGCATGTCATTGACTTTACACTGTTGCATTATTTCCATGGCATAACTTCCACAACTGTGGTGCCATTGTGTATGTCCAACACTCCCACCTTTATTGTCTTCATCATTCAAGTTGAGTCAGCATTTGTTGAAAATGGCAGGACAATGAGCTCCACATTTTCACAGTGATAACAGGGCTGGGCACTCACCTCACCAGTGAAAATTGTCACAGTTTTTATATTGTTGAGTACATGCAGGGATTCTTATTCTTCTAAAAATTACAAAAGACTATCTGCTTTTTTAAAACAGGCACAATTTGTCCTTTTCATGTCAGTGGTTTCGATCCTCAGGAAGCATCAATACAGGTAACTCCAAATTAATTCACACATCATAATAGTCCATGAAGACAAGAAAATCCCTTCTGTGGGTCCTTGGTGGAGCTCCTGCAGCGCTGGGATGATGCAGCCAAGGTGTGGCACTGGAGGTGACAAACTGTCAAGCTCTATTTCTGTCGCTCCATCTCACACCATGATAATGACCTCTCCCCTCAATCTCTCTCCACCTCGCTCATCTCTGATGTCACTGTATTTCTCTCTGACTGCTCTTGCTCTTCTTGCCTTAGTGCTGATGCATGCACTTCACATACAGCGATGCCCGTCTCTCCGTTTCCATTTCAGTGCCCTAGGCATTACTCCAGCCAACTCACCTCCGCTCACTCACCAACCGGAGTGAAATATCAAAACAGCAAAGGCCAGATCCAGTAGATGCTTTTCATTTTTTCGCCTGTTTTATTTCATCCTTCCTTTGTGTTCTTCTGTTTTTTTCCGCTAACAAACCTTGAGCAGCTGTCTAATCGGACTGGCAGCTCTGCTCTGACGATCACAACTAAATTCTGGGCGGATTTTTAACACTGCTTTGTCCTAAATGGACTTCCTGATTGCTCGGTCGATGCCTAATCCCTGGCTGTTGTTATTGTTTTTCCCCTCCTCTCCTCCTTTCAGTCTCTCACCCTCTAACCCGCTTTGCACACCCCTGCTTTTCCATTTCAGCTCCGGCTCAATGATTTGGTGAGTGGTCACCTCCTCTATTACCGTGGCAACATCAACCCATCCCACCTCCTCCCCACTCTCCTGTGGCCTGTAGTCACAGCAATCCAGTCAGCGGTGGTCCTGATAGAAGCAGCCAATGATGGTGCGGCAGCCTGACAGAGGAGGGAGGGGGAGGTGAGACAAGGGCAAGAGGCGGTGGAGCCCTAATGAGGAGAGTTAATCTTCCCTCTGAGAGGGAGAAAAACACAACCATGCTGCTTTGTGTGTGTGCGTCAAAAGCACCTCTCCACTACAGGCAGGGCATCCAGGCCATCTGGATCCTTGCTGAGCGGACATCTGGACTGAGGCGGAAATAGAATAAAAGAACAGTGTGTGTGTGTGTGTGTGAGTGTGAGTGTGAGTGTGAGAGGGAGCGAGAGAGAGAGAAAATGAGATAAAAAGAGCTTTTTTTTTTCACAAGATTTCAAGAAAGATTTCAAGATTCACAAGAAGTCAACAACAACAAACAATAAAAAATATTACAAATTAAAATATTATTAGTATATTGCTACAAGAACACAAAGACAGAGAGACAGATCCCCACCACCTCTTCCATCTCTCTCTTTTCTCTCTTTCTCTCTCCGAGTCCATTCCAGTCCTGTCCAGGCCAGTTATTCACAGCCAACTAAACAACATTCATTTTTTGCTCTCATTCCTCTGCCTCTCCTCCACTCTGTTGTTGAATATGCTACTCTGCAGGCCGGCATGTGAGTGGCACGCAATATTATACACAAACAAGCACACACTTCTGCAAAAAGGCACGTACACACACATCAATAAATATTTCCACAAAACTGAAAAAACATGCAAGCATATGGACACCAAACACACCAACACAGAGTCCTCAATTTTCCACAGCTGATATCTCCAGTATACGTGTATACATATGCATCACTTCACATTCATATATAAAACATTATTTGTCGTAGATACTACCTTTGTGAAGGTGTTGAGTCTTGATGCAGAGGTGGGTGCTTTACAGAGTATATAAACACAGGAATATAATATACACACAATCTAACACTACAGCAACAGACCTCAAAAGGCAGGGGGCTAAACTTACTAAGCGGAACAAAGTAGAGAAGATGAGTACTACAGAGAAACAGGAACGACAAGTTGCCCAACTGAGGCCATGATAAATGGGGCAGGGCTGAGCTGTACTGTAATGTAGGGTGACTACTGTCCTCTGTGTCAGTACGGTGATAACATGCTACATTACAGACTGTATGGCCATTTCATAAGTCTTACGTTCATGACTGAACAGAATAAAAATAATTATGTGATCATTTTTTTTGGTCAATTTTCCAATTGTAATATGAATTTGAAAACGCAAGACAATAAGAGCCTAAAGAATCTGAATATGTGAACAATACACAAAGCTGGCAATCATTAGAAATGTGATTTATTTGTGAGGGAAAAAAACAACATGATAACATCTCTCTCTCTAACATAAATTCTGTAATTTGATTTTCTCACATTGTTTTGATCTCGTGATTTCCTGCACTGTTGTTTTACTCTGATCTATTAAATTGTTCTTTATTGCACAATGAATATTAGTTTCATGTCTTTCATTAAGCACACCTTTCTTTCATTAAATACAATGTTATAATTGAATATATTTCTTATTTTCTTTATTATTATTATACTATTTATTACATTATTTGTTTATACTTTCTTTTTCCCCCCAATAATGGCATTAAAATTTCCCACAGATGGTGAGTGAGCAACACTTCTTCACGTCTAACCCTTACTGCCTCCTCCAGAAACCTGGAAAACTCCTTCAATAACCCGGTGCTGGAGCTGCAACCTTTCACCCCAGAAACTTCATTTGTCAGCCATCTTGCATCAGGAGTAAGGTAAAGCTGAGCCTGTTAAAACACGTAAACGCCTTCTCTGTTCCCATGATGAAGAGCAAGCAAAAGCAAAGCAGACAGGCTGTGGGTGCAACTGCTCAGTGTTCCCAGCCCAAACATCACATGCTGTTAAAACACTCCCTTTAAGAAACCGTTCAGAGTCTAAAAGGACTGCAACTCCTGGGTCCCTCTTTATGGTTGTTGGTGGGTAGAAGGCAGGCTCTGGGGGCAGCAGTAAGCTTTTAAACATAAGCTGGATGAAATCCCTGATGTCTCCTATGATGTGGAGCTCATAGGGTGGAAATATAATTAGTGTAGTAACTGGACAGTATATCAGAAGTGGTTGTGTGTGTGTGTGTGTGTGTGTGTGTGTGTGTGTGTGTGTGTGTGTGTGTGTGTG
This sequence comes from Ctenopoma kingsleyae, assembly GCA_032353495.1. NCBI lineage: Eukaryota > Metazoa > Chordata > Actinopteri > Anabantiformes > Anabantidae > Ctenopoma > Ctenopoma kingsleyae. The sequence goes on from JAUBNQ010000009.1 coordinate 5,404,510, forward strand.
TGTGTGTGTGTGTGAGTGTGA
>JAUBNQ010000009.1:5430063-5449692 GCA_032353495.1 Ctenopoma kingsleyae
AAATCCCACAACTTCTGGGTGCCTATCACAGAACAGAAGTTGCTGACACATTTCTGGCAGTTGCAATTGGTCATGACGGGTTGTTGTAGTGAAATAATTCTAAAAACTGCAGGTCTAGTAGTGTGAAACCCATAACCCGGCACAGAGCATACTACGTATGGTGCATTTTCTGGAAAAATTCCAGGGGTGCCGATAATTTCAGCCATGACTATATATGTGGTGAGTAAGGGAAAACCCAAAAACCAGTATTTTAATATTTCCAATAATGGAGTATTTGTGTAAAAACCTGCCATGAAATAATTGATCATTGGTGGAACCAGAACACTATGGTCTCACTTTAAGTCTCTCTCAACTTTCTCTGACACCTGTGACCTATTTTTATTGTATAATTATTTGATATTATATTTTTAACCATTGCAACACATTGCAGGGATATTTTTGACTTCATACCAACACATGATGTTGCTTTTTTATAGGTAAATTTAGTAAATTGTGGAAATTTATTTTCAGTCTGTATAATCAGCAGAATAGACTGCTTGCATGCATGTTATGTTAGTAAGCTTTCAGGTCTTTCCAACTTGCAGAGTTAGTAACTCAATTATTTAGGTTTTCCAATACAATAAGAACATGTCTGCATTTGTTCATTTCAGGAAGTATTCAGCTGGAAAGCAGCCAAACGAATTTCACAACCTAACACAAAGGATTATTTTTATTATTATTAATAAAAGACAGGGCTGCACGATTTGGGAAAAAGGTCATATTGTGATTATTGAGATCAATATTGCGATTGCGATATGATAAAGGGCACTTGCTTGCAAAATTACAGTAAACACAGTTTACTTCAAACTATAGATGAATTTACACATTTTCAGATGCGCTGTTTAATTTTCAGCCAGTAAGGATGTTAAATTAACATAAACCAAAGAGATGCAGGTTCAACTACATCATTAGGTCCTGTGCATTTTTTACTCTGTCAGAAGAGTTTTTGAAAACCAAACTACAGTTTGGTTTTGGAGGCGCGTTAATAATAGTAAAAGTTAAAAAGTCTCTACTGCAGCTTCATTGATGCTGCAGTTCACACAGTATTGGTCACTTCTTATTTTTATGAATATGGATAGTGATAAATACATTATGGTTTCTATATGTGACCACAACAAAGTAGAAAGAGCGATGTTATAGTCGCACACTGATCAACAAAGGCAGAGAAAATTGTCATGCGTGAGACATGATCGAGTGGATCAGGCAGATGGAGAAGTGAGAACGCGCTGTCCCGACTGAAAAAGTAGATACACACCGTATACCTGCGTATACCCTGGACTACACCACACCACTGGGTGTGACACACATACACGTGTTATTATGTTATTTGCCGCCCAACTCGACATTCATGCCCACCATGTGCTCACCTGGGCTGCTATTGTTGTTGTGGTCTGTGCTGCTGTGGTCAAACAGACTGAACATACATTAGTTTAACTGAACTATGTTGACGAAGAGTCTGAACTGAAAAGCTGCTTGTGAACGTCATATTTGACCGAAGAGCAAACAGGTGTTGTGCCAGATAAGGCACTCCTGCCGATAACGGCAGGAGTGAGAGAGGCTCTGTGAGGAGCATCAATCGGTGATTGCGATTTCATTTCAATTAATTGTGCAGCCCTAATAAAAGACTAAAATGACTTCTTTAAATGTACTTACAGAAATACATTTAGAATTTTAAAAGAAGTTAGTTCTACACATAAATAACAATAACAGATACTTTTTTAAATCTCCTTGGGGAAATTCTTGCGTCTTATCCAGGGCCACTTCAACATGACAAATTCTGTTTTCATGAGAAGTATTTATTCCCACCAAAAGATCAATTATAAAATGAGACTACATTTCAGGGGTGAATGTCATTTTAAGCAGAAAATGTCATATTAAAAGGAGGCAGAATTCCTCAAAACAAAGCTGCTTATTGGAGGATTCAAGTTGTAACAGTAGTTACAATACTCACAATTTTGGATATCGTTGACCTTGCCTGGTCCATTTCTGCTTCAGCTGGTTCTAAAAAAAGAGAAGCAACAATGAACATGAACACTGTATACTTTGCAGTTAAAAACTAAATTGCTTTTACAAAGACACATTCAAATCTGCAAAACATAAGAGATTCAAAAGATTCAGAGATTCAGGTGGAGTTCTTCTTGAGGATTTTAATTCCCTAGTTTGTACAGCGTGTTTCTGTTACACTTGTGGGAATATTGACGTGTCCAAAGAAAACGTCCCACCTCTTGTCCAAATATCCATGGGGTTTCCTTTGCTGCTAAATAGAAAGACGGCCCTGTTTCTAGACACAAAAGACCAGTGTCCTGCACAGGTCAGCACAGACTCAATGCCTCCATCTCCAGAGGAGTACAACAACAGAACTAGCTTTCCACTAACTTCAGTTGAAATCACAAGCCAAACAAAGCAATGTTTCGACAAGATCTGAAATGCAAACCTTTCGTATATTTGCTTATACATTATAATCCACAACTTGTGGAGTAAGAGTCATGCACTTGATCATCTTCAGGTGGTTTGTGTTTTAGTTACCAAGGTGAAGTTTTTGTGAATCCATATAAATGTTCAGAGGGTTCTAACTAGGGGTGGGACCGTGTATGAGTTTAAGCGTATATGCTGTCCATGTAATCATTCAGGCAATGACCTGAAACACTAGCCTGGATATACATTTTCTCTACATATACATGTATTTGGAAATGTACAAGACAATAAAATGGACTTGTGAGGTACAAACCGTAACCATAATGTTCTCCAGTTTGAAATATAAAATCACATGAATGATAATTATCTAATATATGTGCAAAATATAACCGTTTTCACTCATCTGGCTTTCCATACTCAGCTCTAGTCAAAAGCCTTTTTCAATAAAAACAAAACTGCAACAACATTTAACTTGTTCTTTGGGAAGTTACCCATATTTTGTTAAACAAAACAAAGCAAAAAAACATTACTTCTTTGTTCACTAGAAAAAGCACAATAGCAGGAAGGTCTCCAGTTTTTATTCAAGTATAGTTTATATACACTTCAAGAACAGAGGCAGTATAAAGTGACACAAATACAATACAAACTGAACAACAATGTAGAAAACATAAATGTGGCTTAGGAGAACTAGTCTAACAGAACCAGGAATTATTGTAGACAAAATGTTATTTAACCAGTATAGATTAGCTGCAGGGGCCTCTTAATATGGTACAGCTTACTTTCTTTAAACTGTGTTTTTAAATCTACATTGTGGAGGAATACAAGTGTGTGCTGCACAATTCATATTTTTGGGACTTGTCTGAAGCAATCGTGTTCACCCTTATTAACAAATCAACAGATATCTTTCAATTCAAAGCAATAGCAAATTACTTACATAAGTGATATAGTAGTACAGAAAAATGTGCTTCTATGCAGAGCTAGCTGTATTTTATACAACTTAAACAAAAGCATAGAAACTCTTAACCAACTGTAATCCCAGTTCTGTGGAACAGACTGGATGATTTCTCACCTCTTATCCTCTATCAGACCTTCAGAAAAGAACAAAACAGACCAACCCCTGTTAAATAACCATCTTCTCCACCCCTGAAGTATGTTAATCCACCAGGTTTTAACAATCAACTTAAATGTGAAAGGTATATGGTTTCATGGGTTAAACCACTACCAAAGCGACTGGACTTTGAACTGAATAATCACCGAGAACACCGTTTTGTTGACAGTAGGCTCAAGCAAAACCCATATGCTTCAAAATGTTGTCTAATTTGGCTCATAACTTTATTTGTGCATCATCAGTTCAATGTCTTCTGTAACTGTATGCTCAGTGTAAACAAGTAAGAGAACAGAGTCTGTGCCTGTGGTGATTATGATTTGTACTGAGCAGCCAAAAGGCACAGAAAAACTCTTGCGTGAGGAGAACTGTGTGGGTAAATGCCATGGGGACACGAACCCTGAGGCAGGCGGGCGGGCCAGGCAGGGCTGTCCTAATTTGCAGCGCCAAAGCTTGGCCTTGCTGAACTCCCCACAACATAGATAAAAGGCCTAACCTTGTACTCAAGTGTAATTCAATACATCAAATGAGAAAGCAGACATAGTGGAACCTGGCCTTACCATAACTTAGCTCAGAAAACACTGGCTATTCTAGGCAGTGAGCATGACTTGGCTCGAGACAGACTGGGGACTGACCTCTAAAACAGCACTGCACTAGCTATAAACGCCACTAACCAAGTTAAGTAGGTTTGAATACAATACAACCTAAAAGGCAGTAGCTGCTATGGACCAATACAGACAAACTGGTATCAAGTCAGGATTAGCTGTTTCGTAAAGCTAATTGATCTGTAAAGGTGGGCAGAGCTAGGTCTATAATCTTACATACCAAGCATACCGGGCCTGAGCACAACTAATACTATAATCAGATTAGCTACTCTTAGGTGAGAGACCTATGGAAATGAGCAATACAGCATAAAAAAATTAGTAAATCATTGGTACACGCCACTTTAACACTACACTGACAATCCCACTAAAAAGTGATGTGAGCATGTGCGTCATGCCCTTGAGGTCCATTTTCTTGTATCAGCCTCTGAACCACAACTCAGAGGCACAACTTGTATCTCCATTGAAAAAAAGATGTAGGCACGTGTGTGCAACAGAGATAGTAAGAGCAAACTTGAGTGACACCCTTTTGGGAAGGACGCATACAGGCACCAGTAAAAAGTATTGCTGCGTAACGACATGAAAAAAATGGTAACCAAGAGGTTTAACTGGATAATGCACTTGTATTCAAGGTCAATATAAATCATGTGGAACAGCCTGTCATTCTTACCTTTAATTGAGTTTTGCCAAATCTAAAAATGCAAACCGAACTACATGAAAACTTAAGGGAAAAAGTGCACCTAAAACTTAAGGGAAAAACACTTAAGGTGCTCAGAACAGTTGCTATTATGCATAATTTAATGTCAAACTCGAGGACTGCATAGCCCTGCAGACAGATTAAATATCACTGCCAGCATGTGAAAAGGGAAATCATCTTTGGTTTCCAGGGTCAAAGATGTTGCAAAGCTTTCTCACTTCCTACTAACCAAACAAATCCATTTGAAAAGGAAAGGTACCTATTGTTTCATAAATAGTAGGTTACTGAAGCTGTGACAAGAAGCTGTTCTCACATTACAACACCACAGTGAACTCAGCTGAGGGTTCTTTCATACATTAACTGAATTGATTAAACATACACCACATTGCTGAATCAAACCAATGAGCAAAACTTGAACACTATTATTTCACTGTTAGAGGACAATCACATGCAGTTATTTTAGACTGCTGACATGATCATTCGACTCCAACACCACAACTAGACTACATAATTATGACTAGTTAGTGCAACCTTGAACACATCTGTCATTGGCATAATTACAGGAGAGCTATCCTTATGGTCTTAAAGACCTAATCTCCTAATATACCTATACTTTACATGAGTTGTTTGTGTATATTCAGCTGTTGTTGCAATAGACACTGCTTAGCAAACATAATGTCTGTAATCACATTTCACATTATGGTGTGATGTGATTTTTATCATAATAAGTTGTGGTCAGAAAACATGACTTCTTTATTCCAAAAGAGCCCCATCCACTTGAGACAAAACACTCCCAATTACAGTAAGAGCTTTGAACTTGGAGCTTTCCCTGGAGCCTCACATCAAATTCTTATGAATGAAGTGAAAACCATTTCATTTAACCAGTAGATTAAATCAGGAAATGAAAACCTTCAGAGACAGTGTATTTTAAGTTCAGTCACGACAAAGTGGAGACAAGGTAAACCCACAACTGAACTGCATTGTTTCACATCTGTATATGCAGGTACTGATGTTTTGTGACCAAACAGGCGGTTAGGAAAAGTGAACCATAGGGGAAACAGAAGTGAGGAAGTAAAGTTAAGTAAAGTGTGAATGTGTGTGTGTGTGTGTGTGGTGTTGGGGTGGGGTGGGAGAGAATCAGGGTGCTCAGAAGTCTTTGTGAGAAACCATGTGAGAGTCACATTGGGGAAAATGTCTGTGCAGCTCATGGGAAAATGACCCTGAAGTCAAACAGTGAAGCAGGAAAATCCCACTTATTTCTTATTTGATTCTATTCTGAATCACAGTCATGAGCCAAAGCACAAGATGGAGCTGTATTCTTTGCAGAATGACATAATATCAACCTTTTTTACTATACGAGGCTCTGTTGATCACTTTCACAATAGTTTTTTACGCCCAAGGTTCACACCAAGGGAGGCTTGCCCACTACTCCTACTGCAATCAGGTTTTTTTTACACTACTATAATAAAGAACTGGCTATAAGTGTTCAGGCATATTTAAAAATGCATTTAAAAAGAATAGTGAGAACAAAGAAAAGCTGCAGCCAACAGTGCAGTTCACCTGCTGTTAGTCTGAACAACGTGCTGAATGAGTCATAACCACATCTAGTTCCTGCCCTGCATTATGGGAATATAAAATGTCTGTGAGCCATATTGAGCATAAAAATAATGTTTTATCTTCACAGGCGAATAATGTATGAATACCGTGAATAACAGTTGTATTCACGACAGGAGGTTACACTTCTGGGTACTGACATAAAGCTTATCGGAGCAACCTGTCAAGGTCAATACACGGGGGACAGTGTAATGTGACCCCTGAGCAGGAAGGGTCAGAGAAGCAAACTGTATTTAACACCACCACAGTGGAGGACTGACTGAACGTGACTAGCAGCTCCCCTCGTCATGGCGCCTTGTTACGCTGGCAACGTGGACAGCTGCCGCTTACCTACAGTAACGTCCGGACACGAGGGGAAACGTGTTTTGCAAGTGACAGGTGGAGTAACGCTAACGTACGACATGCTACAACAAGCCAGCGTTAGCATTTCATTCACACGGTTAAAGGCTAAAATGTTAAAAACAAACAAACAAACAAACAAAGAAAGAAAAACTGACTTAAAATGAGCAACGTAAAAATTAAATATGTAATACAATACAGCGCCCAGGTATTAACGCGCGAGATGTCCTTCCACAAAGCAGTACGAGAGTACGCTAACATTTAAGAGTCCTTCAGCTCCGTTTGAACTACTCTAGCTAGCTGCTGATAACAGATTAAGCTCTCACCTTCTCCTCAACAAAGCTTATAAGGTCTGACTTCTTCTATGACAGCCTCCGACACGCGGTTCCGCTCCTTGTATCTCCCTGGTCTCTTTCAGCCGGTGGCTCTGCCCTTGGCGACCATGCTTCCAATTATACGGACATAAAACGTCACTTCCTTTCTCTTGGTCCCGCCCCCCTGTCTTCAGTTAATTTATGTCACTGCAAAATCCAACAAGAGATGTTTGTCTTTTCTTAAAGGTCGACTACCTCGGATGTATTATGAGAACTACACGTGTCTTTTGACAAAGTCAGCATAGTTTATACATGGACGAGAAGAGTCAAGAGTTTCAAACCACATATGTTTAATGGAAAAAGCATTTTAAGCACCATACTCAAGTACTTCATGTTCACATTTCTGTTGTGTTCTGCTTAATAGATTTTAAAGTAAAACAAAATTCTTTAAAACTGCCACCTATATTGGATGAACATTGAGTGTTGGATATTGGTGGATCTCCTGGTTATTAAACTTTGGAATTCACTACATGTATTTGATGGCTTTACAGAGGGTTTTATTTATAGAAAATAATATACACTAGAACCTAGCACCACTTTGGTCAATTCAACATTAAAATAGCAGCTTCCACTTAACCCATAAGTAATAATCCTATGATATTATAGGCTATATAACAATAGAACAGTAACAGCCTCCATAATAAGTAGGCCTACTTTTTTGTTGACACCACTAATACTTTTGCTGGAATAAATTCCTGGATGAGAGATTATTTTTAAAATGTGGTCACCTATTGTCACCCTTGGTAAAGGATTTTAGTATTTGCATACAGATTGGGTTCTGTGGTGTTAGCTAGTACTACAGACACACTAACTGTGCCCATAATGATCTACAAGACCAACTCTTTGTTACATCTTATCAGACAAACGTTTGCTCGAAATACTAGTATGAGTAAAGGAAGAAACCTATGGTTAACTTGAATGACCTTCAGTGGATCTCAGACAAATTGGCGACTTCCAACTGATGCTCACCTTGAAACAGGAACAAACATAACACCACTGTTCCCTGGACTGTTCAGACCTCAGAATCCACAGAATTCCTTCATGCAGCACCTGTGAAAATAGCAGCTCAAGGAAAGGAAAGGGAATGAAGGTCTGTTTAGTTTGGTCATCAGAGTGATGAGTAAGTAAGACAGATTTTTTCCAGTTAGGTTGTCTGGGACCACTTCTGCATTACTATTAATACAGTTTAAGCTTTAAAATGCAAAGTTTGGAAACCATTTCCACATGTCACAGAAACCAGCACTGGTAAATTATTTAGTGCAAAGGCAAGATCATTATTTTGGTCTTTGCTCAACAGAAAACTCCACAACTCCTGCGCCAGCAGTTAAAAATGGAGACAATGTTGATAATTGGGTTATCAAATCACCCAATGTTATGTTCACAGAGACAGGGTTGACAAATCAGCAGCCCCTGTGATTGGGCATTTGTGGTGGGCAGAAGCAAAGCAGTCGCCACTGGTGGTAACTTATTAGTAAATCTTTGTAAACAGTTTTTTCCCCTAAGTTTTGTAATCTCATGTATTTGCTGTTGCTTTAATTATTGATTATTGAACCAAAACAGCTTTACTAAGGTTGTATTCTTTCCCTGTAATTTTTCTTTTGGATGGATTCAGTAATGACATGTTTATGCTTAGTGCCAGGCTGCTAACATGTATTTTGTGTAAACCAGTCACTAGGTGGTCTGAGCTCAGGTTTTAATAATTTTCTCACAGTGTAATTTTCCCACATTTCAGTTCCCTTCCTGTCACTACTTTGAATCAAGTGGTATGAAATAGATGCTATTGTGGATTAAAAAAACAACAACAGGTAGCTATGTACAAAAACAACAAAGTTCACCACATGCGTTAATACCTAAGAACCCTGTACGTATATCTCCTGCTGAACAGAACACTGGACTCCATGGGGATTTAGTCCTGTCTCAGTACTCTCACTGTCAAGGATTTAGAGTCCTGAAAGTTCAACAGCATTTTTTACGGCAAGTCGTTGTAGTTTCGTGCAACCACAGGCCAAAAAATGCGAAGTCACCATAGAGACTGTAGTCAGGAAAGATTTAACAGTCTCTTTTGTGTAATCACAACTTAAAATTCTGTTGTGGTCTGAGTGGTGTTAGTAAAGCAACAGGTAATAATTCCCTAGCTGTGGTTGAATTGTTAACTCTCAGGCAGATATGCTGCACAGCAGGGCTAAAAGAGTTCTGCAGTATGTGCTGCTGTAGCTATACTCCAGTGGAGGTGGTGCTGGACTACACTGGAAATGTGTAGAAAAAGAAACTCATGTACAACTCGACCTCAGAAGGTTGCAAGACAAAACCACTGTGCTGAAATGATTAAGAAATGCACATGCAAGACTTAATGCAATATATTTTACACAGAAAACCATCCTCTTCTGTGAATAAATGTCATTACATTTAACTCCTGGATGCTGTCTCAGTCAGAAGTACAAGATTGTTCATTGTTAGGCTTGTTACTGCTTACTAAACATAAGCAGCTGAAGTTAGAGAGGATGTTATCTGTGCTATCTTTTTACAGAAAACTAAACAAATTGAGCTAAATAAAAATGTAATGTATGACAATGCTGCCAAAAAACCTCACTGTGTTCTCAGAGAAATGTTGGAGGAGCACAGAGAAAGAAAGTCTTCTGTTTTTCATAAGGCTGCTAAAGCTGTGTAGAAATGGCTGTAACTTTCAAATCTGTTTGTTTCTGAGGACAAGACAATTATGAGCTCAGGCATTTCAGGATGTAAACTCAGCTGTGGCAATCAACTCTTTGAGAAAAGCAAATGACGGGGATCTCACTGCAACCAAAGCTGGACTTATAATCTTTTCTCAAAACCCTGGGATCTGAGCTTGTTGATGATACCTTATGTAGTATGGATTCACTTACAGTATACAGTCAATTACATGATTTCCAAAAGCCAGGTGAAAAAGATGAGTTTGTATTCTTTGTGTTCTCTACCATTAGGGTTTGTCAGCATCTTATTTTGCAAATATTCACTTATATTTTTAAAGTACCAGGTGCTCAGTTAAATCTGAAACTGTAGGTGATCAAATCTGAAGGTGTTGCTGTTCGTAACAGAGGAAGTGAAAATAGTGCAAACACTGAACAGTTTTATCTGTTTCTGCCCACATGTTAGTTTCAGGGTTTCCCTCTTGAAGCTTAGAACTGTGACATTTATTAGATAAAAATCCAAGCAAAGCAGTTGTTAATGGGCTAATGACTGACGTGGTTCACTTTAGAGTGACTCAAAAGTAAATTAAAATATTAAGATTTATTGCTACCTTGGAGTCCACTCTAAACTCAGGAGGTTTTTCTTTCCTAAAGGAAACTATGATTCTGCAGCTGCTGGCACAGAAAGTCCTACACAGCCGCAACGCACACCTGCAAAGAGGATCCAGACCAAACCAAACCAAGACTAATGAACCATGTGGAAAATCTGCTGTTTTCTTTAACCACGCATGTAGCCATGCACAGACAAAACCAGCTCTGACCAGTATGTTTGATGAAAGTAAAGGATAAATGTATATGCTATTTTAAATAGTGACACCAGTGCACAGAATCTGGAAGCTGGAAGCGCATGTATGATTTGCAGACAAACACCTGACACACACTATTTAGTATGAAGACATATACACACTCTCACGTCGAGGCTGCCTTTTTTCACTTGAATAGTATCTTCATGTGTCATGTTCCCTCAGCAACAGTAGCGCATCACTTTCCAGGAAAAGATATCCTTATCAATGTCCCACCCATGAGCTCTATAGGGGGAAACCATAGATACTACAATCTACTGATTGGGACAACAGCACAATCAGCCGTCAGCCGACTGCAGACCCGTGAGAAACAATGTGATGTGACAACCGGAATCAACCATTCTGCAACATGGAGACATTCTTCTGTAGTAGAATTGACACTTGATGTCATGGCACAGGTCCAGGATGTATTATAGAAATTATTTTTTTCATTCTTGTAAAAATATACGAGGAAGTAGTGAATTTTATTCTAACAATAAAGCAGAAGTATGCAAAGGCATCTCAGTATGTTTCTTCCCTTCTTGGCACACACATAAAATAAGATAATGAGGAACATAGGTCAAAGGGGGATGCACACAGATCATGCACATCCACTGGGTTCCCAAAACCCAACTGCCTTTAGTAAATGTCCACTTAAAATATTTGCGCTAAAATGTTGACTTAAAAGCTGCTGTCACTCACTCTGTGCCGAGACTACTAGACTACTATGGATGATGCAATTCACACCCTGGGTGAGGGCAGCCGGGGTCTTGGGGTTGGGTCAAACAGCTTTTCGCATTTTCAGTGTGCTGAGGACAAACGATAACACTATCTGTCACAAAACAGAGCCAAACCTATGCACACAAGGTTTGGCGCCACAAGACTGGCATCTTCGTTAGGTAATGAAACACTGAGTTTAGGTTAGAAGTGAACAGTCGAACTTTAAATATTTGTCCTTTTTGTGTTTAGCATGAGCCACTGCTTTTTGTGTCCCTTCACTTGGGTCAAATCTAGAGCTTTTCTGAATTTTCCCTTATGCAAGTTCTGATGCCGATTATAATATGCATTTGATTTAGTCAGCTAATGATGATCCTGCTTATGACCATGCACCAACAACAGCTCTTAAGCCACTGTTTCATGCAGTAAATATAAAGTACAGTTGTGTACATGTTATGTTGTACTTTGAAAAAATTTAAATAATATTCTGAAGCAAAAACCTGTCCATGCGAAAGCTGACAAACAGTGACCACAAGTGGTCGGTATAAAAAACAACACCAATAATGAAGTAAAAAAATATTTATTGGACAAACATGTTAAGTCTCACAGAATTTCTCAGAAGCAAATGTGCTTAAACGTCATAAAACATAACTCTCATACATACATTATACAAGCGACAACAACGCTCACAATCCATCACTCACACACACATATGCAAACAAGTTGGACATTATTTCTTTCAGTGGCTGGGTCGAAAGGGAAACGGCATCCCTGCAATGAAAGACTGAGCGGGGTACTGAGGGTGAGAGGATGAGTGTGTGGCAAGAGGTGTGTGTGGGGTGTGTGCAGGATGTGTGGGGTGTGAGGCGATAGGAGAATGAGCCGCGTGGGGACTGAAGGCCAGCGGAGGAGTGTGGATGTTGTTGTAGTACATCACCGGGCCTGACAACACCAACTGCAGCAAACTGGAGACGCAAACGTGTGAAAAAAAAAAGTGAGGACACAGAGAAGAAGAACTGTTAAGATGGAACACAAAACCGTTATAATTTGTGTTTATATAACAGAACAATGTTGCACATCATAACAAAAGTTTGAGGGTTGAAGCACATTCATCCATCAAAACTACACTTAGATTAAACAAGCGTGATCCTCTTTGGTAATCTTTACTGTAAATATGTTTATGGTTCCAAAACTGATCCGACTCTGTTTTGAGTGCACGTAAGAAGTTGAGAATGCAACCGTTTTTTTAACGCAAAGTAGCCTAGAATGACCACGTAGGTCTACAGCGGAAATCAAATGCACTTTCATCTGTTTTTAACATCACATACTGTGCTTCATATGACCTTGAACATGCACAGTAAAGGCTGGCTCTTACCCACAGATAACACTGACATTGTTTTCATTTAATTCTTATACCATACAGTGGTTGTTAAATCACAGCTGCACATAAACATGATTTATTACGTGTAAATAAGAACAAGTGAGTATTGCTTACTTGTTGTGGGGAAGGCGGCAGCAGATTGTTCTCAGGTCCTCTGTGGAGACAACATGACATATTATTAACACTCAAACAACGCAGCAGTAGCGACACAATCCAAATGATGAGCAACCAAGCCAATTAATCAGATATATATTCCATTATCTCGTCTCCTGTATCCTTGCGATCATCAATCTAAATGAAAACACTGCCATATAGTCAGAAATAGTAATGATGCATGAATAACAGAGGTGGGAATCAACAGAGACCCCACGATACAACATTATCGCAATACTAAACTCACAATACGATATTATTGCGATTTTAAATGTTCAGCAATATGCTTAGTATTGCGATACGATATATTGTGATTATCATGTTTTTTTTAACTGGAAATTATGTCCATAAAGGTAAACTTTGTCAAAATACATTTAATCTAATAAAAATGTCCTCAGTCTTTCACGTCAATCATTTTTTATTGCTGACAAACTGTCTGTATTACAGTTTATTCCAACTTAACTGAATGCAAGTATGTGAACTGGTTCCACTTCACAAAAATAATATTTGCAAACCATTTTTCAGGCAGTACAACTTTTGTAATTGCCTGGTTTGGTTTGAAAATCGAGGACAGTTCTGTCAGTAGTCACAGTCGAAAGCACTAGCTAAGCTTGAGTGACTTTTTGAAGGACTCTGGAAATACAGAGAAGTATGTTGTAATCTTTTGGTTTATCAGTGGGTTGGCTCTGTGGCTCAAATGAAGATTATAAATGAGATAAACAAGCTGAGGCTACTTGTGTGTAACATTGCCCAACCTGACTGACAGTATTTCCGAAAAGCAGAAATAACGTTATGCAAGACAGCGGTCAATGTATATTGAATTTAAGTGTGCAACAAAACTATTCAAGCATCATTCCTATTTTCTTTCTATTCCTGCCAGCATGGCAGCATTAACAAAAGTGTCACCTGGTGCTTTATTATTGTTACTGTTATAAAGAGAGCAGTAGACACAGAACATAAAGCATGTAAATGGGCAGGATATGAAAATCTACAGTTAAAGCTACAATGTGCAAGTTTATGAAATCAAGACACTCAACACAATTTTATTATTTTTCCATAGCAGGAGTCCTCCATAAAATATAATTCTCCCAGTCAGTTCTACTTTCCCATCTTCTACACTACCTTAGTACCACTTTTTCCATCTCACCTTACTGCCATAACAAAACTCTTACCTCTTGAGCACAGCAGGGCTCCATTGGCCATGGCCACCTGCAGGGCTTGCGCCAGTCGGTCCAGGGCTAGCTGAGACAACGCATGTGTGTCTGTGGATGATGTGTGCGTGTGTTTGTCCGCCTGGTCTAACAGTCGAGAAAGATCTGAGGTCAGTGCAGCCAAGGACTCCATCTGGAGTAGGGCTAGCCGACCAAAAAGCCCCTTCTCATTTAATATGTTTGGCAGAAGCATGAAGACCTGAATGAGGCAGGAGATGGACAATGGGTAAGGGTAAGGATGGATTTTCTTCATAATGTTTACAGTGTATGCTACAAACGCTGTACTCTAAAAACACATACCTGTAGGACACTTAAGTGGAGAGCAGAGAAGAGAGGCCCTGTTTCTGGCTCGCTCTCACTGCTGCCATTGGTTAACGCCAGTTTCTGGTCTCTCCTGTAGGCCAGTGGTGCCTTGACGCACCAGCGCACCAAGCCCCCTAATGGTGTGACCTCAAGTGAGCTGATTGGCTGGTTGCCTGAGAGTGGGGTATTTAGAAAGGTGATCAGGACAAGGCGAGGGTCATCCTGGATCCATGACACAATCATCTGGAGGAGTTCTAAAGGAGGGGTGAGCTCCTCTACATACAAAGACACACACATGCACAAGTTAAAATGACAAGAGGAATGCAACAAGTTGTGGACAACATTTAAGATTATTGAATTGGTCTAAACTGTTGACATATTCCTTCTTTTCCTCAATTAAATGTTTTAACTCCTACTTTAACTCCTCTGAAAGTCCCAGATCTGACTTATTTGAGTACTTTTGTGTTGTTCCACCAAAGTACCTGAGGTGAGGTCATAGAGGGTGGTGACAGCAGTGACAAACTGGCAGCAGAAGCGTGGACTGGCACCATGGATGTTCTGCAGGGTGGGCACTGAGCCAGGCACCATACTACAGTAGTCATCTACCAGCACCTGTGCAAGGCGCACGCAGTACACACGATGCGTTCTCTGTATAACACATTCAATATATCCACATTCAGCACACATACATCCAAACAGAGAGAAGAATGAGTAGTATAGAGAAAAATAATCCACCCAAAACTTTATCAGTTATCCATGTGTGTTTGAATTCTCACCTGTAACCAGGTAGCAGCACATTCCAGGATGGGAACCCTGCCCACAGCAACTGCCATGGAGACCAGCTTGCCTAAAAGTGCCATTCGGCTTTCATCTGCCTGGTTGCCCCGTAGACTGAAGAGGGCGGAGAACATAAGCTGACGGACCGTGTCCCGACTCTGTTCCTGGAAACAGCTACACATGATCTCCAGCAGCTGGAGCTCCTGGAGAGCACTCATCCTCTGAAAGATCAACACAGCCATAATTTAAGGGCTTTACAGTCCACACCGACTGTATACTGGTGTGCAGGCATTTCACGTTCATATCTTACCCTGGCTGGAGTATTTCTGTCTTTGGGGGCATGCAGAATGAACTCCTCCACCAAATCCAGGGTTTTGGAGTCAACCTGAGTAGGCTGCCTCCCAGACTGCACTAGGTTACAGATGTAGATGTCTAGGTGATAAAGCAGCTCCTTGGCTGCACTCAGCACATCGCGAGGCAGCAACGATTGACGAATGTCACCCATCACCACCTGCCCCACACAAAATATGACATTATGAATCTGACATTATAAATGTGACACGCATGTTTCAAAATAGATTAACAAAATAGATCAAATATCAACAAATGATGTATCATGAGCATGCAATATGCTGTAGGCTTTGATTTACAAAACCTTGAAATAAGTTGTCGGAGAAAAGCTGAAGTGGACAACAACGATACACAACATCTAACTACAGTACAAGACAACAATGCACTGTTCTCCAGCCTGAGTTGTCCATACACACAAGATAAACAGCTGTACAGTGAACACAGACACGGGATGAGTAACTAAAAACTCCCGTTTTAACACTCCTCCTGCAAACTGTAGGTGCAACTCAACACTTTCCGCAGCTTCACTGAGTCGGTCTCCTCCATCCTGCTACTGCTGCTGTTAGCAACTTTAGCTAATAACAGTGATTTCCAACGCGGAACATATTGTACGTGTCCTTATTCATATGAGAGCCTTCTCAAATGAAAACGTGTATTTAATTACGGGCTTACCTCTGCAAAAAGCTGTCAATTTAGTCAACAGATTTGACGACAATGAGACTAGTGAATGGTCTCAATACGACAACGGACCCACTTCCGACTGCTACGGAAGCCTGCGTGGACAAAAGTTCTGTCAGTGACGTTTTCGGTGAAGTCGATGCCTGTGCTGCCTCGAAAATATGCCAACAAAGACTTTTCTTTAGTTAACTATGACATATCCTGGACATCAACAACGGTGTAACTTAATTGACTGCTAAGTTGTGTTACGTAACAAAAACCTTTTTTTTCCGATATAAGAAATAGAAAAAAAATTAACCTACATATGCCTAGGAAATAAGTGTTAATTTAATTTAAACATATTTTTATTATCGTAGGATATTTGTAAATATTTTCTTTTTAGGAGTGTAAAGGTTTTATGTTTCACAATTTCCTAACAATATATTAGAGACTCAGGCGTCCATGGGGTTATTTCTGTTATATAAGGATGCATTTGCTGTAGATAATGTGTATTTTAAAAATGCCTGTTTTACCCAGCAAGACGAAATTAAGACTTTTCTTTACAGTGACTTTCTCTCAGAATACTTGCAGCTTTGAATTCTGGCCATAATGGCGACTTTGAAGTGGTGTCATTATGTTGTTAATCCTTTACATTTTTGTGTTAGTTCAAAATCCCTATGAGCGTGTAGAACTTCGCATTTTGTTTAATATCTCAGCCCATATTTTGAGATTTGAGATCACTAAAGCAAACAGTAATCTCTTCTAATCTACACAGGGGCGCGCCCGGCGGAGCGCCTGATGGAAAAAAAAGTGGTACACGCTCACTGCTGCGCGCTCCCGACAGCACTTCAGTTCGGTCTTGCACTTCTACCGTCCCGTCAAGGGATCCCAACCAACCCCGCAAGATGACCATTAACACCATGGCTAAAGGAGGCTGGCACCGAGAGCAGATGGCATGTTTTCGAAAGGTAAAATGATATGCTTCTGTTTGGGTGTGTTTACATAATGTGACATGTTATACTGCAGATGTAACCGTGCTTGGTTCCGTAAATATGAAATATACTCAAACGTGTGCCAATATGATAAAAGTTGTGATCTAATTTGTGCACTGTTTTTCTGGATTTCTGACTTGCATAATCCATGTGTAATTTGACTGTCTTTATATATTGTGTGCATCTGTATGTGTGTGTGTGTGTGTGTGTGTATGTGTGTCTTTCCTTGACAGATGGAAAAAGTGATTGTGGCCATGCAGGACCCTGACATGGGCATGAAGATGAGAAACCAGAGGCTCCTTATCACTGTCATTCCGCACGCCATGACAGGTGCGTGTGTGTGTCAGTGTGTATTAGCATCTGTGTGGACATGCACATTGCTGCTTGTGTGTGTGTGTCCCCGCGGTCATGCATAATGCAACAATGGATTTTGGAGAATACTGTGTGCTTTGCAGAGTAGACGGAGGAAGTTTGACCTCCTTTCCTGTTTTGTTTCTCTGTCTGTTTTTGTGCAGGTCGTGATGTGATTGACTGGTTGATCCAGAATTATAATATCTGTGAGGAGGGTAAGTGTTGGTACATACGCTGTGCATGTGACGAAGGATTTTCAACAACGTTGTGTAATTCTCAGGCTTGACTCTCACTGTCTTGTTGTGTGTCAGCACTAATGTGTTGCCAGGATATGGTGTTTTCTCTCAAGCTGCCGTGGTAGTGGCGTGTGTCTGTTGTGGGGTTGCTGTTTCCAGTAAACAGGAATAGGGGAGCCTCAGAGGATCTGAGTTTGATTAACCCACATGATGATCTGAGTTTGATTAATGTCCCTGTGGAGTTTTTCACCACAGGAGACTTTACCATACCTGCACTAAATTAGAGGTTGGAAAAAAAGGTATCCCATTGGTCCCTCTTGCCTTAGAGTAGACTAAAGGAAGAAAGAGTTGAGTCAGACAGCAAGCAGGGGAGCTGATTAAAATGCATTGCACAGCTTTCTTTTTTTTGAAGCTGTCAGTCATAAAAGAGAGAGAGAGGCTGAAGATTGATGATGCATTTCAGCACAGGAACAATGCCTTTATATGAGAGAAGTTGCAGATAGTTGATAATTGTTTTTTCTTTTTCACAATCAATTTGGTAATTTTGATGTAACTTGTCATTTACTACAAACGACAATATGCCCACGATTACACCTGAAAAGAGTTTACTGTTATCTGAATGTGTCTAAGCTCGAATAAAACTACTCTAAGTTTATATTCCTGAATCCATAAGCCAGTCCGGTCATAAGTCTGGGACTTCTCCTTTGGTGGTTTAACAGAAGCTCTGCACCTCGGCGGTATGCTGGTGAGGTATGGGTATATTTACCCTCTTAAGGAGCCAAGATCTCTTGTGTTACGGCCTGATGAGTCTCCCTACCGATTCCAGGTCAGACCAGCATCCTTGATGTAGTATGTTCTTTCTGCCTGCTTGTAGAAAACCGACCCATACTCCATCTACTTTTGACTAACACATTAACTTCTTTCTTATACTCCTACTTTCCCCCTGACTCCACCAGCTCACCTCCTAATCCCCCATCCATCCAACATTATTTATTTATGACCCCATCACCATCAACCTCTATCAGAAATTGAAAAACTATGTCACTTGTTTTTCTTAGACCCCTTACTTCTGGACTAGTACCCAGTGGCCTGCCTCAGAGCTGGACTATGGTAAGGCAAAAGTAACCTGAAACATCACATGCTTGTCAGTAAAATAATCAATAAGCAAGATATCTTATTCTTGCAAGAGTCCTGATAAGCATTTACTGATGATTCACACTAAACATGATGTAAGCCAGGTGACAGATCTCTATGTAGTCTATTTATACTTCTTTCATTGCTATTTTTGTTCGCCTTTTTACATCCCACCAGCGATCTATTTGGCTAAAAAGAACATAAGAAAACAAGGAGAACTAATGGAATATGAAAAGGTGAGGAAAATGTGTGTGTCTGTGTGACTAAAAGATGAAGAGAGAGAGAGAGAGAGAGAGTGTTATGAAATATGAAGGAGCAATGGTGGGTTAACAGGCCTGTGTCATCATTCCTCTGCCTTCCTTTCTCTTCATTTTTAGGAGAGATACACTCTGTTGCACAAGAGGATCAACCACACCTGGGACTTTGTGGTGATGCAAGCCAGAGAGCAGCTCAGGTAGACTCGGACACACACATGCATCCACACACACACACACTCCAAGCACACACACACAAACTTACACTGTGATTTATGTTTAGAGCGTCCAAACAGAGGCGGAAGGCCGACCGCATTGTTCTAGAATGTCAGGAGCAGGCTTACTGGCTCATCAACAGACCCCCGGTATGTTCACTGTTGTTGTCCTGCTCTAATCTATAGTACTGTCCTGTAAATATA
>JAUBNQ010000009.1:5483991-5540224 GCA_032353495.1 Ctenopoma kingsleyae
CTTGCAATAATGTTTAAAGTTTAAGTATGCATGATAGGAGATATGTGATGTTAGTTACCTAAAATGATTTAGTATTTTTTTTTATGAGGGGGGACCCCGCATATATCTGTATCGGTTTATATCGGTATCGGAAATTAAGAGTTAGACAATATCAGTATATTGGATATCGGTAAAAAAGCCAATATCGAACATACCTAGTAAAAACAAATAACGTCTTTACAAAATAACAAATTAAGGCACAAGAAACACAAATTTTCAAATCTTTCTCACAAAACAAAGCTTTTGAAACCAACACCTATGGTGCTCACTGTCTGCTACATCACATAGCACATAGTCTACGTGTGAGGATATCTGGAAACTGAATTGCTTTCTTGTTTAAGGTTTTTGCTTAGAGAAGTTAGGCAATTGCTTTTATTTTGTAATTTCCTATTAAAACAGACATTTTGTTTTGAAAGACGGCCAACAATTGCGGAACATCCACTTGATGCTAAGAAGTAAACAAAGGAGAAACGGTAAAGGAGATAAAAACAAGCGCTTAAGTTAGAGAAAACTCTGCTTTTATTTAGCTTGTTGTGATTTAAATACGGTACTATATGGTTTTAATTTGTTCTCTTGTCCTCTAGATGGCATCTCTCTGGTAGAATAAATGATAAATGATGATAAAGTAACGAGTCTAGTGTTGTCAAATGTAGTGGAGTAAGAGTAGCATTTCTTCTTCACAAATCTACTCAAGTAAAAGTAAAAAAGTATGGTGCAGTAAAACTACTCTTAGAAGTACATTTTTTCCAAAAAGTTACTTAAGTAACGGAGTAAATGTAACTCGTTACTACCCACCTCTGGTGGTAAGCACATGGTTGCTTAATAGTTGCTGAGGAATTACAAGTCATTCCAGTGTGGTAGCAAGTTAATTGCTAAATAGTTTCTAAATTGTTACACACTAAGGACTAGCTATGTGCTAGCTAGTTGGTTGCCAAGTTGTGGCTAGGATGTTAGCAGTGGTTAATAATGCTGCATTCATGTCACGACCTTTAAACTATTATCATGAACAGGCAAGTGGGAAAACTATTCGCCTCAGCCTCCCTCTTGTTATTCAGAGTTCATCATCCAAATAGGCAACATCTTATATTTTCTAATTTTATAACTAATAAAAATTAATTAATATTGCCTCCTTAAAAAGTTACTATGTTTAACTTATATGTAAACAGTAACAACCAGAAATATGTAGCTAGTGCAATAATAGCCTACCATAAGACTGCTGCACTAATGTTAGTTTTTTTCCTTTTCATTGTGTGCTGTGTATACAGGAAGATGTTTCTTTCTTAAGTATGGACATGGGTGACTTGGGTATTAGTATCAGGGTGTAGAGTTTTGCCATGTTTTGCCTAAATTATTTGGTATGTATGCAATAGTGACCTCTGGACAGGCTACTGCTCTTACACAGACAGGCCAACTTTCTTTTGTGTGTGGGTTTTATATTAATAGTAAAAGTGTAGCGTCTATTTCTGTCTGCAGTAGAATCCTGTGATTAGTGTGAGGTGACTGCAGGTTGTCCATGTTTCAGAGATGCATGTGATTGAGACATTCATGGACTGTTTAGAGCTAATGTCATCTGTGTTTATTAACTGCTGACCAATATATTACAATAAGTTTGTATATATTTTACCCTATACTCTAAGTTCGTTTTGCATGGACATTATCTCTATGAAATGTATACATGAAACAAAAACATTTAATTGTTTTTATTATTTTAGCTGCCAAGAAACAAAAAGTTACTTTAAGACCCTGATTACAGTTTAGTGTGTAGATCTGGGGATTCATGTGCACTGTTTTCTCTCATGAGATTTAAGTAAGAGACAGAATTCAGCACTTCATTTTTTAAGTGCATCCATCAACTCCATGATCTAAAGCACAGAAAGCCTCGAACAAGTGTTGATAATTGGTTGTCAGCAACAGTTGAATGACCAATCATGTATAATAATGTCAGTTTATAACTGCAGCTAAAGTCTTCTGATGGTCTATACACAAGTGTATTTCTGTGAGCATGAGTGCAGTAGGTTTTGTGTGTGGTTTAGCTGAAGAAAAAAAACAAAACAGTTAAAAATACTAAAACCATAAGCATATTAAAATGACATTTTTCATTCTTACTTTTTGGAAATGTTACTGTTAATATTAAACTGGAACCCCAATTGGATTTTGAGAAACACAATGATGCACTGACTGTTTAGATGAGAAATGATGAGATTAACTTCTGGAATAATGTGGTTAACATCTAGTTGGCAGTGGGTGCTGCTAGTAATGGTGAACACTGCTGAAACATAAAAAGTGATGATGATATTAGTGATGAGTGTGAGGTGACTTACAGAGAGGATGGTGATAAGAATGCCAGCAGCGCTAAGCACACCGTCGCTAATGGTGTCTCCGTTTTTGGCCGGGTACTTGATGGACTCATCGTCGCAGTAAAACCCTCTACGGTAAGGTTGAACTGCGCTGGTCTCTATGACCAAGAAAGGCAGGCCAGCTAGTGTGATGAAGCAGTGGGTGGCACGGAGACAAGGAAAGAGGTGGGGATGGGTGAGGGAGGGAGAGAGAGATGGAGGTGCTCGGTTAATTAAACAAATTACAGAGGCTGTAGGTACAAGCAAGAGTTAACAAGGGAGCATTTAGGACTGGCTCAATTCATTCTGTTCATGGCTGTTATGTGGGACTAATCAAAAAGTATTGACTCCAGCTTTCTTCAATATTCAGTATCAGTGGGGTAGATTACTGCATTACTGCTGGCCATTCTCCAAAGCACAAAATATATTTTTGGACCGATTTTGTTCTTTCTAGGGTGCTATTGGTTTCCAACTCTAATTTTACACGGGAATGACAAGGGACTGAGAGACATTTAGAATTGAAATTTTAGTGAGCTTTCAGTTTAAGGTTACAACTTACAAGGTTAAATAATTTCTAGTAACAATGGAAGTTAATCTCATAATGACAAAGAGGTAAAAGCCCCTAACAGTCCTGTTCTTTGTAACCTAAAAGGGAAATCAACCAAATCAAACTCTTAACTCAAGGTTCACTTAGTAGATTTCTCTTAAAGCTTTCAGAAGTATCTAATCAGTGAATACATTTTGTTAAGTTGCCACAGAGAAGGTTCAGTTGTCATCAAGTCCATCATCATGTATCATCTCCATGACAACTGAAAAAAATCAGCTGATGAGAACCAGCTAATGTAGGTGAAAAGCTCAGGAAGTCAAATTACACGAGTTGAAATGATCTAATCTACATGAAATTAACTGGCAACAATTTTAATAGTTAATGACATATCCTTAAATGACTGGGTGGTAGATTTTTGGCTGGATTCATCAAGCAACTGAAATATAACTACTTAGTCTTTAAGTGCAAGATAATGTAGGTTAAATAATTATTTGGTTAATTTAGAAAATAAATTGCATTTGCAAAACCCACTGTTTCTAAGGATTTGATGAACCTCCAAGTTCTCTCTCTTCCATCTTTGTATTTAAATTAGCTTTACAATATACTTTCTGACAGTAGTGAAGTACATGGAAACCAGTGGCTATCTGAAAGTTTATGATAATATGTCTTGGAAAATAATTAGCAGAAATGCAGCATACATGATTTACTGTTAATGGGGTTCAATATGCTTGCACCACTAAGGGTCAGCCAGAGCCTGAACCAATCATGTCTTTTTAGGTACTGACCACTGGATGAATTGAGAGTGTCCCAAGAAATGCTCTCTAGTTCTCTTGATGCACCCCACCAGGACTTACTGAGACCACAGGCACAATGACGCCCACGGCCGTGAGCATGGTGGTAGACACTGTGCTGCTCTTATACGGCAGTCTGATGCTGTCGTCATTGCAGAAGAATCCTCTTTGGTAAGGCGGGAAGGGAGATTTGTGCAAAAACACGGCAACAAGTAACACTGCATGATTGGACAGATATATGAGCGCAGGTCAGGCTTCAACAGACATGATCAACAGGAAAACAAACAAAAAAGTACATGAAATTAGAGACAAGCACATATACCAGACACTCTGAAATGAAAAATAAGACCAGATGAACAAAGTAAATTCTGTTAAAATAAACACCAAAATTAAAGATTCATCATTGTTTTGACCTTAAGTAACCTTTTCATGCTTAGAATAGCATGAGCTGATCTCTAATGGGCTGAGTTAGCAATGAAAAAACTGAAGACAAGATCACATCTAAGTGACAAGAAAAACAACCCCACAAACACTATGAGAGTGTGTTTCCTGTGAAGCTTTCAAGTGCAGTTTAAAAGAACCACTTTAAAATGCAGTGGGGGATGTCTGCGTCTGATCAGTTTAGTGTCTTTTGCCACTTAAAGTGGCAAAAAGGTATTATTTATCTCCTGACAACAAACATAAAGGGTGTAACTATAATGCAAGACAAAAAGGACAGCTTATTTTCCCCCATTACTACAGGCTTCAGGGGAGGACTTTGAAATTTGAGTGTGAATGTGGTACCCAGGAGAGGCCTCAAATCTCTGACAGAATTTGAAAAACACACTTTCAAATCACTTCAAAGAGGCGTTTAACTGATCCTGCAGCTTTCAAGTCGCTCTTTGAATAATTCTGTAATCTGCCAATACAGAGAAAAACAAACATAAGCGCCGTCTTTCTCACACGCTCTCTTGCTCCGTCTCAGAAAGCTGAAAAACACAAGGGTGTAGAGGTCAGCGCTAAGAGCTGCTGAAGGCAGGATGGTGCTGGTGGTGGGGGCATGATTTCTCAAACCAAATGTCAACACACACATCAATTGCTGCTGTGCCCCTCAACCTCTTACAGCCACACACATCCCCACACACACACACAGCTGACTTTGGCCTTTGAAAGTCCAGCTGGGTTGAGCTCAGGTTACACTTAGAGCTCCACAGCCTGATGGGAACTCCAAAACCCTGGTCTGCACTTCTTATTCAGCAGGATTCACATTATTAACTTTCTTCTTCTCTCTTTTCATTCTTGTTCTTAAAACAAATGCCAACAATCGGCTCTGAAGCAAATCTGGTGGAAAGAAAGAGCAGGGTCTTAGATTCTGTAGCTATGAAAATATACTGTACTTTGAATTGTGAATTTAACTCCTTTAGTTTGCTTAGTCTGTCCATGAACATAATCACACAGTCCTCACCAAAACACATTCACAGGGGCTGCCCATAGTGAGATAAAGGGTTGAATGTGCCGAATGAGAAACACGTTAACCCCAGAGTCCTGACCTCTGCAACAGTCTCTGAACACATTCACAGACCCAATACTAACCACAGTGCCAGAGGCAGAAGGGCAGAGAACAACGGAAGAGACAATGTGACGGCAAAGTGTCCACAGCTTTCAAGGATCCTGCACTGGGTCAACTAACTTAAAAAGACAATTGGAAAGATGGGAAAAAAAAAATCATATCAAGACACAACCAGGTCCTGTTTTCCCAGACATTCTGCAGAGTTTTTCTCCTACAGCTCAGTCCTCTGACCCCTTCCATCCGTCTCAACTGTGCAGCATCAGCATTGTCTATGGTATCTTGGGATTTTCCCCTCCTACCCTCTTCCTCCCTTTCCCGCTTCTAAAAGCCAAGTGGGGGTGAGGAGGAGTGGGAAAGTGGCCTCGTCCTGCCAATAACAACACCAGTCAGCAAGTGCGGGTACGTCTTTCGCATTAGCTCCACATCAACCCAAAGACAACAGAAACAAGCATAACAAACAAAACAGTTTGTTTACTTATTTCCTACGCTTTCCAGTTTACCCTGTCTTTCAGTTCAGCAAACAGCAGTTCCATGTAGCTGTAGTTTGTGGAGGCCAGAATTAATGTAGAACCCTCATTGAATGATGAACTAAATCTCCACTATATTTTGGAGGCACTGGCTGAAACTACATGTTAAAACAAACAGACGCACATTTTCCACTTGCAGGGATCTCTCACTGTCTGGCGTAGAAATGTATACATGTCTGAGGTGGCTGTGGTGTATACACAGATGCAGTTGTTTTTACGTACTGAACAACCCCCCCACCCCCCTACACACACACACAACCTGCTCCCCAGTCTGTTAGTCTAGCCTGCTGCAGAACCACAATTATCAACCTCCTTTATGCAGACATTTTTCAGACTTCTGATATGTAGAATTAGTTGACTTTTTTTAGCATCTTGTTATATATTTGTGACAAATATATTTCACTGATAATTAAACATTGGTTACACTGAGACCTTCCAGTAATGTCCCAAAGCTATTTCCAGCTGTCTATGATTCAACTCTTTTATATGTAGCATATCACTCAAAAACAATATCAAAGCCCATAATGGCTGTATGGTTTGGAGGCACTTGTTACAGATTGATCATTATTTTTTAGATACTTTCAGTTTCCGGTTTCTTTCTGTGGTTTTGAGATATTTTCCAGTGAGATTTACAATCCCAGCAGTTACCACTGACCACTAAACACCTCCCACATACAGTAACAAAAATGCTTTCCAAAGTTTAACGTGGTGAGTCAACATGAGCTGTGTTCACAAAACGTACAGATAAAGGGATTATAAGAAGATTAAAATGTGAAAGCCACCTACTGCGGCTTCATGTAAACAAAACAGCATTATATGTAAGATTTAGCATCTTTACCGGCACTAACGGTCTACTGGGATTACAGCAACTGGAGATTGTTCATGCGCACGAGAGAGCAGGGGATAAATATCCCTGGATGCAGTAATACTAGAACTGCAATCAGTGTGTGAGAAATGAAGAGTGGTGATTACCAGCACCGGCCCACCATTTCCTTCTCGTGGTCGCTCCCTTTAAAACCGCGTTTTACCCATAAAAACACTGCAGGTTGGTTGACAAGCTTTTCTGTGGGAAGGTACACATACAGAGCAAATCAAGCAAATCATACCCTCCACAGAGACAACAACTAGACTAAATACAGGTTTCAGAAAAAGACCGTTTATGCTGTAGATTTGACAAATAGCTAAACTGCTGTTTTTCCCACACAGTTGCAACCGTTTTATTTTTGTAGTTGAATGTTGTTTTGCTGTTTGCTATCATGACCTTACGCTCATGTTCAACAGACCAAGCCACTGGAAACATATGGTTGTATAGAAGAGGAACATAAATTAGTGAAATGAGTTACCGGTCAAAAGGTTTAGGACTGAGGGAGCGGAGAACCTTTTGTAGGACTTTTGGGTTCAAACATCAATGGGAGGAAATGTTTCGCCTGCCGTATCAAACATAAGCCAGTGTCTGCAGCTGTTGAACATCACAAGACTTGCAGTGAATGAGCGCGCACACACACAAACTCTAGTCTGACCTTTTCACCACTTCCCTTAATTAGTCCACACACAGATATGTTATGCCAGATGTTGAGATCAAGAGAATTCCTGCTGGTGAGGAATGTGAGCCATTCTCGGAAATATACAGAGCAGTCAAAGCAGAGGAAGGCTATACTTACAGTACAGGTGTGGGTGGACACCAAAGAAATGTGGAGCAGTGCATTAATTACTTTCCCTTTTACCAGCACTTTTTTTTTGGGTGGGGGTGTTGTAAATGGAGCATCACTGGTTGCTTTGGTAACACAGCTCCTTAAGCTGGTGTTGCTACAACACATTATGGCTAACAAAGCTTCTCATCACACTGAAATTGTTTAAATATGATGGTTAACTTTCAGTTTGTCAAGATATAACTTCAGGCCTCTTGAAGGATTTTTTTTTTCACAATATGATCACTTTACATAGTATAGAAGAAACAGTAATAATACACACAAATGGCAAGAATAAATCAACAAATTGAAAATAAAAATGAGTAACGGTATAAAAATTGTAGCTTTAGGTATTTCCCCATATTTTTTTGTTTCAATTCAGTTTAATTGGCATTTATATGACCTTTACTATTCAAATATCATTTAGCTAAGTTAGCTTGACGTTAACCCAGAGATAAGATAAGACTTCATTGATCCTCAAACACTGCAGCTAATTCGCACGTACTGAGGTGAATAAGGTAAAAGAAACAAACAAGGCTATACTATCTATCGACTCCATCAATACAGATCGATAAAGTGACTTTTTTTTTTCCCCCTAAACGTAAGCATTATAATAATAGATCTAACATTTATGGGATGGGGGGGGGGGCAACAACACGTAAACTCATCTTGAACGCAACGTAAGTAAGAAATTAAAGTACCTACAATGAAACAAAGGCATATTAAAGTCATAACGACATGTTAGTGATAACAGAAAGTTACAGGGGGGGGGGGTCACTCACCTAAAAAGAAGCAGAAGAGGTCCACTCCGACCAGCAGCTTCCTCCTGCTGTGGTCTTTGCAGCTATTGTTGTTCAGTGAACTCCCGCCGTTCCTCGTCTCCGCTGCCATCGTTTTCTCATATATCAAACAACGTTGCATTTAAAACGTTGTATGTGGTTCAAACTAAATGGAATAAGAAAAACTAAACTTGCCGGTAGCTACCACAGTGCTGCGCAAACGGCGCCGTTGCTCGAGTGCCTCGCTTGGATCCTGAAGAGGAGCAGTCACGTAAGAAGCGTCGCTACTCTGCTGGTGATAAAACACGAGCTTTCAGAAGGTGATCACTGACTCCTGTTGCTTTTATGAGTTACAGCTCGCTTTTTCCCCCCCTCCCTCGCCATCCTCTACTCCTCTCTATGGGGGTAGTGGGAGTCCTGTGACGGCCTTCCAAGAAAACCCCTCCTTCAGCTCCTCCTCTTTCAATTAATGCCATATGCAGACTCCTGCACACAGACTCGTTCCCACACTCACCTCTGAGGAGGGATGCTGCCACACTAACGAAGGGGTTTTACAAAGCAAACAGTCAGCCCCGGTAACAGTTCAAGGGAATTTTCCAGGGTCTGGAGCATAAATTGTTGTTTTACATATTCAGGACTCTGCAGGATTATTCATTCATCAAGTAGACTGGTGTTTTTCATTTTACATACAGTAAATCACTAATGATACACAGTCTGGCCTTTCTCGGGGGAAATACACATGAAAATGAGCAAGCAAAATCCCACAGATGAGTCACACTTTCTCCTTACTTCTCCAATTACAGAGCAGCACATGTAAAGGTACGCCATGCAACGCTCAGATACTTCATATGACTGTCAGAGACTAAGATGAGGCTCAATTCTATGAAAACAAACAACTTAAGAGAGGAGGGCTACTGAAGAGTGTACAGGAGGCTACTGTGTACACTGATCATTTTAAAGATCACAAAAATGCCAATCAAAGCAAAATCGATGAAAGTTTTTATTAGATGTAAAAGGAAATCAAAAGATATTACAGCTACTACATGTGAAGTGTTGGCTTCTTCATGTCAAAGCTCTGGGGACAAAGTGCAATAACAATACATTCACTTTATGCACCATTTACTCTTTTAATACTAACTCCAGAAAAAAAAAGTGCAGAATACAAAATGAAAATGCATTAATTATGCACAAACTAAACAAAAAGTGAAATCAGGACTATAATACAGCTAGAACAGCAGCAATGTTCTTCATTCATAATCATGTTTTCTTTCCTCAAAATCATTTTCTCAATGTCAGTGGCAGGTTGTACTCATGGTATCCAATCCTGAAAAATGAACTGTGCAGTTTTTCATACCGGCGTGCCGCGCCTCAGCCGTAGCTGTGATTACAAAGTGTCAGCATATAGAGGTGGCGGAGGAAGGAGTTCCAGCTCTGTTAAGTCAACCTCCTGTTCCCTGTCATAGAAAAACAGAATATGATATCAGTTCATGAGGACAAAGCCAAACAACCTGATGCACTGTGTGTGCTTTATGGCCCAAACTACAAGCAATCGACTAACATGAATAAAAGTTAAATAGAGTTTCACTTGCTGGTTGGAAGGAAACTGTCAGCACTTACAGATACGGTGGCTCCTCTACAGCACACATGAAGTCTGGTTAAAGACAAGCAGATAGAAATGTCACATTAACTTTGAACTGCTGTCTCTGCAAAATGTCCCACACCAACATCATGTCTCCAGGTTACTTGAAACAGATAACTGTTCCTCAGAAGTTATTTTCCATTACAGGCAAGACGCCAACCAGTGTTTACACTAGAGTGTCCATAGTGATTTGTAAGTGCTCCCCTCTTAGCTTCACCATTATCAGTGTGAGTGACAGAAGTGGTGACAACAGTGCAGTCATGGAAAAAACTGAACTCTGTAAACTTACTTGGTGGCTCAGCACTGTGCAAACGAGAGAGAAGATCAAATGAAAAATGGACAATGTTAGAATGAAGCTTAAAAAGAATAGACAACCCTCAATAATGTTAAAAAAAACAAACAATGCTGTACTTTGTGGGCGTCGCTCCTTCACTTTCAAGAACATCAGCAAATTCATCTTTGTTGTGTTGAAAGAAGATGGCTAGTTTCTGCAGGGCTTCATGTCTGGTCCTAAAGGTTGAAAATAAGAAATTAGGATTCATTTTAATGCTATAACAGTTCTCAGTTTTCATACTTATCAGTGGCTTAAAGTATAGCCTAAGTTATCCTGAAATGGATAATGGATAAAAATTTAAAAAACAAAAAAATCAAATATCATAACCTTCATGAAAGTGTTTATTGCAGAACTGTTGTATTAAACTGCATTAGTTTGAATAATAAACTACCAATATAGTATATAAGTGCCGTCTAAGCTTATAAGTGGACCTGTAAGTTTCTATATGACCAGCAGTATCCTTCTTAGAGAAAGCTAATTAAGTGATTGAGACAACTATGTCTTCTGGGAAAAAAAAAGAAAAAAAGATAATGGGAGTCAACTGGAGGCAGAGTGTTTTGGAGCCAGCATCTAGTGGCCATCAGCAGCTTTGCACTTCTCCACACTGGCTTCAGACTCCAGCTGTGGTAGGTGCTGCTCCAAATGGCAGTTTGTAATAATTGAGGCTATTTTTTAAACTATTTGGCAAGTTTCCCCATAGTAACAGTCAAAGGATTTCTGTCAGCTCTTCCTCTCATCTAATGACTATGGAGATTTACTGGGACACTGTGGTTGTTTCCAGTCTGCAACGAATTTAAAAAGAGATTAACGCTGAGTAACAGAAGGCTGACTAATGACAAAACCAAAAGTCATTTTACTTAATTACAAACAGGCTGAAAGTTTTTTTTTTCATCCTTAAATAACATTAAAACATTCAGAAATAACCTAAATAAATGAGGACATGGAAACTATACCAATTTTATAAACCTAATGATGGATGAATAAATGACATTTGGGCTCCTTTTAAGACAACTGCTCTAACTAGACAGTTTCGTGGGCCAGTCACATCAGGCAGCAGTAAGCCATCTGTTTTTTAGGTTCACAGTGATTTTTGGTAAATTAATTAGTCAGAGTATCAAACAAAGATAACAGAGATAAATCACATATTATAGACACCGTTTTGCTAATGATGTATCGTTTCAGCCACACATTCACTTTTTGTCTTGTCAAATGTGCTGATCTGCTGCTTGTCTTATAGTTATATAGATACCAAAATGTCTTTCAGTGTCCCAAATATCTTTGGAATTCAGACCGTTGGTCTGACAAAACAAGCACATCTACAATCGCAACTATAGATTAACAGAAAAGGAAAACAGTAGTTAGTGACAGCCCTGGATCGGTCAGTCTATTCACATTATCGTCATTGCAGCACAAATTACTGTTTTTATTCTCTACTTTAATCATATAGAGGAGTCCAGAAACACTCTCTAAAAGGTTACAGCACAACCAAATGCTTCAAACATCCATATTTAAAGTGTTGAGTGCTAATTTGTTTAGCTTGCTACAAAACTTTTCTTCTGATCCATATTCAACTACTTCTGAAAACATTTATAACTAAGCACAATCATCACATGTAAAAACAGAAAGTCTCGACAAAAGGTGTATGTAGAAAGATTTGTGTCCATATGTGTAAATATAAAAAAGCATCTGCTTACACACCTGCATGTTTGAGACTTACTGTGTATGTAGGTCCTCCAGGTTGGCATCGCTCAGAGTGTGCTGGGCGCTGACATGGCCACAAGCTGTCAAAGTGAAGACATGAAGGGCAGGAGCGGGTGGGTGAGGAAGGGATGGAGGGTGAGTTATGTAACGACAGTGAGACAGCAGAGGAGGGAGGGAGGGAAATGGGATGATAAAGGTGCACATCAAAGGCATGGTACAATCTGCCACATGTTGGCGGATAACATGAAACACACATCAACAGGCATCTTGTCATGTTTTCACTTCAAAAGGACCTATAAAATCTACTCACACATGTCAGGCATGGAGGAAGTCTGCCCGGGACAGCTACTATACAAAACAAAGAGAAAGAAAATACATATGCTGTGTGCAACATAAAGGGAATGACTTAAAACTACTCTTATGTGGTTAAGGGACTGTTAGCAATAACACTACTCTAAACACAACAGAGCCACAGCAGAGGACAGACACTTACTGGCTTTCATTGGAGGGTGAGAGAGTCTCATCTTCGCAGGACCACTCCTCACTGTCATCCGTGACTGTGGAAAAACAAATTGTTTTGATAAAGCACGATATGCTTGAGGATGATAGATGTTTCGCAGGGTAACAGCGAAAGCCCTCAGCATGCATGGAATTCCTTTACAGTCATAAAATAAGCCATGGCTGTCAAGCAGATGACAACGAGTTAGGTTTTTCAGACCAGGACTTTGGGAAACTGTACTCTGTCAGTCAACAAGTCCATATGTTATATCACTCAGTTTGTAGTGTTTAATCTGTAAAGTAGCTAATTCAATGATTAGAGGGTTAGAGGTGACAGTAATGCAGACTTTGTGCAGAAGTTACTGACACTCACAGCTGCTTGTTAATACAGGATGACTGGAAGATCTGCAAAACAAAAAAAATAGGTATAAACAATAAAATATTGTCATAGTATGACAATATGATAATGGACTGGGAAGCAAAGGGTGCTTACAAATACTATTTATTTTAAATCAAAGCTAATCTATGAGCTACCCAGTACCTGCTCCCAATGCTTATGGTATCTGCCTCCACATTGCCTCCTCGTCCTGCTGCTTGGGCCTTTTTGCCAAGTTCCAGCATATCCTTGATATTTAGCTCCACATTCATGACTGAAATATAACCATCTGCAGAAAGAAAGAAAAGAGCAGAAGCTAATGACATGTTGAAAATTCCTGCTACTTCCACATAATGACGTGTTTCCCCCCCCAATTCAAAATTCATACAGTTGTTCTCCAATTATACAACTGTATGAAATATACAATAAAACTGAATTTGAAACTAAACTTCAGGGAGTGATCACATTAAAGTAAACAGTATAAACTCACATTTGTGGTTGGCATCTCGGGCCAGCCATTTGCCTTTGGGGCAACTGGTGGTGCGGATGATGCTGACTGTGTCCCCACTCTTCACAGGTAGGTCATTCTTGCGGACTTTACTGGCCACCATCACTTTTGCATGATACATTGGCTCTTCATAACCAGTCACCTAGAGAAAACAAAACTTGAAAAAGTGAAAGGCTGCGGTGATCACAGCATAACCAAGCAGTGTATTGTGAATGTTGTGCAGGTCAATTGCTGCAAATTACAGCCTTTAACAGTTTATTGCTTTTCATTGAACATAATTAACCATGACAACACACAAGTAAAAACACAAACCCTGCTGGAGGGAAGAAACAATAAATAATAATAATTGATACTTTATTGATCCCCTTGGGGAAATTCTTTGTGGACAGGCTAAGGGTATCGGTGTCTTGTCCAAGGACACCTTGACATGTAGCCTGCCGGGACTGGGAATCGAACCTGCTTACCCTCGGGTTTGAAGACGACTGCTCTACCCACAGAGCTATCATGCAGCCCCTGATGAAAAGATCAACCTCCAGGCAACGTGATTGCCAAACTTACTTTAAACTTTTTTTTCATTTCATTTTCCTTCTTCTCTC
This sequence comes from Ctenopoma kingsleyae, assembly GCA_032353495.1. Taxonomy (NCBI): domain Eukaryota; kingdom Metazoa; phylum Chordata; class Actinopteri; order Anabantiformes; family Anabantidae; genus Ctenopoma; species Ctenopoma kingsleyae. The sequence goes on from JAUBNQ010000009.1 coordinate 5,497,900, forward strand.
TTTCCTTTTGCTCCTTTTTCTCCTTCTCCAGTCGCTGCTTCTCCTTCTTCTTCTGTTCCTTATGGTCAACAACACTGGGGCTTTGGCGTTCCTTGCTGAAAACAAATTGGACTGCTTACTGGCAGAAAGAAATGCATTTTCTTTAGAGATTATTTACTACATGAAAATAAACACAAAGATTATGAGCTGAATTAGCATGCTGCCCAACACTATCCTTGCAGTTTGACGTCAGTAATAGAGGTATAAAATAAAAAAAATAAATAAAAAAACGTACCGTGAATTCCGTGACCATATGTTAGGACACACCTCTTCCTTCTTGAATTAAACACAGATGATCTTAAAACCTTCATGATTAACAACTTTCAACTTATCACTACAGGTTAAAAGAATCAGACACTATATTGATTAACTGATGTCTCTTTGCCCATAAACTTAAATATTATTATTCTTTAAAGGAATAACGACAGGAATAATGGGAGTTACCATTGGTTGGCTTTCAGCATATGGATCTGTAAGAAATGTTTAAAAAGGCAGTTAAATAGAAAGAATGGGTCTCTGCTAAAGATCTCATGGAGAGAATAAAACACTACATTAAGCAAACATTCTTACTCTTCAAACCAGCTTTACGTTTACGAGAGTTCTGGCCCAAGATAAATTTGTTGATGTAGTCAACGTCCTCATACACATTATCAGACCTGTCACAGTAACTGTCCTCTTGATGAGCACTACAAAGAGGAAAACAGAGGCTATGTCATACATAATTGTGAAAGAAAGAAAAAAATTGTGATACGATAAAACTCACAATCGATGTTGCTGTATGCCATTCTTCAATACTGCATGGTTACTAAGCTCAGTTTCCTCTGGGGCAGATTGGCACTCAGCGGCACCCAGATCATTCTCATCAGCTTTAGAGTTAGAATAAGGATCTACGATCACCTCCTCACTCTGAGACAACTGCACTGGTGCAACAGGCTCTATGAACTCTAAAAGGTTTGTTGGTTCAGGAAAGCTGGCTGGATCAAGGGGTATTATGCTTTGACTGCCAAGGTTCAGATCATGGTCAACAGAGCACACACTAGGCTCTGCAGGATGACACACTGATGATTCAGGTTGTGGTTCTTCAAAATTGGTGACCCCAAACTCAAATGGTACAGGAAGGTTGGTGCGGACTAAGGTTAATGCCTCCAGTTCTAATGCTGCGATATCTACAGCATCTCCCTCCGCTGTTTCAGCCTCTGAATTCTCAAAGTCTGGAAACTCAGGAGCGTCCAGTACAGGGTTGGAGATTGATGGGTGGCTGGACTCTAGATAGTCAGGTAGTACTTGGGTAAGACCTGGTGACAACTCTATAAAACAAACTGAAATCAGCACTTGAACTGATGTTCGATGTTCATCATTAAGTATGTTCACAAACCGTACCATTGGCTGCGTAGAAGCGGCTTAAATCTACCAATGGAGGTCTGGGGGGCTTTGCTGGAGGTGGCTCAAGTGACCTCAGGTCACGTAGAGGCCTCTTCAGAGGAACAGAGGGTGGATGAGATTCACCAGTCCTCACAGAGAAAGGTTGAGCTTTATCCCTGCCAAATTGTTTATCCAGCGGAGACTCTATTTGAATTTGTCATTGGGGAAAAGATAGCAAATGCATTAGAAGTCTAAATAAACAGTGAAAGACAATAGAAGGTTTTTGACTGTTAAAATGTTTATGTTTGAACATAACTTACTACGTGCAGAGTTGTTGGCTTTGGAGAATGGCCGGGCTGAAATACAAGCAAGGTGTGGAAGACAAATTGGCGGGGGTAAGTGCAGGTCAACACTTTCATTGTTCTTTGGTGGTGAATAGAATGCCTTGTCTCTTGAGGTGTGGTCAGGGGAAAGTGAGTTCTTGGGTTTGGTGGAGATCAACATCTGCCGGCATGAGAACTTCTTCTTGGCCCTCTCCAAGCTGCTAATGATTCTGTTTTCAGAGTCAGCATTTGTCTGTGAAGGATGAGGGGAGGTCATTATCTCTGGGCTCAAGGGAGGGCACTCAGGAGTTGACTGGTCACTTTGAATTGAACTCCCCTCCTCTGTAGTTAGTTTTTCCACAGAAGGCATCTCACCAGGAGCACTAGAAGGCCTAGTGGTTAACTCCGCATATGTGGGATCCTCTCCATTTTCTGTACTGACCTTTGCTGCTTTAGTTGACTTAAAAGGAAGCAACAAACCCTTCTTTTTGATTTTAGTTTGTGGTAGAACTTCTTTTCCTTGATCTGGTTCCAATTTCTGCTCCTTTTTCACAGGTGATTCTGCCTTCTGCTCTTTCACTGACAGGATAGGGAGCACCAGAGGCATGTTTCGCTCTTTGAGGGACTGTCTTGTTGTGGTTTCTCCGTTAGAAAGTTTGGACGAGGGAGAAGTCCTCTGAGGCTGTGGTGGAAAGGAAATTGGTCGCTTGCCGCCAGATGCCCTCAGTCCATCTCTGAAGAGGACCCCAGGAATCACTGGTGTCTTGTTTTCTATAGTATTATAAATACTGCTAACCACTGAGCTGCAGGCACCTCCAGGAGGTGGAATGAGTTTGGGTTTCTCTGCAACAGCTGGTCGACTGTTTTTGGATTGAGCAAGAAGGGCCTCTTCTTGAAATTTGGCCCTCAAAGCTTTGAAGTTGATTGGTCCCTCCTTAAACAAAACCATAAATCGTGTAATGAATATTGCTTTTATATTTATAATATTTATATTTTGAGCCTAAATTCAGTGCTGACAATTTACAGGTTGGTTAACCAAATTAGAAAAAGACTTTTTCTACTTCACTCTTTAGTGGTATCTAACAATGCGGATAATTTTGGTTTAACACCCTGCATTCATCCCAGTATACTACACAATGATCCATGTTTTTTATTTATTTATTTTTTATTTGAATATTTTCTTGTTCATTTCTACAGCAGTAAACTGAATATCATAAAGTTCTGAAGTTTTGGGAATTTTAATGGACATCATGGTTTTCCACAACATTCAACAGATTAATCAGTAATAAAAGTAATTGTCAGAACAGCTGATAAAGTGTTTTGAAGTGTGTGAGTTATCCAGAATAAGAGATTGTTTCTCAGAAAAGACGTTTGTAAATCATTATTCAACGCTGAGATCACCACATTCATTACATGGAGAAATCTCAGAGATTGATACATAAAAATAAGTAAAACAAATCTCAATATGGAGATATTTTAACATGCTATAAGGCTTTGGGAAACTAACGCAAATTCATTTTTTTTTTATGTTGTAAAACAATTAAAACAAACCAAAATCACACTGTGTTAAACACAGGCTACATAAGCTTGCACAGACATCGTATTAATGCTAAATGTGGCTATCCTCCCAACAGTTCAGCTACAATCGTTCAGACAACTCTTAAAACTTTACCTCTTGCATCGTAGCTCGTTTTGTTCATCACTGTTCACTGCGCATAAGGAAAGCGGTCTAAACTTTGATAGCGTGACACTATCACTAACTCTGATAACCTCAGCACACAAATCCCAGCGAACTGTTTACGCTAATCACGGACGATGCTAATGCAAACAATTTGAAAACGCCGCCACGCACCTGCGTGCTGCGCGCGAGTCGCGACGTACGTGCGCGTTCAGGTCAGTGTTACTGACAAATCAGAAGCGTCGACGGTCACTCAGTTTGTGTGGATCGACATTAATGATTACCAAAATAATATTAATAAAATATACATATTATGACTGCCACCACCCATACGACTGATACTACGATTACTACTGATAATAATTATCTTAATCATTATAATTATTATTATTATTATTAGCCTATAGACTATTTTACTTTTTATAAATAGATCATCTTGTTTGTGTGTCTAATACAAAGATTTTTATATGCTATTGGGACAGCATTTCTGCTTTAATTGGAGTGTTTATGAGAAATGGGGCTTATAGAGCATTCAGTTTCCAAACTGTTGTAACAGCATATGTTTACTCTTGATCAATCATTCACTGTGGTTGGTCTCTAGACTCTAGTGATAGAAGTCCCCACAGGATCACAACATTTGTTTTGTGATGGGGCATCTGAATCTTAAGGAATAGCTACTCTTTTTTCAGTATGGGAATATTTAATAATGTGTTCCTGGGTTTATGCACATTGCATATCTTCATCAATTGTAGTCCGAGTGTGGCCGCATCCAGGAGGCCATGGACATCTGCTGATAAAAGGTGTGGTATTCTTTGCTTCACTACCTCTTATATCATAAGGAATATATCTTGATAACTGTCATTTAATAATGAAAAACGACATTCATGCATGTTCTTGGGGCTAGTGGTGCTGAGAGAAGGAGGGCCAGAGCTGTAAACAGGCCAATTCCTGTCAACTGTAAGATGGGAAGCTGGTCTTCTTGGACTCCTTGTAATGCTTGCACAGACAAAAAGGTATTAGTGTTTTTTTATAAGCTGGACATCAGTCATTTAAAGATTAATAAAAATGATTATTATAACTTTTATTATAGGTTGCTTGTGCAATACCTGGCTTGAGTTTGAGGTAGTTCAGATCAATACACTATGAGCAATAGTGAGCAGTAATCATAAGGTTCAAAGGGGGCTATGGTCATTCTAAATAAGCATTTCTGCTTCATTAAGGTCAATAAAAGTGGACCTTAAATGTACTGTGCAACAGGCTATTCTTCCAAATCTCCAGAAATCACAATTCATTTAAGTTATAAGTAGTAGCATTTGCTATGTCCACAAAACATTTGTAGACATAGCAAATGCTACTACTACTACCTATGTACTTATTTGAAATGTGGAAACGTATTGAAATTATCTTTAATTTGTTACCTAATTCTATAGTGTTTGTATGTCAACAATGATACCAAGGAATGGACATAATGAGATTTAAAAATTTGTCTCAGTTCCGTTTCCGATACATGGAGAAACCCTCTCAGTTTGGAGGCACCGACTGTGTTGAGACCCTGTGGGATAGGCTGGCATGTCCAGCAGCAACCACACAATGTCTGGTGCCAGATTACTGTGGAGAAAGCTTCACCTGCAAAGAAACAGGCAAGTCCCATCAACAACCAGTCAGACAACACATTTTCTTAAGGTGAAGGTGTTATACGTATATTTATATGTTTGGGTGAGCAAAAATGTGTCTTTCCAGGACGTTGTATCAGCCAGTCTCTTCGCTGTAATGGGGAATTAGACTGTGATGATTTTTCTGATGAAGATGGCTGTGAAAGATTCAACCTTAGAGATGATAAGTGTTCCACCCTCCTACTGATTCCTGGTGCTGAACGTGGCACTCAAGGGTAGGTGCTGCATAACTATTACTGCTATTGTTGTTATTTTGCACTTAGTATATATCACACGAAGACAGTTAATGTAATGCAAAGTCCTAACTTACATGTCTAGGAAAATTATGACCAAAAAGTTAAAATAACTGTTCTTAACTGACTTAAATGCAGATGTACTATTTTATATATACATGTAATTTCAGTAGTTCATATTTCTGGTCATGTTTGGCACACAGAAAACAAAATGCCAACTCGTGGCCCTGCTGCCTAATGCACCTGCTGGGTTTCCTAATTCTCAAGATTAGGAAGTCACTCCTCATGGCTAAAAAATAACTGTAAAACCATAACCTGTTGTTTTTACATGTGAATTTTACTATGGATTAAATGCACCAGATATACAGTGGACCCTGTTTCCAATCAATGTGCTAAGCTAAGCTAACTGTGCTGACTGTAGCCTAATACTTATCATACAGAGTAAAAAAACAGTGATGGCCAATCCTCAACTATTTCTTTAATGATTAATTGAAATTATTCTTCTTTGCCCAGCTACAATGTATTGACTGGAGAATTTGTGGATCATGTACTTGACCCAAAGTACTTTGGAGGACAGTGTGAATATGTCTACAATGGCGAATGGAGGAAATTCACTTATGACGCATTCTGTGAGAATCTGCACTACAATGAGGATGAAAAAAACTACCGGAAACCCTACAACTACCATACTTATCGTTTTGTGGTACTGTAATGTTGTGATTTGTTTTTTTGTGTGCAAACAGAAAATTTGAACTGAGACATTTTTACGCATAATTCTATCTGTTACAGGCTCAAGCCACATCAGAGGGGTCTCACGAATACTTTGACGATATGTTGAGCCTGCTCAATGCGAGGAAAACAATGAACTCTTTCAATCTTGGTGTCACATTCGGTATTTCTAAAGTGGAAGTGGGACTGAGTGGAAGTCATGAGTCTGAGTTTTTAAAGAACATAACAAAGAATAAAAGCCAGGTACAATCTACTGACCCAAAAGTTGACGTGATCTGCAATTTTTTTTTATATATAATTTTTGATTGTTTGAGGCCAGAGCTAATTTTCAAAGCAAAAGTTCAGCATTTTGGGAAATGTTTGTTAACTTTTTTGCCTTGTTGGATGAGAAGATTGATACCACTCTTTTTTGTCCAATAAATATGACATTTCCTCCAGTATCAGATTATCTTACATTAACTTAGCAAAAAACACTGTAAACAGCTAGACTATCCCTGTCCAAAGGTGCTAAAATATGTCTGGCAACACTTCCAAAGCTCAGGAATTTACACATTATATCTTGTTTGTTTAATCTCTGCAAAACACAAAGTGTCAAAACAACAAGTTGATTGTACCTATGGTCACATAATGTGACTCCAAATGAGACTCTAAGCAGTCACTTGTCCCAGCTACAAAACAGAATGACGCATGACCCCCTGTGCAAACTAAATATTGTGTGTTTTACGGGTGCTGTTAAGCCAGTTATTTTACCTTAGGACACAGCCATGGCTAATGTGTGTGTCTGTTTTCAGTCTTTGTGCTAAGCTAGATATTGGTAAAGAGTGGTACTGGTTTTCCTTTCTAACTCATAGCAAAAATAAATAAATAAAATACATTCATGAAAAGACGTGTAAAACATTTTATATTATAGTTATTTTTCTGAAAAAAAAAAAACCCTTTACTTTCTTATCAACAGAATTTAGGGTTTGTTCGACTTTTTTCCAAAGTGCAAACAGCTCACTTCAAGATGAGAACCAATAAGTTGATGCTTCATGAGGATTTCTATGTTGCACTAATGGAGCTTCCAGAGCAGTATGACTTTGGGATGTACTCCCACTTCTTCAACACCTTTGGCACCCACTATGTCACAGAGGGAACTATGGGAGGAGCACTCGAATATGTCGTGGTTATCAACAAAACCTCTGTGGCACAATCACGTACAGTGGACTTTCCAGTTTGTTGGAATTATGTATATACTAATGTGAAATGTAATGTAAAGTAACGTTTGTTATGTTCTCTTCACTAACTTTTACAGATCAAGAGGGTGAAGAAGCTGGCAGATGCTTTGGTGCCTCTATTGGTTTAAGCAAACCAGTATCTACTGTAGTTACAACCGAGCTTAAATTGGGTGGGAATCTATGTGGAAAACATGGACATTATAGTGAAGGTAGGTAATCCAATCAGACCATTCAGACATGGACATTAGGGTGATATGTGCTGATGAGGACATCTGTGTTGGGGGTACTGAGTTTTAGTACCCTTATTTGTAACTGTTTAATTTTCATTCAACTGACACATAATGAAAGGATTCATTATATTGTGCTGTTTCGTTTTTGAAATGTAGCCCACGACTCAAATTCAGTTATGGTTGAGGACATTGTTACTTTAGTGAAGGGAGGACTCACATACAGCAGCAGTGGCGTGCTGGCTATCAGGAACCCAGACACCTACAGGAACTGGGGAGCGACTCTCAAATACAACCCAACACTCATCAACTACGAGGTAACATACTGTGGAAACAAAACGCAAGTTTTATGACCCCACGTTACTTCCAAGTCTTTTCTGGTGTGGTTACATTTTATCACCTTTTCTGTTTCTCTTCATCCTGACTCATTCCCTTCTGTGACCCTGTTTGAGCCAGATCATGCCGATTTATGAGCTAGTACGCCTCAGCACAGCCGCTGACCATGTAGGTTTGAGACTGGACAACTTGAAGAGGGGTTGGGATGAGTATCTGCAGCAGTTTGACCCCTGTCGCTGTGCCCCCTGCAAGCACAATGGGATTCCCGTCCTCACAGGGACCTCCTGTAGCTGCATCTGTAACTCAGGTTATCAAGGAGATGCCTGTGAGGACACTCTCAGAAGAGGTGAGACTTTTTTTTAATAAAAAGCAGTGGAAGTAAATACAATTAAATTATTTACTTAGCTGCAATAACAGATTTTTTGACATTTGGTTCATTTGAAAAAAGATGTAAACACAACTCTGACAAATACATTATAAGTTCAAGTTAAACACAAGGACCACCATGATAATTTTAAAAACCTCACTTTTGATAATTTTATAGGTCTCCAAGCAACGTCAAAGAAGTTAGAAGCGTGTTTATGAGGAGATCAGTATGAAAAGTCCTTTTTGTGTCTGAAACTGCATAAAACTAAACTAAAGTAATGAGTCAGGAGTGAAGCTCTGCCTGTTAACACTGCAGTTTTTACATTAATGTAGCACAACTGACAAATCCGGTGTCTGGTATTATTTGAGAAAATGCAAGAATGTGGGTCACATACCAATTGCCCTTTAAATAGTAATTTCACGTTTGAAAATGTCCATATTCAAGATTTAAGACTCAAAACACTTTATTAATCCCAAAGGGAAAGCAGTGAAAAGGACACGAACATTTCTATAATTTGATTTCATGATCTTATTATTTATATAATGTAGAAACATCTTGGTTTGCTGAAGTAACTGGTACTTACAGCTGTCAGCTAAATGTAACTACAAGTTTCAGAGGATGTGATGAAGTAACAACAGAGTGCAGACATTTCCTCTCACCAAATCCATGTCCATCAGTAAACACTTCAATTTTACTTGACAGACACAAAGACAGATGGACAGTGGTCCTGCTGGGGGGCCTGGTCATCATGCACATCTGGAAAGAAGACTCGGACAAGAACCTGCAATAATCCCCCACCTGAAGGGGGTGGAGCAACCTGCCTCGGCTCAACCTCTCAGTCTCAGAGCTGTTAGTGTAACATTTCCCTCAGACTAAGAACCTTTGTGTTGTTTAAAGTAAATGGCTCTTTTTGCAAACTTCTTGAAAATGTTAGAGATCTCGAAAATATACGGAAGTCTATGCCCTTCGTCATGTAACAATGTATGAAATGCTCTACTGCATTGGAATAAATGTGTGTGGTAAAGACTTACAAATCGTTTGTGTGAGCCGCTGTTTTTTTCTGTGTGAAACTGCAGAGTAAATCTGTCAACTTTAGATGCTTACACACTGTCTTCAATATGAAGGGTAAAGTTTTACGGAAGAAGATGAATCAACATCAGTGCCTAAGGCAGATTTAGTTAAATGCTACAATTACACAGAAGAGAAGACATAAATAGAAGTGACATGCATGGTTTAAGATCATTTATAGAACATTTACTGAACACATCCCAATTAGACAAGACAGTTTTTATTAAAATATGAATCATTATGTCACACTCAAACAACGCACACCAATTGTTCTCTGCTGATGAGATCTTTAAAAGCATTCAGAGGACTCTTGCTGCAGTCCTCTGCAATCCACGCCTCCATTTCTGGGTGCTGGGTTGTTACACTGTCGACTTCTTGTCATTGTTCCTCCACTGCAGGAAGACCATGCACCCCAGCAGCTCCAACTGCCATCAATGCCTATTTCTGTCAGAAAGGGTCAGATCACATGTCAATATGTCAGAAAAGAAATGTTACATTAAATGAATTTATTTTTTGGATCTTGAGTGCTAACCGTTTGGCCTCTGAGTGATCTCACAGCCACGTCCAGTGTAGCCGAGGGGACACACACAGTCACACCTGGTGCCTGGGTGAGGATGACAACAATACTTCCTTCACCATTATCATCACCACCACAATGTCACGTGTCAGAGTCAGGCTGCTCTCCTCACTGCTCAACAAACATGTATGAAATACTGAAAAACTCTGACAAAATATGTTGCTGTTTCTTCCCTAGTCAGCTGAGGGAGATAAATTGACTGAAATTAAATCTAAAACTAAAGCTGAGGAATAATAACATCAAAACAGAACATGGCAGTATTGTAAAATGAAACTTGGCTTTCCAAACTTTCTATGAATCAATGATTGATCTAGTAGAATTTGTCACACAAACAGTAGTATCCTCTTGTTACCTCTCAAAACAGCCACTCCATTGTTGTGGCAGGGAGCACAACGACAAGGACTAGCCTCAGCCAGGTACTCTGACAGGCCTCTCTTCAGGTTTCTCTTCAGGGTAGCATCGTTGGAGAAATCTCTGGAGGTCACCAGCTCATACAGTGGACGTGTCTAATCAGAAATAATGCCATAATTGTCACAACTTTATATTGATTACCCTCGCTGTATTAATCAATCAATCAATCAATTAATGAGGTTAAATCCCTGAACAAATTTTGTATAAATATTAGGAGGGACATATACACAAAAGAAAAACGAACCAACATAAGTGGGACTTGTTTTGCAAGAGTTAGTGAAATAGAAACTCACTGTGGTGCGAATGAAGTCAGGGTTGAAACGCACACCGTCGCCCCACAGACTCATCAGCTGTGGGGTGGGAAGCTTTTTGGACACTAAAGCAGTGACGGATTCACTGCTGCCTCCTCGTACAACGGCAGTGAAGTCCTCCACCGTACTGCCAAGCGCAGTGTCCTCTGGAGAGACAGAACATGGTCAGTTCACACGTCTGATGTAAAACCGGGGTTATTTTCTTTGATAACCATGGAACCTCACCTCCCATCTCATTCAACAAACCATTGCAGGATCCACCTTGCATCCCAAGTGACACATACACACCCTTTATGTTGACCCCTAACTTAAGGCCTGCTTGCACGCAGGACTTGTAGTCTGTCAAAGAATAATCTAAAAAAAAAAAAAAAAAACTAGGTCAGGGAGCAGTTAGTATACTTTTTACGATTATGTTAGTAAGGACAAAATTGGGGCACAATAGATGTTAATTTTAAGGATAACAAAATATACATAAAGTCATGGATCATAATATTTATGCAAATACATTGTTGCAACACATAGTACTGTAAATGTAGAAGCTTGATTTGAAGGAGGATGCCCCCGGGAATCAGTATTAATTATTACCTGTCTTCTCAAGTTTCTCCTTGTTCAGAATAATAGTGTGCTCATAGTCTCCTCCGAGGACAGCTTCTATGATGTAGTGGGTGCCGTAGTCTCTGTATATCTGTCTGTATTCCCCATAAACATAGGACTGTGGCAAGGAGCGCAGGCGCTGCAGGAACTCAGGGTGAAGCATCAAATCATCTGACTTCAGCATGTACTGGGCCAACTCCAGTTCTGCTTTGGCCCTCACGAAGCTGTTGGTCTGGGGACAGAAATCGTGGGAATTGAGTGGGAAATTTGGTTTGCTATGTTTTTCAGAGCTGCATGCACACTGCTGGGTTGTGAGAGATCAGAAGAAACGAGAAACCAAACACTAGTTTACCTTGCCAGAGGCTCTGCGAATCTTCTGAATTGATTTGGTGAATTTCTCATCATTGTAGTTGAAGCCAAATTCAAATACATTTGGAATGCCAAAGCCGATCGAAACTGTGGTTTTGGACATGCGCTCCTTCATAGTGTAATCCATGTACTCAGAATAAGTCTCAAAAGACTGCAGGGTAAAGTCATATGAGCCTTTTGTCTGCAGATAGGTAGAGAGGAAAATGTCAGTGTGAGCAACACTAGTCTAATTAAACACAGTTTCCTATAAAATATGTTTGAAACACTAAATAATAAATGGAAGAATATCATGAAGGAAAGATAAACCATGGTTATTTCAAATTAATCCTAGCTGTCAACACAGAGAGAAAATGGCACCACTTTCTAATGTCTTTAGAAAGAGATGATAAAATGTAATTAATGCCTTTATTAAGTTGATCAATCATTTGCTAAAACATTATAGATTAATTATAAAGATTATAAGAACGTTTATAAGACGTTATAAGAATAATTCACGAGTAGTGGAAGATCCACTTGGTATTTTTCTGTACTATTTTAGCAATAATGCAGTTATAAATATCAGTAATCATTAATAAATGCCTGCTAAGTTTGTAATTAATGCATTTTGGTTAAAATCTTCTGGACCTCTTTTCTATAAGACACGTGGATTTTCTACAATTTGACAACCCAGAATTTGTTGGAACTGACAGCTTATAACTGTGTTAATAAGTCATTTCTAACTATCAGTGACATTATTGATTATAACTTTAGTCAGAAATACAGATAAAAGCTCAATGCCCAAATATTAACTCTAACTCAATAGAGAATCTTCGTTTGTCGGCTACCTGCAGAGTGTACTGTTGCAAGTTGTAAGGCTTCCTGAATCTGGCATCCTGGATGAAGTGTGGCAAACAGCTGCCAGCATAGTATCTGTTATCAAGCACCACACCTTCCAGGTTACTGTTCAAGACGTTGATTCTGAAAGAAGAGTAACAGTGAGCACTCCCTCGAGATGAGCAGTGTGTTTACATGCTCTAAAAGCCTCAGTAGACTATCAGTGATGCAGCTCACCCTTTGGCGAGGTTTTCAATTCCCCAGTACTCCTCAGCGTCCTCCCTGCAGGGCTTAGGAACCTTTTTACAGCCAACTTCATCTGACATGTCCCCACAGTCATCTTCCCCGTTACACTGCAGAGTTCTGTGAATACAGCGACCTGAATGAGAGGAAAAAAAGCGATGGCATTTAGTAATAGTACAATGTCTTTGGAAATACACATATACACTTCCTTAGAATTAGTGGAGAAGACAGACATGACTGTTACAGTAAGTCTCCGCACTGATTTTGGTGGGTTATGCACTATTTCTTGGCCAAGGACATTGACTTCAGTGACTTTTAGAGATTTCGTGCTTCCGGCTAACTGCTAACTGACTACTGATGGTACAGTAGGTTCATATTTTGCACGGTATTGAATTTCTCATTTAACTCTCAACAAGAAAGTGATTGAGCACATTTCCGAAAAGGCTCCTCTATCTCTTTAAGAACGAGCCTCTCAAATGCAAAGTAGTTTGAAATTTCCTGACTGGAATGAAGAGCTGACTCACATCTGACACAGAATATTAATGTTCTTATCCCTGTGACTTGAATATATAATATGAATATTGAATATATACGCCAGTGTTACTATATAACACAATATGTAACTACGCTAAAGGGTTTTCCAAAATTGTTTAACCTGTTTGGGTGCAGAGGAATCCCTCACACAAAGGAACATTGTTACAGGTGTAGCGGGCTGGAACATCACAGTCCTCCTCCTCCCTGCCTTGAAACCTGCACAGCTCCCCTCCAAACTGAGACGGCTGGGCGAGCTTAGCATAGCGATACTGGATGGTCGAGGGACACAAACACACGAAAGGTCAGAGAAATACACAGGAAGATTTATCACTAAATAAAGGCAGTGGGTGAAGCTGCTCCAGGGAACTATTACAGCAAAAATCACATTAGTGGGCTGTTTTCACTTTGTCATGTCGGGGTTATTAATCCCCCTCCCTGTAAAGTGGATGAGATAGATCACTGAAGTACATCAGCAGAGATGTTTGCCAGTGGAGCTCTCTACCTCATAGAAAAACCACCCACAAGGATCAAAATGCACTGTAGGAAAGATTTATTTACTCAAATCTAATCTCACTACATCCAAATCCAGCATTACAATTAGTTAGATTCATTTATCTGTGGAATATTTATATTCAATTCCATTCACTCCATAAAAACTATATTTTTCTGTATGTTTTTTTTTCTTTGCTTTGGAAACAACTGACATTTTTTAAAAGAGACTGAACCTCCACCAAATTATGTTTTCCAGTCTTTAACATCTTGCAGGTATGAAAATGTTTTCCTATCTGATTTTCTGTATGGAAATGAATAAGCATATTTCCCTCATTATTTCCTAATACGTGTCCTTTAAGGTCAGAAGGTTTTTTGTGAAAGTATTGCCAATGAATAGAGGAAGCACACAGGGGAGCGCATTAAGAATTTCCTGACCTCAGATGTTGATGTGTGTTCACTGGAACATTTTGAGGAAATAATCAATTTAGTATTTTCTTTTCTTTGTAAAAATGAAGTTTAGGCAACACTGAATCTTGAAAAACAGCTGATTCACTGGTCATGCTTTATCACTGGCTCACACTTCACAGCTGTGTGGTTGACTGACTATTTATAACCAAACATATTCATCCATGTGTACAGTATGTCCATGTATTGTTGATTAACCTTAAACTATTGACTAACTTTTTCTAATGTAAGTCATTTTTAACAATCGTCCCACTGTGGCCCCCCCATTTCAAAAGTCTTTAGACATGCCCCTGCTTGTCAAGTGTCTGACTGCACGTTCAACTTCAAATATGCGCACAAGCACATACTATCATCTGTCCGTTATCATCATACTTACTCTTTTTTTCTGACAGGTGTCGCAGCGGGACCATGCGCTCCACTCTGATAAAACACAGTCCACTGGCTGAACTACCACTCGCTCCCCCACTGATCGAGCTTCACGCATGCTGGGCTCCTCATTGCTCGCTGTTGTGATGATAACTTTACTGTGACATGTAGATGAAAAATCACATTAAAAAACAGACATTTGGACACAAAGGTTTTTGGGTTTCTTAAAAGCATCTTTATGACTGGTTGCTGACAGAACTACTGACAGAAAGGCAAAGCTGATTTAGTACAGAGTCCAATGTGAAGCCACTGTTGTTATTATTAGGCACTGGGTTACCTCTGACAGAAGTCAACTCAGTCTTAGAATGAAAATCCTTGAATCCATTGTACTAAACAGATAAACATCTTACCTTACAAGCACCAGACTCAAAGTAAATTGCAGCAGTCTCCTATGCATCACTGCAGAAAACATGGTTCTGTGTCATGACAGACTATGAATGAGGAGACAACACTGCTGTGAGCTCTATGTAAACACACACTGATCAATACTGACCGAGCTGAACGTACAATACCACACCTTCCTTCAGAGCCTACGCTGGTCTAAATACATCACATATAACAAAACTCAAAAAAGATTAATGAAAAATCAAGAAACTATGAAGATCCACTGACGGCCTTGTTAGTATAGTGTCTTTTCGGTATACCTTTAATCACATAATGATAATTAGTGTATAAATATAATGTGTTGACCCTGGAATGGCAACAAAACATCTGTTAGATGACATATCAGCCAAGTAAAACAAGACTTTGTAAAAAAGTGAATTCATGTTACAAGACCAGTGATGTACAAGCAGTCCTGTTTGTCTGTTTGTGACCTTTAAAGTTTGTTCACTTTGATTAGGATTTTACAGCCTGACACAATCATATGACTCAGCAGCACTCTGTTTACTCAGCAAAGAAGAACATAACACTCACACATATCATTACACCATAACAACTGACCTATAAATACTAACTAATGAAACTCTGATGAATTTTTTGGTTTTATTTATACAAGCTTTAGAGGCTCAAATAGGAATATTTCACAATAAAAGCAAGTCTGAAGGGTAATCATGCAAGTGTGTAGAACTTTGTGTTTTTCTCATCTTTTATTTGACTAATCATGTCCCAACGCTTTTTCTACTTTTCACATTTGTACTTTTGTAAGTGCACTTTGTTGATAATACTGTCATTTTACTTATGCTTTTACTTAGGATTTTGAATACAAGACTTCGCATATAAAGGAATTTATTTTCATTTATGTACTCGTACCATAACTTAAATGAACCATTACAGGGTCCTGACTTATTTAAGTGACATCTGACGTATTTGTGTGAGCAGAGCAGCCTCTGTTGGCTGTTTTTGTGGTCTTTACAGTGGATCATTAGAAAGATCATCAGGTTAAGGAAGGAAAACAGATAAGTGGGAATCACATGATATTTTATTTGTGGCTGAACAGTGGCATGGGTACAGTGCATGGGGATGTCATAGATGTACAAAAGTCATTTTTTTCTTTTTTTTAAATGACAATTCATAATTCCATAAATAAAATTTACAAAATATGTTGTTGATTTCTCATTTTTCATCACACAAGCAGGGGTACAGTTTGTTATTGTAAGTCTAGCAGTTAATAGTGACATTTCTGTTGTTCATATTATATAAAGTTGCCTTTCTTTTTGACCATTTAATTCAGTGAAGCAGACCTACAATATGCCCAAGTGCTTTGTTACAACAATGACCTGTTTACTGTATACAATGAGCTGACAAAAAGTGCAGTGACTGGACAACAAAAATAAACCTGATAAGGCATAGAAATGCACTCTTCTGCCTCTGCCCTTGTGGCTTTTAAGTCATAGCGCATCAGTTTATTCTGTTCATTTATTGAAGAGACCAAACAGATATGATTGTGAGAGGGAAATTGTAAACAAGATGACCGCAGTTGGAAATGCAGGATATTCTAAAAACAATGAGATGCCAAAAAATCTGTCCCCTATTACTAAAAAAAAAGTGACCTTTTAGAAGGAGTAGAATTTTTGTTTGGAACGTCTTCCATTTCTTTAATCTCTCAAGTCAAAAATGAGTGAGCGAGGCAGGTACTGCAGGCTTTATTTTGAATGACCATGGAACACAGATTCACAGTTCATTTCTCACCAACCGAACAGAAACAGAGACATTTTCAATTTAAGTTAAAAAATATCTGCCTGCAAAAAGCAAAACAAACATCCAGACGTCAAAAATGGAGGTGCTGGTAGGGCATTGTTTGAGAGAAACACAGGTAGTTGGCATTCAAGAGGCAGAGAGCTATCTTATGGCACAGAGGCTCAGGTACGGGGGACCGGGAAGATCCTTATTTACAAAATAGATGTTTGGCAAATTTTGATTTCAACATTGATGCCTCAAAGTCATTTTGATATCTGTAAATGACTCTGTGTCATCAACTAAGAATTCACAGCTTATAAAATAAGAGAATCATATTTTTTCATTAGTTTCAGACCTAGAAGGAAGCTGCAGACAGTTTTTGCAGTTTAGCTCACAGCTGAGTACGCTGAATCCACATTAAGTCTGTTCATGCAAATGGACGAGTCGGTGGAGCAACACTATGAGAACATTTGGCAAATCCATCTGCTGTGCACAGTATTTGCTGGTGGCAGTTGACAGACTGAAGGTCAACCACATATAGCAGGACACTGCTCTCCTCAAAAGTTTCTGAAAAATAATTTGCATCATCAACACCACCATGGCCTTTTAACATATTCTCACAGATATAAATCCATTACAGGAGGGTGCAATTATCTCCTGTTGCAGGTTTCGGTCAAAGGTCACTTCCTGGTTGAAAGGTCTCTTGATTGGATGATAAAGCCAAAGCCTGGTTGTCATGCTGAGGAGTACAGTACAGTATGTAACCTCTGGAGGAAAAGCAGATCCTCGGATAGCCAACTCATTACAGTACCGCCAAAATATCGTTTAAACGTTGAAAATAGCAGAACAAGTCTGTGTAATCCAGCTGTGAGAGAGATGCTGCTGTTCACAGTCCCTCATCTCTCTCTTCTCTTTCTCATGAGCTTCTGTCTTGGCTTTGAGAGCTTCCGTCCCCTGACAAACAGGAACAATTTATAGTTAAGTTTTATCAGTGCAGTTATGAACCTGACCACCAGGTGGCAACATTGTGCCATAATTGTTGTGTGAGTCAAAGAGACATCATGACTAAAATGTTGAACTAAACCCAGCAAACATCCGTGAAGAAATGAGACAAATGGAAATATAAAGCAAATAAAGAAACACAGAGACATACTGTGAGAAAATGAGGGACAGAGAGCACAGTTGAAGACAGTTGATAGATAACATAGGCAAATCAGAGATGAGGGGATCTTCAAATACCTACTCAGTGTCTGTTAATCTCTAGCTGTCTTCCTGTGCACTGGTCTGATCCTGCGGAGGATCAGGAGCTCCACTGGGTGCTGGGGAGACTGACCTTGCAACAACAGAACCCTGAGAGAAAGAGAGAGCTGTAAAATTCCCATAGCGAAGCTGACATATTTATTGAAATCAACTCAGTGTGAACCCTTTTCCTCCCACATTTTCCAGAAAAACGTAATCTACACAGGTAGGAAAATAACAACTATAATTACTCTGAAACATAATTTTACCTTACATCTAATCAAGACACCTGAATCATGTTTGACCTTTCATGCTTAATTGACTTGGCATTTTTTTCTGAAAAAAACAAAACAAAACTAAACTAAACCCAAAACGACAAAAATTGATCCTATTTGGTGACATTAATCACGTAATATTCTACTTATCTGATTTCACGTTGAGAACAGATCATCAATATGGCAGTAATTGATTACAGTGTCACGTCAGTCAGTTGTTAAATGAAATCCATGACTCTTATTGATTGGGATGTGACCCGGGGGGCTGAAGCTCACCAATTGTTCCTCCCTTGCGTTGCTGGAGCTGCCCTCTGGGTCAACAGGGGAGTGATCTGTTGGGGGGTCACTAGCCTGGGAGGGTGGGCAGTCTGAGGAGGAACTCTGCTGAGGAGCTGGAGTTGATGCTGTAAAGAGGCAAAGAAGGAAAGAAACATATGTATGAAATATAGAAAGAACACATTTTACTGGTACCTATTTTTTTTTTCAGAATGGGGAATATGAACTCTTCAATGCTAATCTGTCCTGTGAATATATTTTAGCATCATGCTTTTAACATGCGTAACTTATTGTGAGAAGCAGTGTATTTAAATTTAGATCATGACCTTTACTGCATGTTATCCCCTCTCTTTGGTTTCTCTTCTACCTGACATTAACGGTTCACCTGTATTCTGTGTACTATCAAATAAAACATAACTCTTTTTGTCTTCCCAAAGGTCAATATAGTTTTTGGTTCCAATTTTTTTTCCCTCAGGCATGACACTGTGGAATAAAATATCCACTGCCATGCTGTACTTAAGCATCAGCGTTTTGACATGCTCACAATGATACTAACACATTTATGTTAAATAGGTTTACAGTAATATTTACTTTTCACCATTTTAATGTGTTAAGTTGCTAAAATTTGCTTATTAGTGCTACAGATGAGGCAGAGGAATTTATCATTCACAGTTTGCAGTTATGTACTGTATATTAAGTACTGGAAAATTCATATTTCTTTCTTTAGAGAAAAAAACAATGTCTGTACAAAGATACATGACAACAGTAAACCTAATAAATGGTTCAACTGAGATTTTTAAAAATACAATGAGAAAACTTACGAGATTCAGTGGATGGTGATGTTGAGGTACCTGGGCTCAGTGTCATCCTAGACAGATCAAGGTCACTACAGCTGCCTTCCTCTTCCTGGTTCGCAGCACCTGAAGGTGGCAACAGCTGACTGCAGGCCAGTGTGTCTGGTACACTCATGAGGCCTGGGGTCCCACACCTGCTTACTGCTGCTGACGTAACACCAGGTCCCACACCTGCTGCTATAGCCCCTGATGTAGACGGGCCCTCGCCTGCGTCTGAGTCCAGGCTGAGGCCCTCCTTCCCCAGGCTTAGCTGCCTCTGGAGCAAAGCGGGGTCGGCCGTGTGTTGGGGGCTGGTGATGGCTGAAGATGGGGCAGATAGGTCGCAGGCTTGGGGGCACATGGTGGTAATGGGTACCAGGCCTTGAAGCATGGCAGCTGGGATGGCATGGCCCCCCACGCCCACGGTCTGGGCCGGCATGTAGGCCGCCATGGCCGCCCACTGCTGCTGAGTGGCAGGGAAAATGTTTGCTTGGCTCCAAATGAGTGGCTGTCCACCAGGGAGGACCTGAGCCACCTGGAGGGGACCCTGCACGGGGAAGGCCAGAGTTTGAGCCTGGGCAGGAAACGACTGCTGCGCCCACTGGGCTGCCTGCACCGGCCCCATGGTCATATAACCTGGAGAAGAAAGGAAATTATTAAATCATATTAAGGCAGGAAAAGGAAATTCAACACATGTTCCTGTATAATGCCTATAAATAATCAATATATAAATAATCACATTCACTTTTCATTCCTGCTGAACGACAGACAGTCACCTAAAATATTGTAAATGGGAATTAGGTGACAATGGGTGTATCAATAAACCCTGAAAAAATGGTCATTAAAATATGGAAAACCACCACAATGGTTTTTTTTAAGAAACATCACTTTATAGCAGCTCTATGGTTAAGAGTATGATCACCAAATCCAGGTTTTTCATAAACATCAAAGAAAAAACATCCCCACCAGCAATATTCTTTTTTGTATTGTGAAAAAGACAACGTGTTTCAGTCTTGATAGCTACCTGATGGCACAGAGGTGGGGCTGAAGGGGGCGTACATTTCCGCAGTAGTGTGTTGCTGCTGACGGCTGCTTCTGTTGGGGTCCAGTGTGTTGGCAGGTGATGGGGGCATCTGGGAGGCAAAAGACACACACACACATGCACAGATGTCACCTAAACATCACTGTGCTGTCCGTTTATCTTTAATCTGCAGTCCTGTCTAATATTCAGGTTATTTAGACTCCACAACTTGTATCGGTTCACAAAACTTAAAAGTGTGGAGTTGGTTTTGTGATGGTACTCACCGAGGGAGGAGTAGACATGTCGCCAAAAAGATCAAAGTGGTTGATATTCTGTGAGTTGAACCAAGGGATGAGGAAAAGAGAGAGAGAGAGAGAGAGAGAGAAAGGCCAGTGATACATCACAACAATGAGATCTGCACAGTCATGAAACCTTGAATTCATCTCCAAATAGGGTTTGGTGCTTGCATGGGTGGGTAGGTGTGGGGAGTGAAATTGTTTCACAAAGGCAGTTTGTGCTGTGGATGGCGAGAAACAACTATCCCCTCGTTTTATTATCAGAAAATTGATCTAAAATGAATCTTTCATGGCTTGCTATAATTGAGTGGGTAAAAGGCTATTCAATCCCATAAAACAGTCTCTGATTAGATATTCTTACATCTGCCAGTGAAGAGGGGCCCCCATGAGAGCCTGGGCCGCTTTATCATGCTGATTCCTCTCTGTGAGCAGATATATACACAGAGGAATGTGTTTATTTCATCAAAATGAATGAAAGGAGAAGCTCCTGGAACCACCCAACCAAGACAATGAAGCCACCTCACCCAAGAAGCAGATGTGACCTCTGCTCTAGTCCCCTCTGTCCTCTAGTCACAGTACAACTACTACTTGAAGGAGAGGGGACACGGCTATGTAAGAGACTATGGAATGGCTAAATTGCATGAAATGTAACTGGGGCCATGCACAAGCAGACAACGAGACACTGTAAAAGCACAGACACACACAGAACACAGAGAATTTGCATGCTATAAAAAAACACATACAAACACAACATATTAAAACAAAAGAAAGAAAAAGGAGGAATCGCAGCATACAGTGTTGCTGCTAACAGGGTGTTTATGTCCTCCTTGAATAAGTTTGCACGGCACTTAGGAACCATTGAGGGGCACAGAATGAGTCACAATTTGGAAAAAAAAGTAAACAGTGTACACAGAGGTCTCTCCCTGCAGGCACTGACACACATCAGGGGAGCTCGAGGCTCTCAAAAAGCTCCAACTGAATGAACAGACAAGCAGTAACACTTAGAGATATGGAAGCGCTGCTACTTATACTGGCATGGGCTGTTTGTGCGAGATAGCGAGGAGGCCGGGACAGTTTATCTGTTTGATATGCTGAGCAACAAGCACACAAACGAAGAGCAGAGAAGCACTTTGCCAGGGCTGTTTTCAAAATTCGTGTGGAATTTCTCTCTGGATGGATGTTTGGTGAAATAGACTTGAATACTTTTTTTTTTTTTAAGCGATTTGAGAAATGTACAGTAATAGGGTGCTCACTGCATGGTGGTGAAGAACTCATAAAACCTACCAGGATGAGATGAAATATAACTTGCAATTTGATGAAAAGGGGATAAATAAAAAATTATTTTTGTGCTGTTTTCTGGTCAAACTCATTCACTGAAGAAACATATATTGATTTTCCTTAAGGTACAGCTTGTATGAGTGCTTGGTGGCCTTGATTGTATGTAGTCATGACTACACTGCATGCAGCTCAAACCAACACCCACCCCACCTACAAACCTCTCATCCTCATCCTCTAAGGAAGATGGAACAGCCACCCTTGGTTATGATCAAAAGGGACCAGAAAATGAGAGAATGAAAGTTTTTGTCTCGACCATCTGGTCAAGACGTACATTAGATTGAAGATAGTATTTTGGATACAAAGCCTGTCTCTCTAATGTTCTGTGAAATCGCTGACATGTCTGATTTGGCTGACCAACCAATTAGACTAGTCTTTGCAGGCAGGCTCAGCATGACCAGTGTAGCTTTATTTCATCATCATCATCACAGAGAGCAGATGCAGAGAGACCCTGTCTCACTTATTCTTGACTTTGAATGTATTTTCGAGCCTGTAGGCTGTAATACACAACTAGTCCATTAAATACAGTACAATAAGATATTACAAATGATTAAAAGGGGGCTTAAGGTACTTGCTTAAAGAGGATCTTAAAGAGAGGTTTGCAAGTAGAAGAATAAAGAAACAAATGATAAAAAATAAAAAACACCTACAGTCATGAAATGGCGTTTTGGGACATCATAGATCCCTTCCTTCTGCTGACTGGTTGGGACCTGCATTGGATTGGAGGTCGATTCAAACATAAATAACAGAGTAACATCTTTTTTTTGGTTTCTTTTTACAGGCTGGGTATTTAAAACAAGAGCTTGCAAAAACTGAAACATGACTACTGAAAAAGAAAAAGTGCACTACATCAATTTTGATTTAGTCCATTTCTTTGATGTCACTTGAGCTTTTATAGCAATGGGATCATGTAAATTCTACAGTTGTGCTGTTGAATCAATTCTACTTAGAAATGAATATTGATTGCAAACCCTGCTTGAAGATGTTGGTTCTATGAGTATAAAGAACATCTATTAATATTCTGCAACAAATGTCTCAACTGGTTCAAAATGCCTCAGCTCTGGTCGTCTTTGTATAGTGTCGACTTTCTCTCACATTTATCCAAGCTATCTGTTGCTCTTAACCTCGCCGCCTGTCTCTCCTGTTGCTCCCTTAACTGGTTAACTTTCAGTTACGTTTTCCCCAAGTCTATTGATCTTGTTTCATTCTGAGATCAAATGGCATAGCAAGTGATTAATCTCTCTCTATGCATCTTTCATCTTCAGAAGAACGCAAGACACAGAGAGGCAAAAAAGAGCAGGAGGAGGAGAGGGAGAGAAAGGGAGGGAGGGGGGTAGGATTAAACCATACGACAGGTCTCTGGAGCCCTAGCTGGTCCTTCAAATGGTCTGAAATCAAAAGGTCAAAGTGTTGGATATATAAAAAGAGCCCAGGCTTTGGGTGAACTATCCAGACTAAACAACTAACCTTGACCCTGCCATCGCTGTTTAAGGCATCATACAGTGCCTCATACATTTTATTTGGTATGGTTATTTGGTTTTTATTTTTAATGACAACAAATGCTAGTTATGACTGGGATTTTTCAGCAGTAGCAATTAAACATACTTTGATTCAGTAATTATCCTTCTGTGCAATAGATTTCACTGCTAGTGATGGTGTCCGTCATTCCTGTGCTCGATTCAAATTACCTTCAAACACAGGATGCACAGGCCTAGTGGATATAACTATACTACACTTTCTATAACTAGAAAGTGGATATATGCCAATGATAATCATTTTATTTCAGTGACATCTGTTTACTGTTAAATCTCCTAACTACATACCAGACCTGTATTAATATGCTACTGCTGCTACTGCACATCAAAAGTATTGCAAAAATTGGAGGAGTTTTTATTATCAAGAAGCCACAGGAGATATCCATATTAAAACAAAAACCTTAGTTTGATCTTCTTCTGAATCTCCAAAACCAATCTGCTCTTTGTAACTTCTTTACAAATGTGCTGCAAAGTTGTAAGGTTACTATTATCATCTATCACAGGGTGTGAAGAGGGAGAAAAAAAGGGGGCAATGCTTGTCTTTGTACCTGATAAACGCTCTCCTCTGACTGTGGGCCACGCAGGGGTTCGTGTCCAGCCTCAAACACTATGTACTACAGAACAGAAGTAGTGGGCAAGGCACAGCAGAGAATAATGAGATGAGAAGACAGACAGAGAAAGAAGTAGGGATATAAAACGGAGAGAGTATACATGATGGGAATAAATGAAAGCACAGGGGAGTGAGGATGACGCCAAGTGGGGAATGAAATGAGATCAGGAATAAAAGAATAGGGCATGGGAATGAGGAATGGGGGGAAATGAAGAGAGAAAGAAAAAAGAGTGAGGTGGGAAGAGGAAAGAGCACAAGTATAATAGGTCAGGCAGCAGTTCAAGTCAATGTGGAGGTCCTAGCTTGAGGTATCCCTTCAACATCAGCATCGTGAGGTGACCCAAAGTTCAGAGTATTCACTTGAGATCCTCAAATATGAATCTTGAATCTTTATGGATCTCAAATTAAAGGAATAGTTCAACATTCTGGGAAATGTGTTTATTCTCCTGAAGATGAGAAGATTAAAACCATATACCAATACCAGTTCTCTCATATCTGTATGGTGAATACAGTATCTAGCTTGAGTCAGTGGTTAGTTAGCTTGACTTTGCATGAACAGGGAACAACAACTGCAACTAAAAATATGTGCTGTTTTACAGTGCCGGTACCAGCCCAAAATTACTCGGCACACCAGCCCCTGTGAAATGTCAATGTGTAATGTTTCCACATTGTGACTGTGGATCAGTTGGTAGGCCAGTCGTCTACCATCCACAGGGTTGGTGGTTGGTTGGTGAAGTTCCGGTTCCCCCAATTTCTGGCCACATACAAGACACTGAACCTCGAACTCGAAGGATTTTGTTACTTCTACGTAAATAAAGTAGGCTAGTTACAGAAGTTCTTCACATTTGCAGTGTTTGTGCTAAGCTAAGCTAACCATATTCTGTCTTCAGCATCATCAAGAGTGGCATCAATCCTATCATCGAACTCTCTCAAAGAGAGCGACTAGGAATTGTCTCCCAAAATGTCAAACTACTCCTTTTAAGATTCTGGCCACAGTCTGGAGTTTTGTCAACCAACATCAACATAAATTGAAAGCTGCAAATGGAATGGCTTTATGCAAAACACACTTGAAGAGCAAAGAACACAGGTGGCCTGGGAGGTGGTTGGACATACCACTGAACATAGCATTCAGAGTAAGAGTTAGTGTTGTCTGTATTCAGTGTGAGCAAACACAGAGAAAAAGAAATTATGTTCAGCCAAATAAATGCACAAGGCAAAAAAAGAGAAGGAGGGTAACAACTAGTCAAGGTGGGACGTGTCTTTTGAAGAAATTAGAACACTGACACAGATCAACTTAAAAACAACATTGCACTGGCACATGGAAGTTGAATGGTTGAACAAAACTGTCCACTAGGATGATATACTGTGTATTACTGAAAGGGTGGAATATCATGAATCATTAATTCAAGCAGATCAGTGACTCGAGAAGATACTTAAATTAAGGATTAATTGTTTTTATTCTGAGCTTTAAGAGTGAAAACAGCACCAGTGAAGCTACAGAAACGTCAAAGTCAGCAGTGTTTCGGTCTTGCTGTGTGTGCCCACAGACCTACCTGGTAAACTGGATCGTCCACTTCATCCTCCAGGATGGTCTGTGTGGTTTTGGGACACAAGGCAGATTACACATTTTGTATTGTAGCAGTAGTTTTGAGAATTCACAGGCTCAGAAAATAAATGGAGGATGGTTGGAAAGCAACAAGAAAATACACTAATCTTTGTTTGCAACAAAGCATAGTCACAGACTGACAGTGTGATATGCTATTATGCATACGCATTACATTTCCTGTCACTCTAGAGTAAAAAACACCTAGACCAGCACTGCCATTATATTTAGCTATTCAACATAGAAATCAATGATGCAGATAAATGCAGTCCGAGATGCACTTCAGAGGACTTGAAAGTGTTAAGATTTCTGTTGTGTGAATGAATTTCTGGCTGAGTAATAATGTGTGATCTCGCCTCCGAATGGGAACTGAAACTGAGAAAAAAAAGCAAATAATGCAAAAAAAAAAAAAAGCTCGGCGCTTCCTACCTGGTAAACCGCCTGCTCACACTGTTTGTCCTTCTGTGCCTTCTTCTCCATCTCTTCCCGCTGTTTAATGTCATAGATGAGTGTGAAGAGGTCACGTAGGTCAATGATGAGAGGCTCAGCCTGAAAGGAAGACGTGGAAATGGAAATGAAGAAGGAGAAGGAAAGATTTTGACACCCTAAGCACTTGTAGATTGATTTTACCAAAAGGCTTAACAAGCAAAAGCAGCACTCACCGACTGTGCGGTCTTGATGGCCACAAACTTGTGGTGGCCCTCCTTCCCGCAGACATAGCCAAAGGCCCGGTGGTCTCTGGTGTCCTTGGCTATGTAGCTAATCTCATGGACGGAGTGGTGATGCAGGAGCACCTACATAGAAGAGATGTGTTTGTACAAGACACATTTTTATTTTTAAAGAAAATTCTTTTTGTGTATGTCTTTTGTTTTACAACAAGCATTGTATCTCCGTTTTACTTTTGTTATTGTTATTTTTTAGATACTAGTGGTAATTCAGTATTGTAGTGTTTTTTCTGTCTTGTTGTGTTATAATGGGTGGCAGGTATCTTTTTGAAATACCAGAAACCAAAAGGCTCATATACCATAACCACACGGAGTAATTCAGCTGTCACTCAGGCACTCCCACCTACTGCTTCTCCATTAGCAGAGATAAGCTGGGGCACCGGGGAGGAGCTTTTATTAGGATATTAGCTGATATTCAGCAGGGAGTGTCGCTTGTAACGCGTCAGATTAATGTAAAATACAAAACTAATACGACTAGTCCACTCAAATCAGCAGAGAATAATGCCAGCTTAACATAAAGTATTTCCATCTAAATGCTTGCTGACGCTGCCTGCACTAGAGTGATCCCTATTTCCACCATAATAACTCAGGAGGGATATTAAGTGTGGAGAGTTATTTACTGCCAGTAATCAGTAAATAAAATGAAGAACATTAGGGGGCATGATTTCCAAAACAACAAATGAGCTTGTCAAAAGCTGGTGAGCTGGTTGGTAGTGGCGGGAGGCTTAATGCTCTTTTTCATTACAAGTGCAAGACACTCCACTATTACCACCAGTCATATTGAAAAGAAATGTTATGAAAAATATATGTTTTTTTGGTGGTTTGTGGTGGGACAGGGTTCAGCACCTATGGGACGAATGCTGTTGCATAATTATCAGTTTAGCACTAACGACAGCTGAGGTGGAGCCGTGGTGTAATTAGCATTAGCAGCAATGATCATTAAGGGGTGGAACTGAGTGCTAATTATCGGTTAGCGTTGATGAGCAGAGTGGGCCTATCTAGCCAACATTACGCCCCAGGACGGGGAAGAGCCGAGCCCCTCGATCATCCTGTAATGGAACAGCAGGCCTCTGACTCCGCCAGGGGGAAGCAAGCCAGGATGGAGGTGGAAACAGCCCGTCTCAAAACATCACCATAATACTGCTCACTGTGCTATCATTAGCATGCAAGCCCTGGGTGTTTTTAGTAGTTCCTGAAGAATATTCCTATCATATAAAAGAAGTTTACTCAAGGTCAGCTATCAAAATCAAGTCCTGCAATTTAATGCTTTCAAGTTCCATTTTTAACTCTCCTATAGACATGCATGGTATTGCTTTTTGTTTTTGGAGTAGTACTTTTATTTTAACACAACCTTCTGAATCATCTCACGCCTGTGTAGTTTTTGCAGCTTGTATTAAATATGTCAACCGTGCCAGCCAGGCTCTCAAGATGGCGCCCTGGCAGCCGTTGTGAAGTGAACTGCGCGAGTGTTTGCCCTCTGGACGTCCTATACTGTAGGTTCAGAGAGCAGCAGCTGGCAGAGGCCTCACAGAGCAGTCCTGCCATGGGCCCACTCACTGACACACTACTCACCCCTGATCTTTCACAGTAAATCTTGATCCCGCCGAAAGAGACCGTCAAGAAGACTCGCTGCTTGTGCTCTCCTTTGGAACGTGCTGAGGAGGCCACTCCCTGCAGATTAAAGGAAATGACACGAGAAGATGAAAGGATGTGAACTCAGCATGAAGGACTGTGAACCTACTTTTCTTGCGATTCAGGTGAGTGTGACAGTGGTAGATGAGGGGGGGTGAAGATTGAGGGGGAGATTCAGGTGGAAGATCGGCAAAGAGGTTGACAGGAGTTACATAAGGTGCTATAGGACATAATATTCTTTGATGTGCTTTTTCCTGAAGCTTCACTCCCAGAGGAATTCGCACATTGCCTTGTGAAGTGAGTCTTATTATTTTCCAAACACCTTTTTTCTCTCCGTTTTCTTGATGTTGGTCTACTGCACTTCAACATGACATACACAAGTGCTAGGTAACAACAATAAAGTGAGATATGCTGACAGAATGGATAGAGCTGATGTCTGACCAGCTTGCTACGGCAACTTCGCATAGTGCTGACGGAACAACCAATCCAGCCTTTGAAGTACTTTTTTCAAATGCATCTGAGCAGCTCTTTTTTATGTTCTCAACTCTAATAAAGAAAACAATTAACATTTCTATTGTGTTCCTTTTGATGTAACCTGTGTGCTTGTTGTGCCTTTCATGGAACAAAAGCTGCGAGAGAAGAGAGAAGGGAAAATAGGAGAAGAGACAAGAGGAGAAGACCTGCCTGTTGTGCTGAAAATGTCTTACGAAACTGCAGGTCCAGTTAATCTGACAAGTGGTCGACCTCTTCTGTACATCAGCTACCCTCCACCTGAGACCTTTTCTTTTCAAGCCCAGCTAACATTTAAAACCATGACAGAGTTGCTTCTGCAGAGAAATGTTAAAGAAAAAAAAAAATCCATCCATTTAGCATACATAAGCCTTCTGTATATTCATATGAGAAAAGGAGGGGGCAGAATTGAAGAGATAAATGGAGTACAAAGAGGGAAATGCTTAAGAGAGAAGGATAAAGAGCAGAACAAGCAACAAGGGATGAGAAAGAGATGAACTAAATGAGGAAGAACTGGGCGAGCGGGAGAGTCGATGGATGCTGTCAATCAGCCATTGGCTTCTCCATTTGGTGGATTAGTCCTCCAGGCAGCTCAATAGAGACCCCATCCCCTCCTCTATCCACTGTCTAGATAATAGCAGGCCTGCATCGACTGCTCCATTGACTGGCTGGTGGCTGGTGGCTACTGGAGTCATGTGGCGGGCACTGATGAAATGTCAGATGGAGGCAGCGGAAAAGTTGTTTTATTGAACATATCACTTGAAATGGATTTGGGAGATGAGAGGCTTTGCCTCCTGGCTACAGTGCTCTTCTCGTGGGGCTTCCTACACACCTAAGCTCCAAATCTATGAGAAGATACTTAAAGAGCCGGGCATATACGTCTCCTTTTTGAGGAGGATTTATCCCATAGACACCTACTGCAAAGATGCTTAAGTGCTGCTTTTTTCCCCCCAACAAAGAGCAAAGTATAACCTGCATTTAACTTTGTAACCAGTAAACACAGCTGGCATTTAAGAAGATACGGGATAAACTTTTGAGAAGAGGAAGCATGCTATTTCTGAGAAATCTGTCACTTAAAATTAGAAGTGACAGATAACTACCCTACCAGTTGTGCAATCATTGCATAGCAACTGTAACTAGCCACAGCAGGTCTCTCAAATTTAGGGTTACTCAACATGCTGGGATGGTGTGCAGTGGGCTATAAGAACGATATTCCTTATATTAAAAATCTGAATGGTTGTTTATTCCCCTTTCGCAAATAATTATAGAGCAAAAGTATAAGCAATTGAGTTAACACTTCTCTGACATAGCTGCAAAACATTAGTGTGTCTATGTTTCATGGCTGTAACGGCTATAACCTAACCACGCATTACACCAGCCCAGAGAAATTTCATAGAACATTATTTGGTGAGCTTACAGGTTATATCTAACATCTAATTATTAGTCTACTGGTGCTTACATGTACTGCATCAACTGCCATTGTTAGCGGCCGTGTCCTGTGCATTTGGATTTTTACATGCAAGGTTGCTGTTGGCTGCCTCTGGCTGTTATAAGGCCATGTTGCTTTGAAAATTATTGCTATTATTCTTGTGATACATCTGCCCTATTGCTATTGTAAAGTGCACAAATGCAAGAACAGAAAGTACTAACAAGGACGGTGGAGCTCCAGAAGTAGCGAAAGACAAAGAATCAAGAACTTACTGTGTGGCAGCATTGACCCAATTTACTTGCAGCATTTTCTGATAAATACTGGCTAAAAGATTATCTGGGACACATTATCACAGGTTGCATATGTGTGCTACAAGTATAACACCATGAACTTTGTTGTAAAAATAGAAGGCTGACTGACATAAGAAGACGTACAAGAAGCAGACAAAATTGGGGTGATATACTGCTTTAAGTGTCTTGGAATAGGAAGCCAGTTTGCCTCCAAGGTCAAATAAGCTGTATGAATAAATGTGGCATGCTTTGAGCAATACTAAAAATACAGCAGCCTATTAGAGAGAAAATGAAGTACAAAGCTGCTACTATTTTGCACAAGATATACTGAAACCAACCTTACAGTAGCTTAATACATGACAAATAGCTACAGAATAATATGGTTGGAGTATTATTTGTTCCATCTGGTCAGTTCTTTGTAGAACTTCAGTGAGTCATATACAGGACAAGACAGCTCCCATGACTCATTCAACAGACAATACAGACATGCCAGAGCATGCCTTTTCCTAATCTGACTGAGATGAGTGAAGAGGCTCAATGATGTCCCTGCAGACGCACACAGACGCACACAGACACACGCACAGACACACAGACACACAGACACACACACACAAAGGTCTGCACCTTCAGCTTCATCATGGAGTCCTGGCACAGTTTGTCCCCACGTGCCGCTGTCACCTCATCAATCCCGATAAGCTTGGCCTTGTAGCGCACGCCATCTCCACGGAAACGCTTAATAAGCCCCGCCTCACTGCGGTCCTGACCTGCGAGAGGGAGGGAAAGACAAAAGAAGAAAGAGAACAGAAATAAGGAGGAGGAAATAAAAGAGAGAGTGATGCTGATGCTTGAGGTACAGAGGGTATTGTGTGTGTGTCTGTGTGTGTGTGTGTCTGTGTGTGTGTGTGTGTGTGTGTGTGTGTCTGTGTGTGTGTGTGTGTGTGTGTCTGTGTGTGTGTGTGTGTGTGTGCTCCAGTATAAATATTTATGGAATAGGAAATGCTGAATGAATAGCAAATTAGCAGCAGCGAGCAAAGATTGAAAGAAAATTGAACTTGAAATTGAAAATGAGGTTGGACAAAGCCAGTGGACTAAATGAGAGCACAACTGGAACACTGAGAACACTCTACTTTCACCCATCGCCGGGCAGTGTGGGGCATTCACACGCAAAAGCTGGGGTGGAAATGTATCCGGTGGGGTGAACATGGGGGTGCTTTCTACTGCGCGTCACCCATGCCGACAGTTCCCATGGGTGCTATTGGTGGTGACAAACCAGCTTGAATGGGTGCTATTGAGATAAATTATTTTGGTCCAGTGTACACCCACAATCCACCGAGGCCCTCCCGGGTGACAGATGTTGGGTGGTGGCGGGGAGGTTGTGGGAGACGGTGGGGGGCATTTGCAAGTGTGTGTCTGCATGGCCTCGGGCTTTATACTGTCATGCCCTCCCCTTCTCACCACGATCCTTTTTGCTGATTATTCTGTCTGTCAATCTGTCTGCAGTTGCCCTGACACCACCTTGACATTGACACCTATCTCATTTTGTCTCTGCACTGTCTGTCATTGTGCTGTTTTGATTATGTGGGTGCAAGCCTCAAGCACTTTCTTGTGCGTCTACATTGTATTAACCATCCGACCTGTGAGGGGTTTGTTAACCGTAACACTGGTTCCCACCACATTTACACGAAGAGATTGCAGGATTTCAAATCAAGGTCACCAGCACCTTGGAGAATTCAACAGTTTTCAGCCCCCTTACTCACTCAATTCTAGGTCATGAGCCCATACAGTACATCTGACTGG
Source organism: Ctenopoma kingsleyae (assembly GCA_032353495.1). Taxonomy (NCBI): domain Eukaryota; kingdom Metazoa; phylum Chordata; class Actinopteri; order Anabantiformes; family Anabantidae; genus Ctenopoma; species Ctenopoma kingsleyae. Next base: position 5,529,911 of record JAUBNQ010000009.1, read on the forward strand.
TACATTTAAGTGGCTGGCTAAGAGGAAAATGTTTAATATCCCTAACGGAGACTGTCAAACTGCGCTCCAAGACATATCACACCAAAATTAATTTATTCAACCTAAAAAAACAGAATCCATGCTACATCTTCCTAAACACAAATTGAATTTTTCCTTCCATCTCTCTCTCCAACTTCTAAGGAAAAAACAAAAACTGCAAATCCAGAAATGGAGCAAATTAAGTGGCTTGGGCAAATGGAGAAAAAAAAAATCTTAGTTCAACTGCAAGTACTTGTCTCAGCTACGCACACCCTCTCACTAATTCATGAGGGCACAATTCTCTAAAGGGGGAGGGGGAGACTTGAAGATGCTAAAGTCATTAAAGTCTCTAAGCAAGTGAATGTCAAAATTAGGTCTAATTCAGACTTGTTTCCTTGCCAGAGGATAATGAGTCTTATATGGTGTCACCGTGCACCTCTGAACATTGCAGATGCAGCCTGGCACAAAGCAACCGTGTAGACAAATGAACATTCAGCCATCGACAGACTGACAAAATAAACTGTAGACATTTCTTTGACATACACTCTAGGCATGACTGCAGCAGTGCTATAGCTTAAACCCTGCCCTGATAATTATTGCTGTTCCTAATTCAAACCACCTTTCATGCAGTGATTGTAGACGTTTCATACAGTATTACGCATACCATCCTGATTTTACTGACTCATACACTCTGCAATATAATGTAAAATGCATGCTGCTCCAGTTGCATTTTAAACACGATTGGTCCAATTCAGTGCAGCTCTCTCAGATGAGCTTTAACCAGATGTTCTGTGCCATTTGTTTCTTTACATACAGAGTGCCATTTTCCCCTAATAACACTTCAGGAGAGATTTAGAGGTTTATGCGCAGATCCTCAAAAAAAAAAAAAAAGAAAAAAAAAGTAGGCCTTGCATACCGAATGAGAGTCTCGACACAGTGGCATAACTCGTACACTACGTGCTCTGGGTTCAGATCAAGACGAGCAAGTGTGCTGTATTTGAAAACTAAAGAGCTGCGGGGCATGCTGTTTCATGTTGTTACACATTGTAAGAAAGGAGAGGAGAGGAGGAGAAGGTGTGTGTATGTGAGTGTGAGAGTGGGTGACACATATTCCTCTGGCTTTCTGGATGTACAATTACCCAAGGTTGAATGGTCTTCACAGTATTTCTGGCCCATAAGCTTGATGCTCATAATCTGTTTGACAGAGGGTTGCCTTAAGTATTGTCTGCTGTTAGTCTGCGTCTAAGTGTATGCTACACATGGCACAACATGCCTGCTTTTTGAGAGCCCTGGTGGTTTGAGGTGCATGAGGTCCAGGTTAGAATCTGGACCGTAGTGGCATCACTCTCTCCCTGATATTACAATATATATACATATAGATATACAAACTTAAATGGCATTAAATATGAGCTGAGATTTAACAGTGAGGATGTCAAATCAAATGCTACAATCCCCCACCTGATACACAGGCCCTACACCAGAACCATGGAGAGAACAATTACTGATAGCCCTGCTCCATACTGTTTCAGGGTTTGTCTCTGATCACAGTGTTGCATCCTCCTCCTTGCCACACTAGAATGGGGACAGTGAAGGAACAGATGGCAACAGATGGAGAGTCAGACGTGCCCCTCCAGATATAAGGACTTGGCAACAAGAAACTTTTTGTTGAGGATCCGGGCATCTAGGCAGCTTAACCTTTGAACCTCTCTGAGTGTGTATCTGTGTCTGCCTGTATGTTTGCATCAATGCCCCTGTTTGCCAGAAGGCCACACACACACACACACACACACACACACACACACACACACACACACACACACACACACACACACACACACACACACATATATTTAGCTTTAATGAAAGAGTATGACAATGCCTACTGTGATATGCATTTGCCTGCATGCAGTATACAATATTAACCATTATTATGTGTGTTTCTGCAGAGGACATTTGCTGTCTCTTAGATAAAAAAAAATACACTATCAGCACAGATGACTGATGGCTTTAAGCAGTAGTAAAGGAAATGGACGTAAGAGGAAAAGAAAATCCATCCTTGCCATCTGCCTAATTTTCATAAGCCTCGGCTTACACACAGATACACATTTTCAAACATTAACAGCACTGATGTTAGAATTCCTTCATCCAACTTTGGCAAGAAACACAAGATCACGGTTTTGCTTAAGTGACTGATCGTTACAGCAGTTACAGAGTTAATGAGGAGTACTGTGCATCATCAATGCAGTAGACAAACCACTGAGTCACTGCAGAGTAACACGTAGGTATTGATGTGTGCTGGGTGATGATGGGCCAGGTCATTCTTTAGGTAGGGACTACACAATACTATTATCTCACTGTTGTGCTGAAGCAGTGTGTTGAAACAGTTGAATAAGCATACCAGAAAATGATTTTGTGTGATGTGGGAAAGAGTGTTTGAACAGGGTGAGATGGTTAGCGTTTGTACTGCCTCAAACAGCCTTTCTACTGTCATACATTCAGTATGAGAGGTGACTGATGTAATCTGCTGTTTGCCTCCTTCTGTCTCAGTGTCCCTGTACTTCTTCCCCTCACTCTCAATGTCTCCCTGTCCTCCATTCCTTGTCTCTCTTTCTGAAATAAATCATTATTGTGTACAGATTACAGTTGGAGAGTAACAGTTGCTATGGAGATAGACTAAAGTCATGCATGTAAAGTATTTCTGTCAATGGGCAGAGGAGAGGACGGTCTTATCATGTGTAGTCAAAGTTTGCTGCAATGTGGTTTAGTTTTTCCACATGGTTTTTGAAAAGAATGAAAAATTGAAGTGGGCATGATCTAAAAGAAAGTGCATATCCCTAAAAAGGTCGTCTGTCCAGTATGACCTTTTACAGGAATACTGGGCTTTATGTGTTGGACTGACTCTGGTATAAAGACTGTAGGCAACGTTGGTTCTAAAATATGTCATTTTTTCATTTCTACACACACTAAATTAATACATTTTACAATAAACATTTTTGTAAATACCTTCAGTTGCCTTCTTGGTGAGTTAAACAAGAGGATTCAAACAACCCACACATCTGTTAAATGTAAAGCTACAGCTGGGAGATTAGTTAGCTGAGCTCCCGCTGGTACAGCAGCTACCCAGTAAAACCACAACCTTATATATTAACGAACAAAATATAATGTGTCAATTATTGTGAGCTTAAAAGGTAAAGTTTTTGACAGAGCCAGCTGTTTTCTCCTGTTTTCACTCCTTGTCTTAGCTATGCTTTGTAAAGTCTCCTGGGTCTCATATTTAGTCTAGAGACATGAGAACAGTATAATAAATAAATCTAAATTTAAGAACAGTGAATATGGAGTATGACAAGTTGGGAGAAATGCACTTATGGTGAGAGGGCGAGTAACACAAAGTACAAGTAAATTAAAATATAATTTTACAAGTAGCCTTACGACAGAACTAATTAATTATAGAGTAACTAAAAAGTAAGAGAGCTACACCATCGCTGGTGACATCATAACAAGAACACATGCAAGTTTATTTAGAGTCAACATGTAAGCTGCCCGGCTTATGTAAATGTTCACTAAAGAACATAGGGATAGATGACCCAAATCTTTTCTCTCTTGGTATGTGTGTAGATGTTCCAGATTTTGACTGAGATTTAGATTTGTATCATTATGTTGTATTAAACCCATCTCTATAATATTAGTTAAATTATTGATAAATTAAAAGCCCACAAGAGCATTGATGCAAGAATTACAAAGCAGGGTGAGTGAGAAATATTATATAATCTTGTGATTGCTAGCAGCTAGCAAACGTTCATACTCATACTCGCCCATGTTGACGTTTGTCTGCTGTGACTCAGTAGAAGAGTCAGGACAAATAGCAACACGTCCAATATGGCGGACATTGAAGTGTCATGTGACCTGAAGACGTGATGTGAAAAACCTCAATACATTTGTGACTAGATTTGAAAGATTTAGGTCTTCAGTATGAGCGGATGAGCCTGGGCCTAAGTGTTTCTGACAGAAGTCGTGAAATATTGAAGGACAGATTTACACATAGTTGGTTTTGGTCTTTCATGGGATTGCTGACAAGAAAAGAGTATAAAACAATGGCAGCTTTATCCTTGCCTTCCTATCCCTATGAAAATAAACAGTGCTTTGTCTAAATATGTGTCATCGACCTGATCCTTAATAGTGTCCTCATGTCTGGCACAGGCTGCTCACAACCACCACTTGTCTGCATGTAGTTATGTCGCCTCATTTCCATTTATATGGATCTAAATAGCATCTTTGGTTATTTTGACGGTGTGGTCCCTGCAGCACGTCATTAACATGGTAAAGTCAGGGGATGATAGCCCCCCCTGATGAGCTGCACGGCCACGTATGTAATAGGCCCCTCGCTCTGCTCTCCCGCCTCCACTTAACTCAAATCGATGGGGCCTCCTCCAGCCAAGCCATTTATCTAAGCAAGCCAACAGAGCCAGTGAAATAGCCACAGAGGACCTGGCCCCGCGGCCTTGTCACAGCTAGCCCGCAGAAGCCAGATTTACTGGACTAGCTGGAGTGGCTTTATTCATGTAGGGAGAAAGGAGAAAGAAAGGAATAAGAGAAGGAGGACAAGTGAAAAACATCCTCTTCTTAAACACTTTCTTCTCCCTCTCTGTGAATCTCACTTTTTCTGCCTCTGCATCTCCTCTTCTTTCCTCCTCTCATCCAATTCAATCCCATTTCAATCTCCCAGTGAACGTTTTCTGAGAATGTCTCGTCGTATTACATCACTAATGCTGTTCATCAAAGCGACAGGGTGTGAATTACCCTGTCCATGACACCTAAATCATGGTGCTACCAGACCCTGGGGCTACACGGAATAGCTGTTACTACATCTGGATCCCTGGGATGAGACCAGCTTGGTTCCATGTAGTCCAGTATTATTTAACTCCATCCAACCAAGGCTTAACGTTATGTTCAATGCCTGCCAAATATGGGAAAGCTGCAAGTTTCCCACATGCATATGTGCTTAATATTTTACCTAAATCTACATTACAGAATTATTGTTACAAAGATGGTTTGGTAAGTAGAATCTCACACACCTTTGATCCTCCTGGACTCCTTTCGCTGGCTGGGTTTGACACCTGGCTGGAGCTCGGCCTCTGCTGACATCCTCCACTGCTGAGTCCCTTGTCCTGCTCACAGCAGATCCACCATGGGTTAGCAGCACACTAGCTAATCCTCCCAATCCCTGGTGTCCAATTCCCCCCACTCCAGTCTTTCTCACAGTCACTCTTTAGTGGAGAAAATCTTATTCAAACCCATAGTGATGTGTCTGGTACTCCTCAATAAATGAAGATCCAGCATGTATAACTATTCTCTGTCACCGTTGGCCCATAGTGTTTGAGTATTGCTAAACAACATGGGAAAAGATGATTGAATTATGAGCTTGGTGATCCTCTCAAGAGCAGTTTCAGATCAGATTTTTCCTCTTCTGGTGTGTACCTGAGTTCTCTCCGTGAAGGTCAAGTATCACATGGTCCACTGTTGCTCTTTTCGGAGGGTCCACCTATTGCTCAGGAGTAATTCCCTTCGGGGGAGACTACAGCATTGATTGAATCAAGTATTGTTCTTCAGAGTAGGTCAGGAGTGGATATTAGTCTTTGGCAGAGTACTTCAGATGCAGCGCATCGCAGTCACTTCCAACACTGCAAGGCGAGGAGACAGAGATGACAATTTTAACGTTAAGCTGCAGGTGGTTAAAAATTAAAATGACACACACATGCCCCTTGATCACTCATTACAACATTAATTTAACATACAAAATGGCAGGCACCAATTTAACAAATCAACAAAGATGTTATTATCTCTTCTGGATCATCAATCCTTAATGAGAGTGCAGCAAATGCTTGCTGCTCAGCGCCGATCCTTGAAGGAGACCTGTGGCGAAATGCTTGATGCTTTTTTTATGTACTGCTTGTGAGTAAATATAGAACATTAAGGCATGACCAATGCATCTGTGCATGCAAGGCAAATTTTCAGAAGATGGATTGTTAATGCTCCCAGCTCAGGCCAACAGCACACGAAGAGGGGAAGCAGCAGTAAATGACAGGCTGTTTCAAAGAGAACTGTGGTGGGAATTCTGGCACAACTGTCTATAAACTGGAACCCCCCCACATTGTGCTTTAATGCCCTTGAATCATCCACTGCAAACACGGGGGCCATGCCAAGCTGGCACCGTGGCTGGCACTGCTCCTGTTGGCATGGTGATGGCCATTGTTGGAGAAAGAGGCCTTCAGCCTTCCCTGGCCTGAAAAGAGCTGCTGCACATCGAGCACCGGGCACACATTATCCTGTTTGACATTGTGTGACATTGTGAGCGAGCGTGGTGAGAGTGAGCGTGATCTGAGTGTCATTTTTTAAACGCATTTAAGAGTCTTTTCAAGTTCTCTTATTTTAATGTAGTACCAGTGGAGTACCCTGCATTATATCGATACTTTGCCCGGTGTAACAGGCATCCATTATAAAACAAAAAGCCAATAAAAGATTTAATGTTAGTTCACTCAAATTACACCTAAAACTCACTAAATGTATTTATGTATTTACATTGATTTTAAACCCACCTCTAAAATATTCTCACACATCTCTCATCACATGACCTCTGCCTCCATCGTCATAAAGGGAAAATGCTGTTTCATTTGTGGTGCCCTCTGCTTGTATAATTAAAACATAACTTTCAGAGTAAGGCTGGATAATTTACAAACCTCTTTCATTCAATTTCAGCCATGTTTTACCAAAGAAATAGAGTAGCCACATAAATACAGATAAAGATAAAGAGATATTGCTGTTAGATTTAAAAAAAAAAAAAAAGTTTTTCAAAGGGGCCAAGCACTCAACATACTATTACTATACTATACTATAGGACGTTGAGAGACAATTAATTTCTCTTAACAACAGTTCATTATGGTTGCCTCATCACGACCAGTTCTCCATATGCACGTGAATGTGCATGGCTGATACAAAGGGGCAATCTCCCTACAAATACGTCACAGACAGAGCCTTGGAGTGTCAGTGATAGGAGAGGTATTTTCCATGTCACAAAGAACCTTCAGAATCAGAATGTAATTTTCATTACCAACGAGGAAGATATGCCTCATTGTATTAGACGTAAGAGCGATTTAATGTGATGTACGTCTGCTTTTCAAAACCAACGCTATCTAGGTCACCCACACTCCCCAATCTGCTCCGTGTTTTAACAGCTCCCAGTGTCTCTTATGATTTGGGTCAGAGTTAACGAGCATCACTCGTTTCTTCAACTACTCTCAACTGCTAGGGGATGTCAAAAGCCCTTGACAAAAGCCACCCTTTATTTATTAATTTGTTCATTTTAGTACTACCTCTGTCAAGTGAAAAGGAAAACTTCCTTAAGGAAGTCAATTTCATTTCTGCTTGAATTTCTTTATTTCACTGCATCAACCCACCGCTCTCTTTGTCTCTGCCTGTCTGCATGAATTTCACAAATCATCTCTGGAGATGTTTGTTTCCTGCTTGAATCAGAATCTTTACCCTGTAACCAGATTAGTGAACAAAAACAGGCATGCTCTGAGAAAACCTGATGTATGCCAACCCCCTCTGCCTTAACATTAACTGCATCAATCATGCAGGGCCATTGATTTTTCAAGAAAGGGGTTTGACTTTATTCCTTTACATGACAAACTCCACACCCTGAGCAACATGCAGGTGCATATATGTTGTCATGTGCCCTCAGTCTACTGGGATGAAATGTGATCAGAATCTTTATCGAGAGGAGAAACTTTTCTTTCTATGTTGTCTTCATTTCATTAGCTCTATAAAACCATTAACAACGCAACTTTGTGGTCACTGTAAATGTGTAAATGTTAACTATACAATGTTGTTACTTCTTCATAATTGTGTATTTAACACATATAACTTAATAAACAACTTATTTATGTTGTAGGGAGACAAAAGATGGTAATTGTATAATTATAATGAGTTCTAGTTCTTTACCTGTCTTTGTGCATGAACGTGATTAGTGTGATCAGATTTTCAGTCTTGTTTACTGTCTCGGGGAAATAATAGGCAATCACTGAACACACAGTCATTTTTAAATCAGATCATTCCTTTAAGCTCCAGCATTCCAATAAGTAAGATTTCCTCCTGAGACTGGTGTTTAATAGACTGCACAATCAACCTCATATTGTGAGACGAGCCTAAGTGCATCCTGCCACAGATGAGTAACAAAGGTTGAACAACCATCTATCACTGGATATGCCCAATTACACCTCCATTCAGTCTGCTCCCGACAGAAACCACAGTATGCGCTCTCCAGCTTGCACGTGACCGCTGAGGAGAGGAGAGCACTGTCTCTGGACCATCTTCGTTGCTTCTTGGCCAATGCTGGCAAGGCCTGGGGCTTGGGGAACGTTTGTTCGACAGACCGCCTTTGGCACCTTGCGCTGGTCATCTTTGTTACAAAATGCCCCCCAGCTTATGGAGTGGGACACAACTGTCACAACCTGGCCTAGCACAGCTCCTATGAATAGACCTGCTGTGTTACCTTGTGTTACCTATGGCAGCGTGGGTCGACCAACTACTGTTATATCTTATGCTCAAACCCTTAAACCTTTGCTTTCGGGAAATGTTCTATTTTGTTGTGTGTACTTTTTATTCTATGCTATATCAGCTTTTATCACAGCCTCACAATCAACAATATTGTTGTCTCATGTTACTTTAACGTCAAAGATAAGGCTTTTGTGGGACAAAGGAGATTCCTGACAAGCACAATGTTGACTTGCATATGGGTCTTTAGAATAACACTTCAGTGGGTTCAACTTGTTATGTGCACGTATGTTTGGCCACAGAAATAAAAGATTAAAATATGCAAATGTGCAATGACAAGACTGCTGTGACTGCTGTGTCACTGTGAGGCTTCACTCAGACGATGATGCCTCAAGCTAAATATTGAAATGAACAACGCTAACGTGCTGATGCTATATTCACCATATTCATCATCTTAGTTTTGATCTTGGCATGCTAACATCTGCTAAAGCGCAGCAGAGGCTAATGAGAATGTAATTAATCTTATAATCCAAATTATTAGACAAGTTCAATGTTTGAAATGAGGATACTAGGTAAGCACAAAATGAGCACAAATAACCCTGAATGAAAAATGAATAACTGTAGCAAATTTCATGAAAACACATAGTTTTGGATATTTTAGAAAAAAAAAAACATAATTGCTGGCACTAGAGTAAGTCTGCGCCCAGAATTCTGGAGACCAATAGGATCTACTTGCATGACTAAAATTAAGTATTAAAGCTAAGGAGGACACCCTGATGACCATTGGTGATGTAACTAAGCAAACCACTCTTTTAGCAAGTGCAAATAGTGAATAACATTAACATTACATTTAAGCAAAATAAACAGGGCCAACTATACTATATTAACATCAGGCTACAAACAAAACTGTTCTTTTTGATTTCTGCAGGGATTTATCTGGGGCAAAACTGAAATATTGTAGCCAGAAATAAGAGGAGTCTCTTCTTTCTTCTTCTCCTTCCCTCTGCCTTCCTGGCCTTCCAGGGGGAACTGAGAGCCTCTGAGCTCAGGCTGTTCAGCCACGGCCCATTAGTTCACCTCATTCTGACAAGATGGAGGGCCTCTGACGATGGAACAGTCAAGTGTGCAAGCAGGGAGGAGGAGTGAATGAAAATACATATACATTTGAAGCTCTCTCATTTACTTTCTGGGGGAAAGAAAGGCCTCATTGCTTCAGGTTCAGCAGATGCAGCTGGTAAACTAAAGCGTTGCTACACAGTTGCTTCGCAGTACAGATTTATGTCAGTAAAGGCCTTGGAGCTGTGCACTCAGTTAGGCGTGGCTCCAGCATGGAGCACACCAAGCAAGAGGGCAGTGAAGAGCTGCCCTCTGAAGTGCTCCTACATTATCCTTTTTACCAGCTCAGCTACAGGATAACTGGGCCCAATTTGGATTGAAGAAGAGCAAGGAGAGATTGTGTGTGTGTGTGTGTGTGTGTGTGTGTGTGTCTGATTGAGTGTGTGAAGGGTGGTCTCTTCAAGTCTGAGATACATGACATAAATGAACAGAGGAGGTCTCAAGATGCAAATATTAATGGGGTTTATTTTGAAAGTTTGCATTTTTCAGACTGCTTCTGCTTCTCTAACAGACATATTCAGGCTAATAAAGTGTCACTAGCTCCCTGTGGTGACAGTAAACAATACCATGAAAACAAAGGTAGGCTGCGTTTCCTCTGTTATTCATCTAATTCCTCCCACCTCATATAGC
>JAUBNQ010000009.1:5540324-5571604 GCA_032353495.1 Ctenopoma kingsleyae
CAGTAAACAATACCATGAAAACAAAGGTAGGCTGCGTTTCCTCTGTTATTCATCTAATTCCTCCCACCTCATATAGCAGGTCTGGAAACCGTGCGAGACTCCTGGACCCCTATCAGAACAGTTAATTGGTGGATGTGGCTCTCCAAAACACCTCCTCTGAGTTACTCTGTGGCTTCCCTGAGGAGTCTTTAATTTACTGTTGATTGTTAGTTTGTTGTTGTGCCGTGTCTCAGTGTCTGAACAGAGTGTTAAAACAGACTATTTACCACATTCGGTGGGAGAGAGAACTGGGCAGACTCCAGAAGGCCTGGACAAACACCATGTTAACTCACAGCCAAACTCTCTGTCTCTCTCAGTCTGTGAGTCTTTTCTCTCTGTTTGATTTGCTCTCTATTTATCATTGTGAATCTCTTCAGCCATTTTGCTCTTTCACTTCTTTTTTTTTTTTTACTCAATTCTATCTTTACTTCTCTATCATCTTCTTGCTCTACCTCCCGCCCCTGTTTTCCCCTGACCTCTTTTCCTTTGTCTCCCTCTCTACTAACATAATGCCTGTTTGTGGAAAGAGGTTGAAGCATGTTTTATTTTGCTGCCACCCCCACCCCTGCCTTCTTTTGTGAGTTACAAAGGAACTGTGGATACCTTGGTTTGGACATAATTTCATGCAGAGAGTAATTAATGAGACAATTAGGGCTTTTTCCTCCCTCTGTGTTCTCTTTGAACTAAATAAATAGCCAAAAGGTGTGCTCTTTAATTGCACATGGGTCATGGATATAATTAAGATACGTAAGCAGCCACTTTATGAAACTTGGCTTTGAATAACAGCTTCACTGTCTGCTGGTTTGACTGTATTCGTGTCTTAAAAGACACAAATTTGATTCAGCAGCATTGCGGACAAGCAATATGACTATCAAACACAACAGACATGCAGTGTAGCTGAGATAAAAGTTGCCATGATCAAAACCGCTGAGCACAAAAACATTACCTGTAGTATGCCAGACAGAATTAATGAAGCTGAAGGGAAGCACCAGACAGTCATTTAAAACCAGGAACCTTTCTGTTTTCTTACTTACTGTCACACTGTGTTATCGATGTTGTCATGATGTGACACACCACACACACGTGTAGTAGTAGTTTCACAAAATGTAAATTAAAAAAAACAATGAAACGTGACATATTTTTCCAGTTTTGTTCCTTTTTACTGTTGTCATTTGGACTGACTGAAGGGACTGTATGAAAAGGGGAAATGGGGGCAAAAGAGAGAGAGTTATGTTTATGTTTTTTTTTTTCTGAATTTTGGAAAGTGGACTTGTTTGTCTATCTAAAATGTATAGTCCAGCCTCTGCTTGAACCGCAGAGAGGATCTGCATTATTTGTCCACTGACAGTAGTAGTAACACTCTTAAATCACACACTTCTACTGTATGTTTGAAATTTGTTTATAATTTAATGCGCACTGATGAAATTGAAATGAACTGAAAATATTTTACAATACTACATGTACGCCCTACATACAGGCGTAGTATTGAAAATGATTTAATATTTAAACTTATTTTGTGTGCACATGGCAGCTGGCAACACAATTTCAGACTGAAATGGCAAAAATATTGTTGTTGATTTACACATGCAGCAGTTACTGAACACATACAGTATTAGCATTTATTTAGAGTCATGCTGGCAACTTGGTAAATCAAAACCAATATTCACTTGCTCTTAGTTTAATTTTTTTCTTTACCAACTCTTAAGAAAAATCTCTCTATAGCTCTCAACACTAATTGCTCCTCTGTGTTCACCTGCTGTTTAATGATGAATGTGTAGCATAAAGTGAGATTTTAAAAAAGTTTCACTTAAAATAGTTGCCAGCTGTGGCTGTGTGAAGATTATGCCATTAGAGAGCTAAACCATGAGCTGACACTCACTGTAAAGATCTGTAAGAGAGGAGCTGCAGATTCTGGATGTTCAACACCACGAGAGACTCTTTTCACATTGCGCTTTGATACACTGATACTAATAAAGCACTGAATATAGACACATATATATTTATGATTAAACAACTTGTATCAATCCAACATTATTAGATTATTTTATTTTGAAATAAAGCTAAAAAAAAACAGCGGACCCTCCTCTCTGCTCACTTATTGGTCACCATTGTGTACAACTCAGATTTGACCAATCTTCTGTCTACATTATGAGAAGCTTGTTTACCTGCTGGGGAAAACTCCACATTTTGTTTGTGTTTGCTTTCAGACTTCAAAATCTGGCACAAAGATGCCTATAAACTATAGAGATAAACTATGGCAGTATCTAACATTTCATGCAAAGCAAAGTTAGCATGTGTACCACTTTCTGCTGTTATAACTCACATGGGTTATTTGGCTGTTATGAGTCAACAAGGTTTCTTGCAGGCAGCTGTAGGAGCAATTTTCTTTTTAAATAAATTACACTACAACTCTTGTTAACGTCCCAATTAGTGCGATTTTGTTGTGAAGTGACTTTGTTTTTGCAGTTGTACTGTAGATATCATCACTTCTGCAAAGAACTTTTAAGTATTTGTACTTTTCTCTTGAGGACACCTTTGTTGTAGCTCAACGTCTCCCACTGTGGAGTAACAAGTATCTCGTAAAACTGTGGTTTAAAAAGAAGCCCCCCCCCCCATACACACACACACTCACACACAAACTGTCTATTCCCCTGACTGCAATACAATGTGCGCAGGTGTAATTAGTGAATCTCCCACCACACCTCAACATCTCTCATTAATGTCACATGAGTGATTAGGCTGCTGCGACGTATGGAACCATGGGAGGTGTGAAACTGGGTGTGAAACTGTTGTCATCCCATATGTTATCGCACTCTGGAGACTGGGAGGATTAAACCACGCCAGGCACAGTCCATTGGCAGCTAATCATGCCGCTAATAATAAGTGAAATATTCAACTGCCTCTCATTACAAAGGCACCGCAAGGTCAAGATCTCACGCAGATCCAAAACACGCACACGCGGTGCTGCTGTTATCTCTCTGAGGACGTGCTTCTTTAGCCATTCACGTTGTTTTGTATAAACCCAAACAGCAGGCCGGATATGAGCCTGAGTGAAGCCTTCTGAATATGACACTTGATGGCTGATTAGAGCAAAACATCAGGGTGGTCTCCAACTGTGATGCTCTGATGAGATGTGATCTAAAGGGTCTCGTCAGAAGGCGTCATGCTGACCGTTATTGCTGTGCCAGAAGCTTTTCACTCAGAGAAACTCCACATCAGAAACATACAAACTGTTCCCTGCAGGCGCCGCTACAAGACAGATCTACATTTAATTAAAAAGGTACAAAGTTCCAAATACACACATCTGTGATTACTCAGCCTGGGCAGACGTTTAGGGGAATCACGCGTCATTAGTCATTAAGAGAGACACATTCATTCTACACTTACAGATTCTGTAGCTCAGTTGATCATCATGAAGACGTACAGTATACTGCACAGGATTATTCCCTCTGGAACCTAACATTCAACATTTAGAGTTGCTTATGACTCAGGGAAAGGGCTGGTTCCATCTTCAGAGGACGTGAAGGCTGCAGATTCACTGAGTGTCAGTATAAAGTGAAATATTAAGGTAAAGTATCCTCAGAACTGACTTTGAATCTAATTTTAATGTAAGATTATTTCAGTGTATGTCCAGTGTACCCGTTTCATATTGTGTAGACAAATTACAAAGAAATTAAAAACTACATATACATTCCACAGGCAGTGGGAGAACTATTAAATTAAATGCAGCATTTAAAAGCTATTTTATTATTAAACTATTTCACAGTTCCTCTGGGTCCAAGTCTTTAAAATGGAATTTGGCAACCCTGTGTCCTACAAATAATTGTGTCCATTATTTGAATGTTTATTATTTTTATTTATTTATTTATTATTAGCACTACCTGGATTATATTCAGTGGTAACCTTGGTCCATGTGAAGAATGTACTATTTTGTCAGTGAAGGTTCTCAGTCATACAGGTGAGGTTATCTGGAAGCTGAGTCATAGCAGCTGGACTTCTTTCTTGTTAGGTCAAAATGTTTCACTCCTCATATCCAAGTTTTTTCTTCAGTCTGAGGATAGTATATAAATATATATATAGTATATAAATAAATATACCTTATCGCATATATCCTCCAGTTGTGTGTATCCTTGAAGGATAAATTTGAGGTCTCCTACCTCAAATTATTATTACTTCCTGTAATATTTCATTAGTTAATAAAATATTACAAGCACTGCAAGCTGCAGCCTCCACAGTAATCATAAAATTATTATAATCAACGCCTTGAATCAAAACTGATTAATTACAAAGATGCTTCTGTTGTGTGGGAGTGAATAAACCTTTGCTGCCATTTAATGTGTAATCACTCAAAACTGTAAATGACTGAAACAGGAGGAATGTACTGTGCTGAAAAATATATAAACAAACAAAAAAAGAAACCCACAGGAGTTAGGGGATATGAAATCCTAGGAGAATTGAGCCTTCTTGCTCCTCTAGGCTGAACTGAACATCTCAATTACCTCCAGGGGCCAGAAAAAGTACTGCAGTAAAGAGATGGGGAAGACACAATATTTAAATTGACTGTTGGAAGAAAACACTGGTAGACCTATATTTGATTACATATTTTTTTTTGGACACAAACAAAGCACGCACAAATGCATCTTAGTTACAGTAGCGCCTGCTGCTACAACCCTGCCACATTATTATAATCATCAGCCACACATGGAGCTGCTGTCCCGCCTGTGGGGAATACAGTTGTAGAATGGGCAAACGGGATAAAACTGAAGGGCCTCACTACTCAGAGGTGATGAATGCTCTGCTGCTTATGGAGCCTCCTGCGGTGCATCTGTGAAAGCAGATGAATGGGGAGGAGAGGCTGATAAATTGGGTCACACGAACGTAGCGTTTCTAGGTAATGCGGTGAAAACGCTGGTGGAGTGTAGTTGGGTGGCTGCACGTGCCCATAACTGGGGCAGAGCTGGCTGCTCTAACTTGACTTGATTTCCTCTCTCTGGCTTCTCACGCGCTCCTGGCGCTATTGTTACGCTTTAGATTGGCAAAAACATGCTCTGATTTCTCATTTTCTTTAAGTGACTCACTCCGAACAACACACAGGAAATTCAATTGTTTTGACACGTTTGAAAGTTTTTGTCATTTTTGCTTTAATAACAACTATTTAGATTCTACATTACTTCATACATTAACCACTGAACTTACAGGATTTATTTTAGAGTAGTTAAATTAGAGTAAATGTGTTGTTCATTCATAAAAAGGTTATTCCATGCACAAAATTTCACAGCAGGTACATTAATAATGGTGTGAAATAAAAGCACAACTTTGTACGTATGTCTACGTTTTGAGTCATTTTTGTTGGTTTAATACCAAAATGCCTTTCTGCTGGCGTTCTGGTAAAGACTTTTAATGACTCATCTTATGACTCACAGACACATAAATTTGTCCCATCAAATGTGATTTTAGGATGACCCACTGTGCCATCCCCTCATGTGCTCTAAAAGCTCACCTGAAAAGTTACCTCATGTGAGCTACAGTATAGTTATATATTACAAGAACAAAGTATTGGTTGGAGCTACGTGGTTTACGTTTATAACACATCCTTCACCTGCTAATCCAACAATCTGAGGATGGTGGAAGTGTGGACAAAGGTGACGTCCCATTTCCTTGTTGTAATTAAAAGTCATGTCACGGAAACCACTGAAACTGCAACAGTTGAAATTACTTTAAATGTACAAAATCTTAGATATTTGCACACCAGTGTATTAAATAGCTCAGTTTCAATCAGTGTCTATCACTTATTAATACATCATACATGTCTGTCAGCTTGCATGTATGGACAGCATGTGTATAGTATACTGTATGTCACATCACATGATATATCATATCATATAGCATCAGAAATCTGGAAGTATGTGTGTTCATTGCTTTTATTCTGTTTAGGACTTTAATTTACAACCTAAAATTTCATTAATTCCAGGCTGTAGAAGAGTGAGGCGGGATTGCGGATGGGGTGAGGGGGCTTTTACCTTGGCGCAGATAAGAAGACAAACTAGATTTGAGGGCGGATAGATCTTGTCGGCAGCACACGCTGCTTCTTGGCAAGCGAAATGAAGTCGATATTGAGCAGGGCCTTTCTTACCTCCTAAGATTTACAGTATCTGGAGCTCCACAGCCCCATACTTCACTAGATGGATGAGTATTTCATACGGTGCCAACTGGCGCAACATGAGTTGAGCTGAAGGTCATTGTGACTCATTTCCAGCTCAGAAGCTGGGTGGCTGGAGACAGAGCCGCTAAATCTCTTCTACTGATTTGTTTTAATAGGACAAAGAAAACGGCTCCGTAGAAGGGATCAGACTGCAGCCCTGTGCTGGTACTGTAAAGCACTGGTGCATCACACATGTACAGACTGTAAAGCGCCAAAGACAGTTGAGGGTACAGTATTAGGGAGTGGGTACAGATTGCCTGAGAACCTCGAGGCATATGGCAGGGCGCCCCATGCCTCCCAGCTAATTGAGTCCTAATGAATCATTGGTTTGGCATGCTACACGTCCCTCGTGATGGCTGGTGTCATTGATGCATTGAAGAAGCCCAGTACTCTGGAAGCAAAGTGGGTAGTGACGGCTGCTCCGGCTGAACACGGGAGGCAGGATGACACTGCTGACTTCACACCAAACACTTCACTCATTCACCAGATGTTACAGAGCAAGGCAAAAGGATTACTACCCACCCATAACCACACAATGGAAATAATTGTGTGATGGGCTGGCAATTCACTGCCCCATTTGATTCCAGTAACACTCTCTGTAGTGGTGGGGTCACTGCTTTACTGTCAACTCAATAGGTTCAGTATGATAGGGAACATAACTGTGTAAAACACATGAATCAAATGATGCTTGACTGCTGTTGTTGCAGAATGTGTGCACATATCTACACCTGACTAAATTACATGTAAATGGACAGAAACATTAAATAAGAACAGGCTGACATTAGCAACAATTACTGACCCAGTTGTTTTACTTTTTTGATGACTTACACTTTTCTCGTGTCAACATGTAACTCAGTAATACTGACTGAACCACATTTTGATAAGGGTGAACACATTTTTAAAAAAGAACAGTCTCAGTTTACTTACATAATGTCTAAATATTGGAACTTTATGAATTAAAATCGAACAAGATATGAGTGGAAATGGGGCAATTTACAGCCTTATTATGAAGGGAAAAAAAAAGCGTAATGTTTGAAGTGCATGATAATAAAACACTATTCTGTGGGGGCTGAATTCAATTTTAAACGCGTGGGCCTCTTTCCAGTTCCAGGTCCAGCAAATATACTATAGAGAAAATACTCATTTAGATTTTGTACTTTGCAAAACCATTGATGTTGTTTGTTCCAGTGAGAGGCTGAGTAATAAGTGAGGAGCGTTTCTAATATATTGCCCTGTATACAGTCCAACCAAGCTAAATATCGTGTTTCTTTGAAGGATGATTTTCCTGGAAGATTTTCAAACAGTAGTTCAGTGTTTTGGGAAATATGTTTATTTGTCTTCTTGCTGAGAGTTTGATGAGAAGATCAGTACCACAGTCACACTTTTACACTAAGTATGAAGCTGGAGCCAGCAGGTGTTTAGTATAAAGTACACGAAGAATAAAGAAGTAGCCTGGCGCATAACCCCTGTAAAACAAAAAAACTTTAATTTTTACACTTTATAAAAATCCTCTCATCTAACTCGCTGCGAGAAGGTAAATAAGAATATATCTCAACATGTCAAACTATTGCTTTAAACTTCCCATGGGGGAGATCTGAGCTGAGTTTCTTTAGCTGCTATCACAGGCTGTGGTTTGAGTCTTTGCGTCTGACACATTTGGTTGTCGCAACCCTCCCATTGCACTCTCAACTTCAGATGCACCTGTCATGTTTATTACACCCCGCACGGAGCATGTGCATCATTCAGCATCCTACAAAGTACCACTATCTGAGCGATCTCCTGCTTTTGTTCAACTGAGGCGCCCGAGATCACCTCTGCTGCCTCCGCCAGGGGCCACATCTTCATTAATGAATAGACTAGATGTGATCAGGCCACCAGCAAAATGAGAACTCAGACACAATCTTGCAAGCTCATTAAATCAAGTTTCATAAAAGATGTAGGCCACTCCAGCAACTGTGTGTCTAATGTTGAAACGCTACATTAATCTCAGTGTAACCCCTGTTCGTTAGATGCATTATCTCAGAGCACTTGGGGAAATCTTAAGGCGGTTCAAGTTGAGGTAATGCCACTACAATACGAAGAGAAACAACAAATGTGATAATACACCAGGCTTTCAGCAAAACAAAAGACAAGAAGTGACACTATGGCAAATGGGTGAGACAACCCTGAGTGCAAAAACAACTACCGGCTAAAAATGTTGTCCCTGCACTGTTGTAATTATGCTGAGATAACATGAAAAAGAAGTACTGAAACAACTTTCACTATTTTACAATAATTGCAAAAGGGGAAAAGGCGTTATGGCATTAATTGGATAAGATATAGCAACTCCCATATCCTCTCACTGCTTTTTCTGTCAGGATCTAAATTAAGTGTCTTGACTCCATTGGGAGACTCAACAAAGAAGTCGTTACTGGAGAAGTTAATGCTCTCTAGTGTTTTGTTCAGCTCAGTCTTAAGCCCCACAACTCAAACTGGACTATAGAGAACTGTCCTGGGATGACAACTGGAAATTGTAGCATGTGTGTGCTTGTGTGTGCTTGTGTGTGCTTGTGTGTGCTTGTGTGCACCACATGTGTCCTACAAACAAGCCAGTGAGTGCAGCTTAGGATCTGTTGCAGAACATCCTCTGTAAGGAGATTACTAAAGGCAGTTTGGCTGGCTGGCAGAAGTCGCCAACGAACTTTGGCACCAGTGTCACAATGCTATGCTGACCTCTGCTTAGATCCACAAAACACAACATACACATGATGTGATGATTGGAACCAACAGGATATATGTAAGTCACATTATTTCACCAGCATCTTGTTTTATAGCTGTTAGCTACTGTGTTACTGCTTTTCCTCAGCAATAGTCAAGGCCATTTTCCATGTAATGCTGCTCTTATGTGAGCGCTCAAGCAGAAAACACAGAGCATCATGATAGACATATGGGCCAGTACTGAATTGTGTATTTGAACTGGTAAAATTGGCTCATCGTCAGTTTTGCCCCAAAGGGAGTTAGCTTTTGAGAGGTTAAAAACCCTGTTAAAGGCATGAAAGAGCTGGATTAAACGCTACGCGGGAAGCTTTCATAAAGGTTACTTAAGAAATTATTTAGGATTAGTCTCCTATTCACTTTTTTAAGTTGAACCTTTATTTTTTTGAACTTTTGTTTAAAAAACAATATTGAAATTCAATTAAGGTTAATTGGGTTAGTTGGGTCATTATGATTACATATAGAACCAAAATTGAATGTCATGTAAAATTGAGCATCACTGGCCCCAGAAATCAGCAAAGCCATGACGCAGTTTAAGCACCCCCCCCCCCCCCACTGCACCCCCCCACCCCGCGCGCGCCTGTACGTTTCCACGTATGCTTCCACACAACACGATTATTTTATCCTCACAGTAACCCGTGAACTTGAAACAAGACCATATGATTCTAATAACAGGCCTATGTACTGGTTTGAAGCAGACTTTTGCTCAGCGCTGCCGGTCAGACCCGTGCCGCTGCGCAGCGCTGTGCGCTCTCATCCAAGCATCCCTCCACAGGTACTCAGCTCTCAGTGCAGCCCGCTGAGCATTTTCTAACCGTTTCTGCACACAAATCAATACATGCATCAACATATGCGTCATCATTCACTCGTTTCACTTGGCATCAGAGCGGGTTAACAAGCTGTCCTTTGGAGATGACTTACTGCTGTTGCAGCAGAACATCTCTTCATTTGAATATTTGGGGAGGGAGGGGGTACAGCCGTGGTGGAAAGAAGCTTTTAGCCGATGCTGATATTTGTGTTTTATATGAATTTCGTGAAACCCATGCGTGTGGCCCAAGCATCGAAATAATTTCAAAACGAAATGTTTATTTCCAGTTTTTGCGCAAATCATTATGGGACAGGAGGCTATTTGACAGGCGACCGGCGTTTGCGCTTTTAAGGACTCCACATTCAGATCCACCAAAGAACCATCGATGATATCACGAACTCATTTCTGATCTGATTTGTTTCATTTTATTTAATATGTGACTGTCACTGTCTCAGTCATCCACAGCGGACTGTTCCGCAACCCATTTTCATTCCGCGGCCATCCTATCCATAAATCTTGACATGTCGCTGAGCTGCCTCGCATCCTTAAAGAGCTCTATAGTTTCACAGTTTCACAAGACTCCTGTTAACAGAGAAGCGCAGAACTGAGATGTCACTCACCTTTTCTCAGAGAATGCTTTTCTGAAGTGTCCCATTTATGCGTTTTAATCCACATCTGTGTCCCCTTCATTTGAGCGCTCTATTTTTTCCCCCAGTGAGCGAGAGAGAGAGAGAGGGAGCGAGAGGGAGAGAGGGAGAGATAGAGAGAGAGAGGGAGGGAGAGAGCGCGTTTAAGAAAATCCATTTGTTAATTCCATTTTCCGGACTCAAGGTGAATTCACATTGCCTCTGTTTTTACATGTTCAAAATTCTTCCATAAATTTAGGATCCCGTGAAGCTCTATCTTGTTTTTTCTTCTCTCCAGCCCTGAAGTTGCCTGGTTACCCCTGTTTCTCATTCAAGGAGGCTGAAGCGCTGCATACAGCGGCCAATCATAGCAGCAGCCGGAGAGATTAACTATTTCTTGGCTCCACTATTCTAGTTTCAGGCTAAAATGAGGAGAGTGGGCGGGGAAACTGGGCCCCCGGTGACAGAAAAAAAATTAAAATGCACAGAGAATAATGTAGAGAGAGAGGGGATCCGTTAGAGGGAAAATGTGTGGAGGAGGGGAGGGGACAGAAGGGATTAAACATTTTCGAAAAATAAAGGATTGGAGAGAGGAGGAGGGACCAGTTGCCTCTTCTCACACAAACAAAGATGTAAGTGAATGATATTTGAGTCTGGCAGGATGTTATGCAAACTGCTGTGGAGCAGTCTCTCCGCTTTAAGGAGCAGAGACTCGTCTCGTTTCTGAAAATCCCAAAAAGCAATCCATCAGGGTAATTGATGACCCCCCTTTAACCAGCCATTCATCAAGCCAAAGCTTTCCCCCTCCTCCTTCTTCTTCCTTCACCCCTTGTCCCACTCCAGTCGCCTCATCATAGGCTGTATTGATTTCAATTTCCCCCTCCAGCTGAGGTGAAAGGTGTAGGGGAGCACGCCAGCTTCAATAACTGGGCTTGAGGGTAACACCTTGGGGTACGATGACTCCCCCACCTACATGCTCTGCCACTGAAGGAGCTACTACATCCAGGTCAAGGACCCCAGCACATACACACACCTATGAGATGACTTTGGCCTTTGTGAGTGGCTGCAGCCTGCACACTGGTGGCTTCAAACAAGCCCCTGCAGGGTGCCATACAGAAGTGCTGCTGCATTATGGGGGAACAGTCGGGGGTCCCGACAGCACGACAACAAGCTCCTCAAGGAAACACTAGGAAGGGGTGGGGAGTAGGAGGGTGTGACCCATGTGTCTGGGCCTCATCATGGACAAATCCTGCAACATTCCAGCAGATAAAAGTCAGCATGAAATATCTTTTCTTCCGTTAAGTGCGTTTTAAAGCACCTTCTACGTTCTACATTGGAGTGGCAGAAAGATGCCATTTTGGATTCACGCTCAGTAGCAAAAGGAGTTTACATCTGAGAAAAAGCTTTTTCTTTACATTATTTTGTTGCTACTGAGTGTGACTGATGTATCACTGGCGTCACTCCATCCGACAGATTACAAATGAAAACAACAGTGTTGGGGTCCTCCCTCCCCCACTGTGGGATGAGATCCGTGTGTTTACGTGGGTGTTCACTTCACAACAAATACACACACACACGCACAGGCAGAAGTACACACAGTCACACATACACTTAGCAGTTGATTGACATGTAGTTCTTGGCTTAAGCACAGCTTAATCCCGCTGCTTTCACAGATGGACTCAGTCTTTCTCTTTTTGTCTGGTGTCACCAGCAGTGGCAGTTGCATGTTATACATTTAAACGCATACACACACACACACACACACACACACACACACACACACACACACGTTCCATGTACTTTTGTCTATTAGGGAAGCTGCTGTGTGAGCTCTAATGTCTACTGTAGACATCAAATGACGGCATCTACTTTTTGGTCATTAAAAAAAACAAAACAAAGGAGGTCAGTGTCAGCAGTGGAATCAGGCAGCTGTGTCCTGTGAGGCGAGAGTTAATCCTCATTTTCAAGACAAAAAGAAGCCTCGTCGATGAAATGTTTCATGAGTTACACATGAACACAACGTACTTGAGTCACCTTGTTCATCTATCCCTCCATCCTTACAATAATAGGAAGTGTTTTTGTCGCTTTGTCTCTCAGCACTTTGTAGGTTGCTGTGGTGTATTATTAGCATGAATCATACGGGGGGAAGATTAGACTTTTCTCCCCCTCCTCTAATCGTATTCCACTTTGGCAAAGGCTTTAATTTCCATGTAGATGGAGCTGTGTTGATAACAGCGAGGAACTGCCCCGGAGAAATGAGGCAGAGCGATAAGATAAGGCAAGCAGATCCCCATCCAGACAAAAAGACAAAGAGGAGAGTCATCACCCCACATGGCGGTTAATCTCCATTCAATCCAGAGATTAGTGCAGTCAAAATTCTCATCGCTGCACCCGGCAAATGATTAGTCATCTCCCAAAGGAGAGATGGTTAACTGGTGGCTCTCTGCACAACCTTGGAGTGAACGCTGATCAATAAGTAGTCCCTGGTTACAATGACAGATGTGACACAACATGTATTTAAAAGGCAGAAAACATGCTTTCGTTGATTTGCTAGTGTTTTCCTGCTGTTCCACACGGCCTCAGGTTTGCTTGACCACTGGTTAGACCATTCAGCCATATTCCTGACATGGGAAAACAGTCGCAGAGTGGGCATGTTATTGAGGAGACAGGGCTGTTTGCTCAGCCTACTTGTATTTCTATGCTAATGGACTGTTTTAATCAAGTCTAATCGTATTGTCGTAGCAGTGTGTGAGTGATTAGCATTCAGAGAGGCATGACAGGGAGAGGCCTGACATCGATAAATGACATGTGACCCATGACCCTGACTGCTCTGGCTGCTGAAAAGTTCTTCTTCTTTTATCAGTGTCCCCCAGGCCTCTTCATTTCCTGTTGCATGACTAATCATAATGTACTCAGACTCCAGCAGGTCTGGGGGCCATACTCCCCAAGGGACAAAGGTGGAGCACCTGTGGCAGAGTAGTTCACCCACTTTTTATTGTGAGAGATGTGTAGATCATTCACTCAAGTGTCCCATGGTAACATTTAGCCCACATTCTTTGGAGTGAGGTTTGAAATTAAAGCAGCGTGACAGACATTATTATAATAGTGGGTCAAGTGAGTGTAATGTGAAGGGGGTCACTCATAGTGACAAACTCGGAGAATTACCATTCTTCATCCTATCACAAGTAGACTAATCAGCTTTTTGATGAATCTTTAAGTTTAAGCAGTGGACATCATCGCTTAACTTTACCTACAACGGTCAATGCAGCTTGGGTCAAAGTTAAATTTTGCACTGGAACCACGCACAGCCATGGTAATATTGAGGACACGCCATTTGCATCTTTCAGCTCACGTTTGGTTTGTTTTATGCCAACTGTACTGCTTTACTGCTTCACACAGCCAGCCCTCATTACGATATCCCTACTCAGCTGGATGCTCTTTTCCATGAAAACACAGCACGCTGTAAGCCATTGGTCCCGTACTGAATGTCAGCTTGGTAGCAGTCAACATGTGACCATAGTGAAACAGTTTGTAGCTAAAGAGCCAGATACTGTAGTTACCTCTGGAATCATCAATCTAATCAATAATCAATTAATACTGCTTTAAGCAACTTTCCTTGAAGGACTAAATGTGCTGTTAACTATTTCTCAGTCAGTTGTCAGTTGACGTCTACCTTAAAACAGCACACACAAAGTGAGACAAAAGCAGATACTGAATATACAATATTAAAGTATTAAAGTTACCATACTGCTGTAACAAACATGAACCAGGGTCACCTGTGCTGCACGTTTAGATTGTTTTGCATGTGTACAAAATATCTGATTGACCTCATTTAGCCACACTAGTTGTTTTGTCCAGTTGTCATGGAGATCTGTAGGAAATCTTGCTCATGAGGCTTCAGCTAGTCAGACCATGGAAATCCTGATGCAATCACTAACTGATAGCTTAGTCGTATGTCGGTAGATGCAAGTGTTGTGTACTGTACTTTTATAGGCTTTCTGCAACATGGAATCAGTCAATCCAACGACAGCTTGAAGGACACACATTGGTGAAGCTGAAGCTCTAGGTGTGAGGATTTATTAGCTGCTGATATTAAATCACAGGAACAGGAAATAAAGCAAATGGACAATGCTAGTTGCCAGTTTGTATTTTGGAGGGAAAAGGCAATGGTTTTGCACCCATCTGCTGATTTCTTAATTAAAAGCGTTAACACTATGGTTACATTGCATCTGTACACTATTTGGATAGAAGATTATGTACAGATATCTTACGCCAGTTAACGGGGGTCTGAACATCTTGATTATTGTCTTTTGTGAAAATTTGGCAGTTTCTAAACTCCATGAGCCATTTGCATCTTTTTTTTTTTCATGGCACATTCTAACTGTTTGATGGCATTGTTTGAACAGTCATGTTTGTTACCTAAATACTAACCAATTATGCATGATTGTCCAGTTTCAGTGGGCCATAGACATTTCAGATGCCACATGTTAACATTTAAACTAAACTATGTGCACAACTCTTACAACCAACTTCATCGCCTGTCTGGAAAACAGGTCAGTCTACTGGTGATGTGTGCTTTAAGTACTACTGAAGAAGTGAAAACAGTGAGATGGCAATCTTTTGCCCAATAAGCAACCCTAAGCACACAGCCACGACTTCAGGGTGCCATGGAAACACATGACAGCTCGTTCATGTCCGGTTTGTCAAAGAGGCCCTTTATTGTGGCGAGGGTACTGGGCATTTAGAAATGCCAACACACACACACATGCTTTGGTCTTTCTATAGTTGAGAGTAGTTGTGAGAACACCCCCATCCTGACCTCAGCCAACACAACTAAACGCCTCGCCCCAACCCTCGTTAAGCCCCGACCTAAACCTAATTCAAACCTTAAACCTAAGTGACCTCGCGGCTATGGTGTAAAACTAAAATGTGTCCACACAACCATAGAAAGACATGTATACACAGAGAGACACAACAGACATAGACAGTGTCTATTAGACACACAGATCAGAGCGTATTGTCTGCGCTCTTTCCACCCACACATCACTGTGATCAAATTGTCACTGGGGCCCGATGACAAAGACGGTGTGACAGTATGTGATTTATTGTGTCAGAAAAGAAAGTAAAAGAGGGTAATTGAGGGGTAAGTGGAGGAAACAAAGTTTGCAGGTGTCAGCGTAACTTTGCCTGCCATCACAAGACTATGATGAATTTATTCATGGGTGGGTGATGCTTCCAAGTCAAGGACAAACACCATATAATTACCCCATAAATTTAGGAAGTGATTAATTCTAAATTCCAGCTATTTAATTAAAATATGCAAATAGACAGCTATCACCGTAACATGCCACACATTTAGCGGAGTAATAAAGTTTGACAAGAGTTCAGTCACTTCTGAATGTTAGCTGCCTAAAAAAGCAGCCCCCTCCCCACACACACACACACACACAAACTCACACACTACATCTGTCTCCATTGCACATTTGCACCATTGCGCATCACTGATTTACTGAACACATTTGGGTCCAACAGTGGTGACTCAAGCAAGCTGACTCCTTCAAAGCAGAAGGGAAGTTGGAGAGCCATTACAGATATAATTGGATTTCATTTCAACCATGTGAGAGGAAAAATACTTGTCACCACCCTGGAGAAAATGGAGCCAAAATACAATCTTTGTATTTACTGCACTACATAGAGTGGGTGTTTTTGTGTACAGATGTGTGTTTCATCCTGTGTGCCTCAGCATGTGTGAGCGTTTCTTTAGTGTGTCACGTGGGTGTGTGTGTTGCACATTTCAATGGATAAATTCCCAAGACGCATACACAAGTGTCAAACGAATGCACAGAGAGAGAAACGGGTTGCTCTTTAAAGGATCAGAGCATCAGCAAAGGACAAACTGAAGTCAGTAAATACAAGACAGTAAATGCAGGACACCTGGAGCTATAACTCTCTCCTTTGGAAAATATCACAAATATTGTGTCATGTCTATCATTCCTGCACAGCAAAAGACCTTCAATTTAAGAGTCCTGAAAGTGACCTGAAAGCTGAAAGAAAGCTTTTAAAAATTGTGAACATTTGTGTAGCATTAACTATCTTGCTAATGCGCTCACTACCTAAAAACTCAAAAGCTTTAGCTACTGTTACATGACTTTATACAGTGATACCACATTCACACAATATTATCGGAATTTGAAGAACAGGAAGTTTCCTTATTGGTAAAGTAGAATCACACCAGATTAGTAAAAATGAGCTACTTCTGTTGTGCATTGATACACAACGTATATTTTTAAATCAGTATTCAGTTGATTTTGTAATCATTTTCATTAAGTGGGGGATATTATAGCTGTCACTAATTTGACAAAGGCTTACAACTTGGCTGCCCATTGTCTGAATAATATAATGTGAGCACAATATATCACTAGTGTAATTTTCAAACTTACCTGCAGCTGGGTAACTATCTGTAAAAGTTGTCCCTTAAATTGAAAAAGAAAAATAGGAAATTTTGTAGGTTTCTTTCTTATGAACTGAATATTTCTTGTCAAACTCCATTTTAATTATTGAACTCTTAAAAAAAGCAGTCGCAAGAAAAAGTAATGCCAGTGTTTGCTATTTTGTGGTTTTCTGGATAAATTGGTCTTCTTCACCAAAACCACTTCACCAAGTATCAACAAACACAATATTTCTAAGCTGATAATATATATTAACAGACTCTTTACTGAACACACCCACTAAATGGACAGAATTTCTCATGGATGTTGTGCAGGTCTAATCCAGCTACAGGCTGTACTTGCTTGAGGTTATTGTTGCCAAAGGTGGTTCAACCAACATACATAACCAGTTATTAAAACACTGTTTACTTATTCTTATTCTTTCAACTCTGTATGTTTAATGTGTGTTTCAAAAAAAGAAGATCACAGTCGTGCGTTATAAGCTTATATCGTGTTTGTTGATATCTGCAAATTTAGTAATGATCAGATCACATTTTATGACCAAGAAAACCAGCTAATAGTGAATAGTGACATTAGTTTATCTCAGTGTATTCAGTCATACAGTTGCTGACATTTTGGGGTTCTATATTAGCCCTAGTCTGAGTTTTATCTTTCTCTAAGCAAGCTGTAAAAACTGTCAGCAGTTACTTCACTTGTTTCCAACACAAATCACCCAGGTTCAAGTATATTTATGACTGTCTTGAATTAATGCAGCAGCTTTCTGGCATATTTTAAGATGTTAACATTTGAAACTAGTGAACAAGCTTTGTAAACAAGTCAAATTTTGTCATTTTATTGCCATAAGCTTTTTTTTTTTTTTTAAAGGCAAACAAGATGTTAAGACTCAATCCCAGATAAATGACGAGCTGAGATGGGTATATTTTGCTGCCTGGCACCCACATGGAGCTTGTCTTTTAGGAGCATGTCAGGAAAGTGGAGCTCTGCACAGGGAGTCGAGGCAAAGAAGGAGGGAGCTGGGAAGCATTTGATTTTCCATCAAGAGCATCCAAATGACTTCAGACCGCCCTGACAGGCAAACCTACATACACATCTTTGCATCATCACTATCCTGTGCACATGCAGACAGAAGGATGCAGCTGCTGAACACCTTACTGTGTCTGACATATATATTTAACCACCTACACATATTTTATTACTGTACATAAAGGCAAGATGCAAATTGAGGTACAGCCAGACTTTCCACTCACAGTTCCACATGTGCAGGTCTGCTCAGAGACTTAAAATCAGATATTTTGTGAGTTTAACTGGCCCAGGGCCCAGACTGGGAGTTCACCAAGATGTTGTCTATGGGTTATTTAGAAGCTGGAGGCTGCTTTGGACTAACAGACAATCACTGAGCCTGCTTCTCTGACATTCAGAGTCTGGGCACCCCCTTCTTTTCACTGTATATATTCATCTCCATCCTGAATGTGCCAACCTATTGTTTAGAGTTTTTAGCTGGCAGAATATGAAGCTTGAAGAATACACAGAAATGATAATAAGGCTCCTCTTCTGATATTTTGAGGCTCTGACCCAGTTTTGATTTGTTCCATGGGGGGCATTACAGCTTCAGAAGACAGTATGAATGTGCAGTGTAATTACGCCAGAAACTTTCTCAGTGTAAATAAGTGATGTTTGATGTAGAGCAGCCAAATTTCATTTAAGTTGGCCAGGCAGGTATGATATTTGCATCATGTTTGCAATGAAAACATGAGGATTTGCATCTGTGTATGAGGAATCATGCAGATTAGAAGAGATGCTCTGTGTGTGTTTGAAGGAGGAGAAAAGAAACTGGATCTGGGGGAAGCAGTGAGTGACAGAAGGAGCGACAAAGGTAGAAGACAGAGTAAAATGAAAAATAGATACACGCAGAGCCAGATGGAGGTTTGAATATTCAGCTAACTGCCGTCCCTCCACAAGTACTGTAGCGTGATGTGCAGCTGTCGCCATAACCCGCCCGATGAAGAATGAGGCAGATGCGTAATGGTGTAGCAGGAGAACTCAAATGTCAGTCGGTAACAGCAGCCTGTTATATTAATCACAGTCAGGGGGCTCCTTAAGACACCAACATCCTTGGGGAGGAGTGTCATAAAAAATAACGCAGTAAAGAGAACTGTGTAGCAATGCAGCATGAAAAATGCCCTCCATCTGCAGTGACTCAGCCAGTGAATCCAAGGTAAAGAGAAATATGTTTGCCCCCTCTCTGTCTCTCTCTCTGTCTCCACACATGCTTCAGTTGATAGACTTGTCTTCACACACACACATATGTAGATTCCGAAAAAAAAAAAAGGAGGAAAGATGGAAAGGGAGACACTTGCTCCAGCACATTATCAAGGCCTGCTTACATTCATCAGGTCCCGTGTCTGCTTAAGAATTCAGTCATTATCCTCAAATAGACATATGAATTCATACATTCTTGCTCAAACAATCACCACTGTCTTTCTGTTTCTAAATCAAACAGCAGATGCAGGCGTTTTCTTCTTCCCTCCCCTCCGGTTGGCTAATCTGTTAATTCTACATTCCCTGGGTGAGACAGACAATAAGGACGATGGGTTTCAACGTTAAAACCCCCGGCTATTGGATCTACATGGTGAGACCGTCTATTGTAACTGGGCTTTCTAATGTAAATAGGCTGTGTAAACAACAATCACTACATGCTACTGTCCTAGATAGATACTACTGTGCACTGAAACACAATTAAGCATAAATACATATTTATGCATGACTGAATACACTCACATTCATACTTAGCAGTAGACCGTAGTGAGGCCTGGGACAGGACATGCATAAACAAGCATGAACTCTCATTTAGATGAATAACAAGTACCCAATGAGGAATACAGGCCACTGTATGTCCTTCAGTGCTCTTTTGATGCTGTAAAGTTCTTCCTGAACTTTTAGCTGTGGGACACAGCTTTCCACAATAAAAGCCTCCCCTGTTTCAGTTGACGTGAAACTACAAAGTCGAAATGTTCACTGAAGGTGTGTGAATGAATTCTGCTATGTATGAAATTTGATGAACAGTGAATGGAATTATATTATCACTCCTTCTCTTTGCAGACGGCTGATAGCTTAGTTTATTCCCCAGGACTGATAGCCTTTGCAGTCAGGCTGCACCCCCTGCCAGAACAAGTTTGCCGATTTTGTTTTTCAAATCGTTACACCTATAATTTGAGCACTGACTCCAGGCACATGTTGCACTCAAAATCCATGCAAGAAAATGGGCATTTTCAGAGTTATATGAAGGTCAAAGACCTGGTTATGTATTGCAGAAAATGAATAACCAGGCTTCTTGTTTTTCTGACTGACTACTACTTAACCTCAGCTGGAGACACGAGAAGTGTTTACGTGGTACAGTATCTCAGTTTCTGCTGAAGTACTTTACTTATATTCAGGTTTCTCAAAGGTTTATCAACATTTTAGAAAGACATATTTCATCTTTAGATGTGAAAAACAAAACCTTAATACTTGAAAGAACCTGGTAACCAGGAAGATACTGAGCATTTAAACACATTTATACTATTTTGAGTATTTCCATTTTGTGACCCTTCATGCTTCTATACACAGGGGGAAGTACTCTAGTTTTTGCTCCACTACATTTGTATTTGACAAGCCTACAGTGTAATAGTTAAATTGCAGACTACAATTTTCCATTCAAAACATTATGTTGCACCTGTAATGTCACCCAACAGTGAATTTGGAGTAAATGCCTACATCATTACTGTAAGGTGAGAGGTAAGAACTAGAGGTGGTTCAAAAATAAGATTTTCAGCAAAATCTAGTACTTGTGCTTGAAGTTAAGCTGTGGATTTACTACTCTGCAATATGTAAAGAGGAATGTTAGAACTACCACCAGTGACAGAATTCATGGACACCTTAGTTTCTATTTCTGCATAAATATGACCAGATTTCAAATTTTGTAAGTCAAAATAATAAAGCCCAGTCAAACAACTGAGACGGAAAAAATAACACTTATTTATTGTGGAAAATTATGTAATCTTAAATATCTGTGAGGCAAGAGTATGTGAAATTGTCCCTTCAGTAACTGTGACCCCATTCTGCAGCAATAACTTCAACTAGCTAACTTTAACTTGAACAGTTCCCGTTTCCAGTAATTGTTTATCAGCCCTGCAAATTGGCTTGGAGGGATTTAAGCCCATTCCTCCTTACACAACACCTTCAACTCAGAGATGTTGGCATGGATTCTTTGCATAGTGCGCACACATACGTTTGCATGAGCAGCAAATGCTTTAGGAAACTAATGCAAATAATTGTGTACTGAATAAATGGTATTTTGCTTCCACTGAAATATTAAAACCCTTCTTGACATTGCAGTTCTCACACACACAAAACACACGCGGGCATGTGAGAAAGAGAGCATGACAGTTTCTGCTATGGCCTCACTCATCCGTGGCCTGCTCCGATGCAGATGTGCTCTCTACCTCGTTAACCTCGACCAATGGGAGCTGCCCGCGCGCAGCTGTGCAGCCAACAACTCTGCCTCACCAGACTGCAGCACGGGCACCTAGTCAACACATACTCACACATTTGGACACATGTACGTACACACACACATCACTGCAGCGTCTGCACACAACTGGGGGGATGCTCAGGCACTGCTGTGTTTTTAAACAGGATCCACCTCTGCTCTCACTCAGAGCATCATCCTGCACAGTGTGCTGGCACGTATTACATGCAGTCACCTTGTTCAAGGCCAGAAATAAATAGGTAATTTATTGACAGGGGCAGCTTCCCTGACTACATTCAATTACACTTGGCAAGGAGCTTGTACAAATTTATATTTATTCCTATAGTGTCTGCATCCTACAGGGCCGCAACTACTACTACCACCTGATTTACAGTAACCATAGCAACTACTTGGGACTACTGTGGCTTTGAGGGGAGGGAGGTCAAGGGTTGAGTGCTGTTCAGCGGAGAAATCAGATCTGTTCTTTGCCTAGACAGCAACTCTGAAGATTGATGTCCAGCAGGAGAGGAATCAGGGGAGTGAGTTGCTTTGGGGGTTTGGGCAGCTCTGACCCAGACAAAAAAAACCTGCTGCCATGCTCAGTGTGACTGAGACTATCAGACTGATCCAGAGACTCGCCTGTCCGCTGAATCATGATGTTTTCATCAGCCTGCGTAAATGTCTTGAAACATCACAGGATTTGAAATGTTGGATTTATTCCAAGGTACTCTCGGTCAATCAGTTTGCGGTCTGGTGATTTGTCTCTTTTTGCCTTTTTTCCTTCTGTACATCAGAAGCAAGCCCACAGGTGGTCGCTTACTTTGCTGTAGCCATGGCAACTGCCCACGGAAAGCCAAGAGTGTTTGGTGGAGGAGAAGAAGAAAAAAAGAAAAACCCTTCACTTACCTTTAGAAGGGCAGCTCTTTGGATGAGCGTGGGCGGTTTCTACATTGCCAAGTGTGTTTTATTCTCTGACAGACCTCTGACTCATTAAATTGAACCAGAACAAAAAATGGACACTGTACATGGGGCCCCCAGTCAGCCAAGGAGGGCCACATTGATTCCCCTTGAGGCCAGTCCACAGATGGACTGAGCCAAGAGGAGGTAAGTTATGGGGGTGGAGGGAACTGGGCACAGTCTTGGCACGGAGGAGCTGAGCCATCTGCCTGTCAGGACTGCTCCATTTCAGACCCCTGCTCTGGCTCTCCGGTGTTCCCACCACAGATGGACAGCCTTCAAAAAGGTGTTAGTCATGCCTGGGCTGAAGTACAGTGACACTAGGAAGGCCACACTGTGACTGTCATCAACGCAAAGCGACTAAACGAAGAAAGGAGGGAGAATGCTGGACAAATTAGTTGTGTATGTTAACAGGTTGAAAGCGGGTAAGACGGCAGGAATCTGTCAGTGAGTGATATTTGCACACAACACTGAATAAATACTGTGTGGATACAGATGTTACATGGTACAGCCCACAAACCCTAATTCTACAACCAGAGCACCCACATAGCACCACCAACTCTCGCTTTTGTCCTCCTTTTCTCGCTCTTACTCCCTTTCCTGTGTAATTTTCCTTTTCACTTCTCACTCTTGTGTGTATTCCCACGTAAGCAGCCACAAATGCAATGCTCAAATAAACACACAAATTCATTTTCACGCCTACAGTAGGTTGCCTCTGTATCTCTGTGGCTGTCTGTGTAGCCCTCCATCCATTCACCATTTTATCCTCACCTTTCCTCCATCACATCTTTTTTTTTTAACCTTAACCCCCTCCCTCACTCTCCTCTTCACGTTTCCTGTCTCTGGTAGCCCTCTCACTAGTCTGCTGTGAAGCAGTGCAGAATCCCAGCCAGGGTTTCTCTGGAAGTGGATTTGTAAGAGAAACACCAGTAAGCCCTCCTCTCCCACTGCATTAATGACAGATTAGAGCATTGCTCCAACATTAAATTAACAAACACAGTGCTATGGTGGAGCTTCACAGACAGATACAGGAGGAGGAGGGTGGAGCAACACAGGGAAAGACCTGACATGTCATAAAAGCGGGAGCGAGGAACAGATGTATAAAAAAAAGGAAGGAAAGGTGCTCATAAAAGAAATAAGCTGCTTAATGTACTAATTAATTTCTGTTTTTTTAAATTTCATGTTGAAATGTTTGGAGAGATTGACCTTTTTCAGGATATTGGCTTAGACTGCTGTATATATCTGCACTGTATTTATGTTCCCTGTACAGCAAACATTGACCACGTTTACATTCATTCATACAGTTTGTCAAATGTAATTATTGTTACAGTTTTTAGGTAATGCTGCGTTACTACATTAACTGAACACAGCTTGGTGATTTCCTGGGAGTTGTGTGCATACAGGTACGAGCCAAAAAGCTAAACATAGAGAAGTGGAGAGAGACTCTCACCAACTGGTTCTGTTGTCATGATATAGAATTTATCTCACTCAGAGATGCAAAAAAAACACTACATACAATGAGAAGAGTGATGACAAGCCAACACACAGAATCCATTTGCTTGCTACCTGGAGAGGGACTAAACAGAGACTGAATCTAATTTGAAGGCCGCACTCAGAGAGGCAAACGTTGTTTCGGCCATGCTTGTTGGTTTTGTTCCAAAGTGAATAAACGTGCCTGAAGTCACAGCGCTTTCTGTTAAACCAGACATGATCTTTCTCTAATCTTAACCAAGTGCTGTGAGAGTCTAAACACAACTATACAAAAATATGATCAATGTTGTAGCCTGTATACTCTATGCGTGTCATGATTTTGGTCTAAGATGGACCCAAATAGCACTCAAGAACACAGGGACTAGGATAAAGAAGGTTAATAATAAAGTCAGAACAACAGAAGGTATATGCCAACTAAAAATCACTTTAAAAATAACAAACAGAAAAATGCTACTGAGCAACAACAGAAAAAAAACTACAAGAAACAACATACAGACAAACTACAACACCACAACAGAATCCACAAAAAGCAGCGCAAAAGAAACAGCTAGATACTCAGGAGGTGACAGCAGATAACCCAACAGAAAGCAGCTGACAGAGGGGAGAATTTAAAGGAGTGAGGTCTGATTGCTAAGTGATCACCGCTGAGGACAAACAGTGCAGGAGGTGAGTGACAGAGAGAGAGGGTGTGGCCAGGTAGGTGAGAATGAACAGGTGAAATAGGGAGAATACAGAGACAGATAAAACAAGTAACACCAAAAACACAGCAACTGAAATAAGAACAACATATAAGAAACAAACATACAACATATAACAAAAATATCTTTATTATGTTCATAGGAAATAACTTCCGTTCAATTAAAAAGGTTTTTGGTGCGTTCACTGGCCCAAAAGTTGCACTTTGGAGCATGTTAAGAGACAGAGGCAGACAGTGTTAACAGACAGCTACAAAAAGGCAAAACATAACTGCACTTACTTTTCCAGTGTTGTTTTCTAATGGCAATAGACTGTATGAACAATAACAACATGCAGTAAAAAGCTTTCTTCTTGTTACAAGGTCACAAGTAGGTCAAGAGGTCACAAAAGTGATGTGTAAGATGATGCTGCTCACAGACTGTGAAATTACCTCCTTCTAGTCATATTGCTATCATAACTTTTTCCTATTTTACATAATGAAGTTAGATAATTAAAAAAAATCACTGGGTGTTTCTGGAGCTGACACTGAGAACCAGCTGTCATCAAGCTGCCTTCATCTGCTGAGCCTGCAGATGATCAAACAGCTGGATCTTCCTGTCTGGTTTCACCTCTGGCTGCTGTGTGACGCTGTCACAGGAACTGAAATAACATCATGTGCCAGGTAAGGTGGGCTGACAGCAAACAGGACAGAAGGCTTGTTACTGGGTCAGAGCTGTAAACTGGCACTGTACTTCACACAGCTGACCTACATTGCACTCCACGTGGCCTGGACGAGCTGCACTCCAATACACGGTTGTCTCTGGACAGAGTTTAAATAAACATCTGATAAGGTATCTAATGAGTACAGCTATGAGGTATTTACTTGATCAGACACTTAGTTAAAACATGCAAATTTTAACTACTTTGTTGTTTTGAAGTGATTTTCTGTTACACATTCACTTAGATGAAGAATACGATTTAGACTTCTTGTTTTTGTCATATTTACAGCCTTTGTATTCCACGTCCCACGTCCTACTCCACTGTGTGTTTTGATGTGTGGATGCCTCCTGTCTGACCTGCATGATGCTGCAGACCACAGGAGGATCCGTTCATATGAACACACATGTACGGTCTTACACAGCAATACACACGCATACACACTGTACATGTACACACATGCACTCACAATGGAGACCTTTTCATGGTGTGTGGACAGCCTATTAGTGGGACAAAAGCACATGTTTCCCTTTTCATCAGTGGATTTGCACAAAGGCAGCCCAATTTAGACATCTCTTACAAAGCTCGCCTTCTTACTGCTTCTCTTTGCCTCACTCTCTGTCTCTGTCGCACATACATTCGCACATTTGCATGCTCTTTGAGGAAGTAGCGGTTCTCATCCAAAAACCCAAGCTGTGAGAAAAGGGGATTGAGGAGGCTAACGACTGGAGGGACAGAATTAGTCGGAAACTAAGAGAGAGAGAGCGAGCGAGAGGTGTATGGATGAGAAAGGTCCCCCGAAGAAGCTTAAGTCTGCCCTGTTTTAAAATGCTTTGATCTTGCTCGGAAGCCGCTCACCCAAAAGTTAACACTGTTGCTTTATTAAGGACCTACTCTCCTCTACTCTGCTCTCAGCTCTGTCAACACTTTCTTTTTTTTTTTTATTTTAGAGATCAAATTAGCAATTCAAATGGAGGCTATTTGGATATGCTCACCCAGCTTCCTCTCTTCAGCTTTCCAGGCAGTTTGACAATATTTTTGTTAAGCCCCATTTCCCCCAAACGCAACAGTAGCCACAGGGGAGAGAGAGGAGATGGGGCGATAGAGGGGAGGGCTGTGGACGGAAGAAGAGAGCATATGCAGAGTAGTGAATGTTAGTGTGGGTGTGGAAGGTCAAATAAGAGACAGAGCAACCTCGGCCATTTGGTGTTTTCTCTCCGCTAATATGAGGATAATAACGGTTGTTGGAATAAAATGGCTCTGTTTTGCGCTAAAAGGTTTAAAATCATTCAGGTGTTATAAAAAGTGTCACCCTGCTACTAGATGATGGAGCCTTTTCTAACATCCGCTGGCTTGAAGGACAAGTCGAATCATCTCAAAACTGTTTTAAGTTATATTTTCAAAATGCTACATATCATGGATCAATGTAATCCATAAATATATTGCTGGGCATGTGCAGGAAAAAGGCTCACTGATTTATAGAGGTTATTCATGTGACATCATCAGATAACGTGACAAAAGTGGCTCAGTCTGTAAGGCAGTCGCCTATGAACACTAGGGTTGGTGGTTTGACTCCCAGTTCCCCCTGATCCCTGGCCACATGTGGGAGAACCCCGAACCTTTGGTGCCTTAACGGGGAAACCTGTCCTCAAGAACTTCCCCAAGGGGATCTATTATTATTTTTATTATTATTATTACAGGACAAACGTGAACATAGACCAGTTTGAAAGCTTGCTGCTGACCAAATGTCTTTCCTGGCCTCTACATAACAATCTACAGACACTTTAAAGTAAATGGGTATTTACTGTGTAGCGGATGGCTGTCACAGTCAAGTGCAGCCAGGGATATCATTTCACCAGTATCCTGCTGACCCAGAGAGACAGCTGTGAAGAGAGAAAACGGGAGCCCAACTGAGTTCCAGTTTGTTCTCTATGCCGCCATGATAAACTTTCTGCACAAGCTTCACAGCTTAGCAAGCCACGTTTGTCAAAAGGTCCCACTTAACAGTCTACTGTGCCACAACTCACAGGCTGCAAGAAATACAGTTGAACCAAAGGCCAACTGCAGTCCAGCAAGCAACACATCAAATAAGGAGGCCGAAGGTGTCAACTGATTCCTTATTTTGTAACTTTGTGACTTCAAAGTAACCTTCACAAATGTAATAACATTATAGTTTCTAAAAGTGGATGTTCTACTGCACGATCAGATATTTTAGTGGAAAAGACCAAAGTAACATTTTATTCATTAGATTCAGCATCAGTGTTTTGCAAATGGCCATTTAAGTAAATTATGAACAAATCCTCATTATGTTAACAGAAAATGTAATTGGGTTGCTATTACACTCCCTACAAAACATGTTTGCTATTGCAGTTTACCAGTTGATAGAGCTAATTTTCCAATTAGGTACACATTTGTGTTATGTAGTAATCTGAAGAACAGTATGGTCATCGCTGTACACAGATTTTTTTTTTTTAATTTGCCACTACTTTTTTATCTCTTTAGAGCAGAAATTTCAGTGAATATTTTAGTCATGTACTTCATGATTTGCTGCTTTAACTGAGAATTTCTGCAAATTGAAAATGGAAAGAGATACATAGAAACCCCTGTATTGTTTCAAAAGAAACTCTTTAGATCGCAGCTTCTTGAACTGCTGTTGTTAATGACCAGGATATGGTTGAAATAAGCTAGTTTTTATGAAGTGAAGACAGAAATGTTTTTACAAAAAACAGCCACAATTAAATAGACATAGACATCACAGAGAGGCTGGTGTACACTTTTGGACACTTCAGCAGAACAAGTACTATGGGCAGTTTTGTCAGTTTTGGAAAGTTACAGCTCTTCTCTCTTTATCTCATCCTATAGAAGATCATTACATTATATTCGGTGTGTCTACACCAAAAACGTGCCAGCCACATTGTTCTTAGATGTATCATGCAACTGGCACATTCCTATTGTAATCAGTCCAACTGTCTACACAGCTATACAAGCTATAGGAGCGTAAACACAACCCAAAGTGTAGTTTAACAGCTTTGGTCCTATGTTTGTCTATACAGGAGGTGTTTGGGTCCAATACAAGTCTAGGTCCAGTATAAAGTCACAATGTTTATATGCACAAATGCAGGAAAATAGACTTGAAGCATAAAACATAAGCTTTGGATTTCATTGACACGCATACAGTGTGACGTTGTGTGACTGTGTAGACAGGTGGATAAATGAGTGACTGTGTTTGAGGCTCTGATTGTTTCCAAAATGCAGATGACCTACACGTTGTATTGAACCCACAAGAATCTTCATCCATGCTTCTGCTGCTGCTTTGTTTACAGAGAGAGAAGGGGGATATAACTTAAGAGGGAGGCTGAATTTAAAAATGCATAGTGTTAGAACAACTTTAAAAAAGTATATCTATCTCAATAGCAGGGGTTTAATTATGGAGCAGACTAACAGAAGAAATAAAAGAAAGTAAAACCATAAATCGGTTTAAAATAAGATCTAAAAAAACTAATTTTAAATAAATATAAGGATGATGGTTTAACCCAGGGCTGTAATTGAAGCAGGAAATAGATTTTGTGCCATTTTGTTTTGTTTTGTTTCTTTATTTGAATTTTTTTTTTTTTTTTGCATATTTTGTCTTTTCTTTATAGGAAAGAAATTATGTTGTTTTGTCTGTTCTGTTTTTGTTTTTTTTCTATTAAATGAAAGAAATTGTTTTTTCTAATAAGTGATGTATAATATGAATGGGGGCCAAAAACGTTTATACTGCTGCCTACTGCTTTTCAAACAAAAAGAATGTAATTGAATGTAAAGAATGTAAAATATATATACTATAATAATTCAAGTACACTCCTCTTCAGTGTATCGGTCAGTTATTCCTACTGGGTTTACCCTTGTGGTCAGGCCAGTCTAGACAGAGTGTTGGAGGCAACAGGAAGAACTCATAAAGAGACAAAAGCTGTACCAAATCGACTTTAAACATTACGATCAAAGGCAGTATCAAGAGACGCAGACAAAGTTGTATTCATTTGAAGGTGCGCATACACATTCATCATGTACAGCGTGCCTTCGCAAAAGCATAAGCTGAGATGACAGAAGCATACCAACTCACTTGAACTATACTTCTAGAAGACATGAGGGTGAAATTAAATATTATTTTTTCTCTACCTCTCTGTGTAAGATGAAGAGAAATATGACAACAACAGCTAATGAGGCAAATGATTTATCTCCCTCGCGCGTGGGCTTCTATCCCCAGCTCAGACGGAGAAGCCAAAATATGTGGCTCGGTTGGCACGGGCCACGCAATTTTACAATTTTTCCATCAGATAGTATGTTTGTGCAATGTTATCCAAAACAAATTGAGGCGGGTGAGGAAAAGTGACAGTTAAATTCTAATTCAATATGTCTCTCCTGTCAATCAGGTCCAACTGATTACCAGTGCTTGTTCATCTAAATGTATTGTATCAGCTCCTTGCCAAAATATAATGTGATCCTTTCATGTGTGGTAGGCCTGAACTGTGGCACAGTGCTAAGTCAGCGCTCTACTTAATAAGTCCTTTTCATTAAACAAGCGTTCATTAAACATTCATTCACTCACTCATCCTCATTTGCATTTTCTCATCATAACAGCTTTCATGAAACATTCATTTATTCACTTGTTCTCATTTGCATGGTTTCACATGCATTCTTCAAGGAATGAATGGGACCGAAATTGGCAGAGAGTGAGAGAAGGAGGACGGGGATGAGAAAGAAACGAAGGGCAGAGGAGATAGTTATTACTTCATTTGAACAATCTGTCCTGTAAATGAAAGTAAAAATTAGATTATGTTTCCTCTCATCATTATGTAGAGGCACTCACCATGTGGAAAAATAAAGTCCCTTGCACAATGCAGGGCCACAACATGAAAACAGAGCATTTCTGATATCAAAGCACACAGAGATGGAAAATTCATTCTTGGTTGTAGCTGAGGCATACCTGTGAAAACACAACATCCCATTTTGAAAATGACATGACTCGATAACACAACTGTGCAGCTGCCCATCTCATCACATCCCAAATAATAAATATTGCAACAATACACAATGAGGTCAGGCTAATAACATAACATTGTGTCTTTTTATTTCCTTTTCATTTGATCTATATTGTATGACCAAGCTTCTCTCTATATGATTTCTTTCCTATTTCTTCCAATGAGCAGGCTGCACATCAAAGACATGTTCAACCAGGCCTCTGTGAAACACAGCAGCTTTGCTCTACACAACAGTGCTCTCTCAGTACATGCTTGTATGGTTTGTGAACATGTGTGAACATCAGTGAAATAAACTGAATATCGATGACGCGGCAGCAAAAGATCATCTTCATATGCTTCTAACCCTGGGCGCGTTCTCCATCCTCTATCCTCTCTTCATTACCTTCTCCTCCTTTCCTTTTAACTTGTGCCGTCAGGGGAGACATCAATCTGAGTGACAGATTGTGTGATTCTCCTTCCGGGCTTGGTGGGAGAAGGAGTGCTGTCAACATAAATATCCTTCCTGGATTTGAAACGGACATAGAGCGGCGGGGGCCACCATAAATCTTCATCCATGGTCATAGACAGATAAACATGAGGCCATCAGCTCACGCTAATGCTAATACCATGCATACCACCTCCTATCTGCAAAAACATGATCAGTACTGTGAATTTGGCTTGTTCTTATTTTCCTTTCTTCACAACTTGGCAGATAATGCAGACAGTTACAAGGACAAACTCACAACCAACAAATTTCACTTTCAATTATTATTAAATTAAAAGACTCTTACTGTCATTTCACCTTCACATAGCCTGCCAGGTGTCAGGTAATAGAAAATATTTAAAAATGATTTAGACCTTCTAAATAGGCTGACATGGTGGGAAGAGCAGAGATAATTGAAAAACAAGCAGGACTGCGGCTCTCTAGGACCAAGGTTGCCTACCCCTGTCTTAGATGGGTCACTACAAATGAATACAAGATTGTTGTAAATGATCACCTTCATTTATTCATGCTGAAACACTTCTATCCTCCTGGGTTGTGGTCTCTTCCATAA
>JAUBNQ010000009.1:5571704-5585261 GCA_032353495.1 Ctenopoma kingsleyae
GTACAGAACAGTTAATAGGCTACATGTTCATTGAAGCTGTGAGCATAATGTGCATAACAGTGTGTATTTTTTCTGAACAGACTATTTCATGTGAAGACTGCAATGTATCAGCAGTCGTTCCTATGTTTCTATGAATTTGTTCCCTTTCATACATAGGCTACAAACAGGATGGCATTTAATGTGAGCTTTGGGCTTGTAACTCTTGGGTCATTGTGCACGTCGAGCTTGTTGCATGTCTTTGTTTTGACCAGAACGCTGAAAGCAGTCTCTGTATGTTTTTGCAAAAGGTAGGATGAATCTCAAGTCTTGGAGCGACTTGGAATATAAGATATTCAATGTAAGATATTCCACATCCTCCTCTTTTGCGAGAAATTGGTCCAATGCCCATGTGTCTTTTCCGACGTGTTAATTTACGTCTGAAAACCGAGATATCATCTCCTCCAGAAGCTGCTCCATGTATTAGAAATTATGAATTAGAACCATAAAACACTTTAATACTGCTACATTCACATGTCTGGATGTTGAAATGTAAAGTCGGATATTTTCGTGGACACAAAACTGGATGTAGATTGGATATTATGGCCGACTGTGAACATATGATCATTAAGTTAACAGAAAACATAATCGGGATTGCAGTTTAGTTGTATACAAACTGAGTTTTTAGGAGACAGGGCTGCAACCCCAGGACGACAAGCACACCTCAGTATGGAGGAGTGTCTTGTGGGTCTCATCCTCACACACCAGTGCAATTATTCGTTTGTTGGCTGGACGAGTTTTAATAACGTTCATAGTTTTTACCACAGTCTTTCAGCTTTCATCTAGTGCCTCACATATGTGTTTGCTGGCCAGCGCTTGCCATCGCCCAAATCATGATGTTTATTATTATAAAGAAATAATACAAATATCTACAATTTTAGTTTTTTGTCCTGCACACACATAAATTAAAAGTCAAAACACTTTAAATAAATAAGTAAAGAAAAATATTAAAAATCGTAAAGTCCTGGTGACCCACTGTGAAGCTTTGGTGACCCCTAGTGGGGGTCAGGACCTCCAGGTTGGGAATCAATGTCCTGTGGCAGAGGTGGGTAACCTTGCACCTTGAGAGCCATGGCTCTGCTTATTTTCCAGCCGACCCTGCACTTACAGCTTCTGATTGTCTGGGCACATCTGATCCAGGTAATCAGCAGTGGGTAGGGCAGGGACTGTGAGGACAGGGTTTACAGTCAGTCCTGTGCTATGGCCTTTGCAATCACCACCCAGTTGAACACCTATTTGAGATTTTTGACTGAGCTCTCCACCCACATCATCAAAACACCAAATGAGGCAGTATCTTTTGGAAGAATGGCCACCACATGCTGCAAGAACAGCTTCAGTGCGCTTTGGCGTTGATTGTACAAGTCTGTTGACTCGACTGGATGAAAGAAACAACATTCTCCCAGGACATTCACTCATTTGGTGTGACAAAGGCGATCACTCAGAACAACTTTGTCTTGATTTGCAGGGAACCTTCCCTCTTATGGGACAAGTGGACGCAAACCATGCTAGAAAAAAATACTCCCCATAGCATATAGGTTCAGCAAAATGTGGAAAGTCCAATATAACTAATGAAAACAACAAATAAAAATGTTACTTCTCTGCCTCAAAGCTGACTAGTTTAGACTGACTATGTATCTTTAAAACAAGTCAAGTCTCCTAAAAATGATGTTTGATTGTTTATGAAAATGCAAATACTTCCAGATAGTTGCTAAATGATCTGATAATGTGTGCCGTGACGGAGAGTTACCAGATCTTAATCCAGCTGAAGTCCTCTGGGATCTTGTAAAGTGACACTTTGGACAGTTCTCTCCATCACATCATCAAAACACAGGCTGTTCTACAAGACCTACTGATCAATTCAAAACTGGTGTGCAGCTCCTTTAGGCTTTTCCTCTACATTGTCAACATAGAGGATGTTTTGCTAGTAAAAGTACAATATTACCTTTAAACATTTTTAAAGATCTACACTAAATGTTATGTTTTGGGTAAAACAACAATGTAGTTGTTAGTGATTCAGTGTTTTAATACTTTTCTGTCCACTTATATCATACACTGTTGATTTGGTATCCTTAATTTATTTGTAGTCATTTTTCAATTATACACCCAGATGCACACACTGACATTAACATTACAGCTCGGTGGGGAATGAAAAACCCTGAGGCCTCGTTTGTTAAAGAAACTTTGACACAAACATTGCTCCTGTGACCAAAGTCACAAAGTTATAGTTTGTTTTAATTAAACACTGATTTGAAAACTCTTCAAACCAAAATAAATAAATTGATCTTTGGAGCATTAGTTCCCCCAAACCCTTGGCTAATTTTAAAAAAATGCTAAGCAGCAAAATTTAGGAAAAAATTTATGAACCTGGGGCCACGACTTTGTACCAGCTGATCTGGAAAGAAATTGATATCGCTACCTAGTTTGTCTGCAAAATGAACATCATTATGTAGAGGTAGTTATAA
The DNA here is from genome assembly GCA_032353495.1 of Ctenopoma kingsleyae. Classification (NCBI taxonomy): domain Eukaryota; kingdom Metazoa; phylum Chordata; class Actinopteri; order Anabantiformes; family Anabantidae; genus Ctenopoma; species Ctenopoma kingsleyae. Next base: position 5,574,203 of record JAUBNQ010000009.1, read on the forward strand.
CCTTGTGCTGAGGTCAAAAGATTCATTGTCACAGAAGACCTACATGTAACTCAAGGCTAATGCTTCATCTCTCCCTCTCCATCCCCCTCACCTCACCGGGCCAGGGCCAGTAACAGCAGATGCAGCTTATTGCACTCTGTCTTCCTCCCTGGGTCGTTATTAAAGATTACAGGAGATAATCGCTGTGGTATGATGCCGGATGCCAGGATCAGGGTGCACAATATCATTACGTATGGACGGTTCACATGGGGAATGGTGGGCAGCTTCGACATGTTCATAAGTCCAACAACTGTTAAAAGATAATGCTGCCTGGCAGCCACAGCTTCAAGAGGCTTAAAGGTGCAGTCTGTAGCTTAGATGAAATCACAAGTGTCAACAAACCACCAAAATTCAAAATACTGCTGCTATCACTTATACTGTACTGTAAATTGGCAGAATTTAAGACACTGACACTTGCACACAATTATTTTTGCTTTCTATATGCTATCAATGCTACAATAACAGCTTGTAAGGATATAGAGAATAGAGAATATAGGTAATCTCCTGTTAGTATGAAGTTACAGCTAGCAGCCAATTAGCCTAACTTAGCACAAAAAACTAGAAATAGGAAACAGTGTCATCCACATGCAACAAAATGTGTTCACTTATTAACACAAAATATTTTATTTGCTTAAATTCTATTGCTTAAAGGTATACTATGCGATTTAAGTTGATGCTAGTAAAAATCCAAATCAATCCAAATATCTAAAATCTATCCTGCTCCACACAGACCTCCCTCTCGCTGCTCTGCTATTCTCCTTCACGCTCTGCCCAGAGCTGCAAGTCGCTGTCTTTATGAAATTACAATAAATGAGAATTATCCAAATCTCACTTATAAAGCAGAAATTATTCTCTTCTCTGACTGAGTAGAAAGATATGCCTCTTTCAAAAACTTTTGAAAGTGAATATATCTGCACTGCTGCCATTGCTGTTCAACAAGTCTGGGTCACAGGAGGTTTCAAATGCACCTCTCCACAATAAGATTTGAATGATTCAAAGTTTTGGAGGATACATCTTGTAAAAAAATTATTGAAAAAGGTAAAAGTATGCCTTCTCTGGCATAATAAACATGTCAAATAAGGAAGTTGGTATTCATAGGAAGCTTCTAATGCAAGTGTTTGTACTGTATATACACACACATATTGTATTGTCCTTGCATTTCAATTACCTTCCATAACTGCAGAATGCAAGCTGAAAACATGCCATTCTCGTCAGCAGAAAACACAGGGTCTCAGCCTATCTATCAGCCTGTGTGAGACAGCTTATCAGTGGGCTATCATTGTCTGAGCCACAGCCATGGACACCTGCTCTGCAGAGTCACACACAGCGAGAAGAGGATGCCACCTGAATACAAATGAGACCAGGCCGTTGAACATGAAGAGGGGCAGGAATAATAAAGGAAGCGAGAGATAGAGAGACTGCAGGCTTTGGTTAGGGAAATAGAAACAGTTAATTAGCAAGGATGCTCAAAACGCTATCCACTGACGTCTCCCCTCCCCTGAAGCAGCTTCTTCTGTCACTGCAGGTGCTGAAGAAAACGATGGATGATGGAGTCCCACAGCACGCTTGCTATTAAAACTTCAATTGAATAGACTTTCTTTTTCACTGTATTGATTTTTCATCATGAATTATTGATGAATACTGTACGTGTCAAGAAAACATTCTACTGACTGATGACTCTGTGGTTTCTGGAAGAGCAGCTTCATTTTGTGCATGCATGCCAACCTCACACATTTACATTTTTGGTTAATTCACATCCAAACGCTTTGCTGTTATGTCCGCCTGGGTTGCATAACGACCACAGCTGACTCATAAGCAGAGCAACCTCTAATTAATATTTTGTTGAGTAACCAAAGCAAGGTCATTATTGCAACACTTCAGTAACAATCACGGCTGCTCTGCACTGATGCCGTACAGCCATGGTGAGATATAAATATTCTGTTCTGCTTTGGTGTAGACTGATTTTAAACTAGCTCTGGTGCATTACGTATTAAGATTCTGAAGCAAATTCAGAAACCTGTGTCTGACCTTTGATGTCTTTTTCTTTGTTGGAAGAAGGAGTAGGCTACATCATTATCATGCAGAACAAATCTATGACTGACAGAGTCTGAAATTAAGCTTTTGGTACAGCTGCCAGTGGCAGATCAGCATAAAACATTTACCATGTAGAGGTTTTAAATAAATTGGGTTTCCTGAAGCACTGAACTTGTTTTCTATCTAGTTGCATGTTGAAAATCAGGAGTAGTTTATTATTCAGATTAAGAATTTCTCCATATCATCCTTTAAATCAACAAAGTTTAGAAATACTAACATTATTAATCCTTTAGCCATGCACTATTATTGAAGTCAACATGCATCCATGGTGATCTCCATTCATCCATTTACATCCACTATCTTAACCAGTTGTAATCTTAAGGGTTGTGGGAGTGCTTGAGCCTATCCCAGCTGTCATTGGGCAAGAAGCGGGCTACACCCTGGACAGGTCCACAGTCTATCACAGGGCTGACATATAAAGACAAACGAACATTCGCGCTCACATTCACACTTATGGCCAGTAAGAGTCACCAATTAACCTAAATACATGTCTTTGGAATCCGGGAAGAAGTCGGAGTACCCGGAGAAAACCCATGTCGCAGCATACAAATAGTATACTAAAAGTCACCCATGACTGAATGACAAAAAATAATAATTTCAATTGAGATATGAAGCCAGTAATGTGTCTTATTCCATGTCATGAAATGACTATAGCTATGATGAGGACTGTGGTGTTTGCTGTGCCTTAAAAAGCAGCCTCACACAGCTGCTATAGTCACTAAGTAGCTATGTGTCTTTTGAAAGGGTCAGACAGAATGAGAACTCATTTATTGGCCTCGTTCTCCATGTAAGTGGTTTATTTTATAGAAGTTTATAATTAAAGAAAAATAGAATTTACAACTCTGAAACTGTTTTTTTTTTTTATCTTGCAGCTATTTATCTTTTACCTCAAATCAGTTTCACTTTAACTGAATTTCCCCATGATCTTTTCGATCCTGCAGTTGTATCTTAGTCCACTTACCCTGCTCTTTGTGGAGCTTTCGATCACATCAAACAGGATTCTTCAGCAGATGGAGTTTTCCCTCATCTCATCTTTGCTACATACATGAACAGTTCCACGAAGACTGTGTGATCCAGTTGAAAGATCTGGGACGAGTGAGTCAGTAGCAGTGAGCAGTTTTGCATTATTACTGTACATTAGCATGAAAATGAAAAAGGTCAGGATTAGCACATTAATCAATACAGACATAATGCAACCTGATGATTGTCATTTATAACAATATTAGCTAATACAGTCACATCGTGACCATAAACCTTAATCTCAACCGATTTTTCAAAACAAACACAGTGTCACCTCCTGCAAATGTCAATCCTCCCATCATCTGAAAAATTAGTGTAAACCTATTGGCCTCACTTCTGCCTTTTCTCATTGATATATCACATGAACACAGCGTGAGAGTGACATAAAATAATGGATTTTCTCTTGTGTACTCTGCCTGTGTTACAGAACGTACGTATAGGTATACTGTAAATACATTTCAGTTGCAGTGGATACACTTGCTTGAAGTCACCTGCTCAAACCTGTCAAATTGAACCATGCAGCAGTGACAGTGAAGGTGGCCCCGTGGGGTGATCTGGGCTTCCCTCCCCATCACTACATTGTTGGCATTGATTTGATGTGAACTTGGACCATCTGTCCTGTGTTAATTGTACATGTGCTGCTATGCCTCTTTGGTGGGCTGCACGACAGAGCGGTGCATAACGTTTCTTCCCCCCTGTGGTTTTTTTTTTTATAATGGGTGTATAAGAGAGGCTCAGATTTGAAGTCTAAACAGGAAAAAAAAAGTCTATTTTCATTTACATTTGGCAATCTGTGGCCTTTTTGGTAACTGTCCAGTTCTAATCTAGCATTCTGGGGTTGTTCTCAATCTCAGCCTTAAAAAGCTGTGTTTGTTGACTGTTTACAAATGCATCCCTCACATTTTGTATGCAGTTTTAGAGCTGCGGTAGAGCAGGGTTTGGACTTTCTGAATAATAATAAGTGGCTAAAGGGGAGATTTAGTCAAAGTGCATTCATCTTGCTGGCTCTGCTGTGTGTGACATAGCTTTCCCCTTCCCAGCTCTGGGTCTCTTTTCCTTTTCCACGAACAAGCTCTCATTGAAAACAGCAAAGGCTGTCCCCTCTGACTTTAATATTACATGGTCGAGATGAGGGGAACACAGGCCAGGAAACAGTGACGAGAAGATATTTTGATGTTGAATGATCAGGGACAATCCCAGAGCAGCTGAGCTGAGAGAAGGGACGTGAAGTTGGGCAGGCAAGAGAGAAATATAGAGTGAGACAGCGACAGAGAGAGCAGAGAAAAAGAGACAGAAGGCAACAGAGTGCAAGAAAGAGCAAAAGCTGGGAAATAAGACAAAAGAGAAGGGAAATGAAAGAGATGCAAAAGTGTGGAAATAAGACAAAAGTGAGTGAGAATGAAAGCGGGATGTAACAAGAATGAACGGTTGTGATCTTCTGTCTCGCTACCATCCTGATGCAGTAGGGGAATTGGAAAACTGAACAGCCATTTCCAGATCTTGACAGGTGCCATGTAGAGTTCCACATTACATGATGCTGGCTTTCTGACACACATTATATAGACATTCAGTTAAAGTGAAATGCCAGTTCTTCACTGCACTGTATTCAGATGGGGTTCCTATCAAGAATCTAAATTTGGATAGTATATTTACAGTAATTATATCTTCTCTGAGTTTTTGGATGTCAGTTAAAGTGAGAATGTAGATAAATTATCCATTTTCTGTGGTCAAAAGTACAGAGCTGACGTGCATGCTGCAGAAGATGTGCAGTTTGGAGGACCCTGGTAGTCCCTTGATTACTGTGCATGATTCCAGTTTAGCTTTAAGGTCCAACACTTGTGTCAATCACTTCAGAAAATTCATTCTGGCTCATCTCTTTAATGTTGAAAAGCACTGGAGGAAACCTGTCTAATAAAGTTGTGCAGTCCTTCCTATGCATGTCTGACAACACAGCGTGCAACACCATCTCTGTTTCCGCAGCAGGAGTAGCAGAGGATGCCAGACACCTCTCCTGAGAAACAATTAGCTGTGAACTTCAGAGGAGAACAATGATTAGCATGTGTGCGCACGGTTAGGGGGGAACTTGAGTCCTCTTACAGTTACACTATTGATCCCTTTTATAATCAAGAACTGAATTACATAACAGTTTGTTCTCTCGGGATACCCTACCCCCATCATTGCCTCACTTCACCCTGTTCAGACACTTCATTCATTCGTTATTCCCCTGGTCTTTTTTCTCCTTCACTGCAGTAACCTTGTTTGGCCTGCTGGACTAATTAAAGGATCCACAAACCAGAGTAAGTGCTCGCCATATGCTCCAAGAGTAACTCCAGAGTGTCGCAACATGGAGCATCAGACATACGCTAGCTGTTAGAGCACAACTAAATTACATTACAGTCTCTGCTCACCTCATCATAAAACCCATTTAAAGTCCTTTAATATCAATTCAGTGTTTCTCACATGGTGTTTTCATGGCGTGTAAAGATAACTGCAATGTGCATCACACGTTACATAAAAGAAACATATTTTATGTAATAGCAATTTTCAAAACAAGAGACAAGAATCTGACAGAGTAATAGGTCATATGGTAAAAAAAGAATGCTTGTTAAAAAATGCATGATAATGTACAGAAAGGATAGATTGTGCTGATACAGCCTGGGCTTCTCAAGGGAGTCAGCCCAAAAGCACTGTTCACCTTTAACCTTTAGTCTCAGTGAAGGAGAATCAAAAAAGCTCACAGGCTCATAAGAGAGCAAAGTTGTTACACTATCCTAGTCATGCAAAAGCTCAAAGTAACACATATAATGTTTAAATGCATTACCATAACAGGCAATAGCACAGTATACAGTATCTATAAAAATATAGAACACATTTTTCTATTGCATGTAACTTATAAAATAAATAAAGACACTGCTATGTTTTCAAGCTGAGAAACAAGCATGCTTCTTTTTACAATGTTATTGAAAGTAGGATTCAAAGGGCAATTGCACCAATTTCAAATGAGAATCAGTGGATGAATATACAGTTTGTGCATCCAGTTATGTGTCTCTATATTAACCCAAGTGCTGTGAGTAATTTGACTCAGTAATGGGTAATTAGCATACAGATGGAGGCAGTAGGCTAAGATGACCCAGTTTTTACAGTCTATCTTATAAGCCACTTTATGACTGTTATGTCTTTAAAGCAGCTGTAATCAATATGTTTTATTAACAGCTGATCAAATGACTATGCATGTCATAGGGTTCGCTTGTGATGACAAACCCACAGGAAATGACCTGCAGTCCCTTCAGGTTTATGGAGAAATTTGGTGTGCGTGTCAGCTAATTGTTTTTCGCTCGTTTGGTTCACTTTGACTGCTCTCATTGTTTTAAGCAGGGCTATGAACAAAAAAAGAGCTCTAAACCCTCTGTACTATTCAGCACCAAGGACAGGCTGATGATCATATTGGAGCATATTGGTGGAAAGAAAACACAGCTAAAAGCACTATTGACTGTTGAATGACCAACAGTAAAATGTAATGTTATGCTAATAGGCAACCATTTGTGAACACATTTGCCTTATACTATCAACTTTAAAAGTGATAATATATCAGTTATATATGTTACATCATTTGTAACATCTGTTCAGGGACTACAGATGAAAATAGCCTCTTGGCTGGTTCCTGCACATTCACAGCAATGTTCATTAATGTGCACTGTCCCTGCCAAAAAAAACTAATAAACTACAGCTTCTTTGTGCTGCCCCCAAGTAACCACAGAACAATGCATTCAGGTATATGTACTATACATAACATATCTGTCTAAACTGTACAAGGATAATTGAAAATCTGACAGATGGTTCAGAGCACAAAAGTACTACTGTATGCAATCCTAAATTCAGATTCCTAGACAACTGATCCAACCCAGTCTCCTAAAAATTATGTTCCTATACAACTAAACTGCAATCACAAATAGGTTTTGGTTCAGAATATAATTGCATCCAGATTATATTTATGTTAACATAACGATCATATCTTCACAATTAACGTAAATGACAAGTTAGAAATATGTGAATACCTAACGTGAATGACATGTACACCGGCAACATCTACCAAAATATGGCATATGCCATATACGATGTACACCACCCATCCATCCCAACCACCTCTTTGGGACTCACTTTCTGTTAATAAATGTAGTGCTTCAGTCTTTCAAAAAATATGTTTCATCACAACATGATCATTACATTTCGCTCAAACACTTAATTGCAGTTGAATTTCACACTAACCTGTGAAAATACCTAATAAACTGCACCTGTCATAACGTGAAAGTACTGTCTTATAGTTATTTTGTGTATAACTACAGTACAATTTTGAGAAACTGCTGAAAGTTATTAAAAATACTAATTAAAAAACACCAAATTACTAAAATCTAATCCAATGATCAAAACTTTGGCTAAAATTTCAAGTATCTCATTACTTTTAAAAACTTATCGGAATAGGAGAAATAAAGACGAAACTGTCTCGAGGGGTTGAGGGGCACAGAAATCTAACTTAAGATCAAACAGCAACTTTAATTTTATAATATCTCAGACTTCTCTAAGAAATTTGGCTGGTATGATGTTAACTTACAACAGAGCAATTCTAGCTCCATTTTGTTCTGTGGAGGTTTAACAGAAATATAGGTCAACATCAACGTCAATTGCTCCTCTTTTACAACCTCCAGACCTCCTCGCAAACTATTTAACATCCTGTAAGCATGGAGCACCACCCCGTCACTGCTCCCCTGGGGAGTCACTATACAGTAAAAAAAAAAAATCAACAAAAAAAAAGGGCAAATAAAGAGACACGGGGGCTTTTTCTTGTATATAGAACTCATGTAATGAGGGTCATAGAGCCCTGGGCTACCCCACTGTACAGACAGGAAAAATAATTTAATTCATGGAGGAGGGAGGGAGGAGGAGTAGCTTTTTCCATATCAAAGAAAGTTTTGAGCATTTTGTTTGAGAGGCACATTTTCAAATTCTACAAAATCAGTATTCTCCTTTTGATTAAAATTCCCAGTGCCTGCCCTGCCTCTGTGCCTGATTGGACTGTCAGGGGTGGGGATTCAGACAAAGGTACTGGATTCAGCTTCTTGAGGCAAATGTTAACTTTGAGTGTTAAGTGCAGTGGGAATCTGTGGGGGTGCAAAGATTTTCAGACAGCAAATCCCAAATGTATAGTGGGGTAATGTTCCTTGTACAGTTGACAGACACAGCGGTGTCAGACAGAAAGCTTGTGTTTTAAGTTTGATCCTTTCTCAGTCACGATGCCAGTCTCACAGTCTGCAGCGGACTTAGCATGGAAGCACTTATTACTCCACAGGATTTCCACTCACCAGAGCAAACGTCTATCAGATTAGACACATTAAGAAGCTAATTGTCCCCCTTGGGTTGGACTGTTCATTATCTGAGCCAGTGCACAAAATTCAGTGAAGCAGGAGCAGAAATAGAGGCCACAGCAGGCTGACACATACGTACAAGCATGGTCAGTGGCTCTGTAAACCACAAACAGGCATCAACACAGACAGCCTGTGGTTGTCTTGAGCTTCCAAGTTGTGCGTAGTTTTCCTCTGTAAACAGAAAATCCCTCTGTAAAATTGTCAGCTACAGTGTTTTTCCTGAGCATATAACCAGCTAGCAACGATATTCTAATTCACGTTTTTCTGCCTCTTGAATAATTAATTTTTGCAAAAGGCCTAGACTGAATAAAAAGCTCCTTCACCCTGAGGAGTGAGCCAGTGTTTTCAACAGCATGTGAGGTGTATTGTTAACATTACACCATGTGCATTAGTCCATGTTATCCACTAACTACAATTCTTTGAAAAGAATCGTCTTTTCATGGAGAAAAACCCTTTCTCACTTCTCTAATAGCTGCAGGAGCCATGTTGGACCACATCCAAGTACAGACGTATTGGCAGGTGAACATTTAATACCATAATATCATTCTTCCCCAGTGAACACACAACAACAGACCATGCCCCCTTTGAGCTCTAACAAATAACTCCCCTCTTCATAGCCAACGTGTGTCTTTATTTCCACACACAATTGAGTCATGATGGGATTACCCATTGTGTGTACAGCTGCAGTCACAGGATTAGGGATGACTAGGGATGATGGCAGAAAGAACACCATTCTACCTAACTGCACCACGACAGGAACTGGATGCACAAATGCCAGCTTTGGAAAGCCTCCCCAAGACCTGAGATCATACCACAGGTATTATCAACAGATGTGAACACACAGAAAAATCTGTGCTATAAATATATATATAAAAAAAAATACAGTTGAGGGTGGGGGGAAGTGTTTTATAATTTTGCTTTTATACACCACCACATTGGATTTGAAATAAAACATCCATCCATCCATTTTCCTAACTGCTTGTCCTCGTAAGGACTGTCAGGGTGGAGGGTGCTGGAGCCTATCCCAGATGTCATCAGGCGAGAGGCGGGGTTCACCCTGGACAGCTCGCCAATCCATCGCAGGGCCGACACACAGAGACAAACAACCATGCACGCTCACACCTACAGACAATTTAGTATCACCAATTAACCTAACATGCATGTCTTTAGACGGTAGGAAGCCAGAGTACACGGAGAGAACCCACGCAGACACAGGGAGAACATGCAAACTCACACTGAAACACAGAAAGCTACAGATAGCTACAGCCCTCTTGGGTTGAGATCAGGCAGCTGACTTGATTAAAGATAATGTATTTTCCTTCAAAGAGTCTTGACTTGCTTTTGCAGAATGTTTAGGGTCATTATCCATCTGCACTGTGAAGCGGTGTCCCATCAGTTTTGTAGCAGCTGAACGTGAGCTTAAAATTACCTATACACCTCAGAATTTATCTTGCTACTTCTGTCAGCAGTTGCATCATCAATAAGCTTGTTCCATTGCCAGCCATACATGCCCATACCATAACACTGCCTCCACCATGTTCATCATAGCTCATGAGCTGTTCCTTACCTTCACCATACTTTTCTCTTCCCATCATTCTGGTACAAGCTTGGTTTTTATCAGTCCAAAGAACCTGATTCCACCACATGGGAGGCTTTTTTTTAGATGTTTTCTGGCAAACTCTAATCTCGTCTAATTCTGTTGTTGAATCTTACCAGTGGTTTGCACCTTGTTGTAAACACTCTGTATTTACATTCTTGACGGTGTCTCTTGGTTGTAGATTTATTCTTGACTTTTGTTGAGGTGGTGAAGGGATTTTTCTTCACCAAGGACAGGATTCTGCAATCATCCACTTTAGTTGTCTTCCCTGGTGTTTCACTTCTTTTACTGTTGTTGACCTCACCAATGCTTTCTTTATGTTTAAGAATGTACTAAATGTTAACAGAAAACATAATCTGGTTGCAGTTACATTCTGAAGGAAAATGTATTCGTGATTACAGTTTAGTTGTATGAGAATGTAATTTATAGGAGAATATGTTGGATAAATTGTCTAAGAATCTGATATGAGGATTAAATTTAAAGAACATTATAAAAGTTAACTTACTGTTCATGTCTGTTGGAACACAGCCTCCTTCACTTGCACTGAGATCTCGCTGGACTTTATATTGGTAGCTCCAGTCAAACACTGCTGCAGCTGCCAACTCAATACCTGATATCAACTCTAGACCTTTTATCTGCTTAATTTTTCTAAAGGTAGCAAGGGAGAAGACTGCACTTGGTCAATTAACTTCTTGTCAGTCAAATGTCTAAATATTATTGAACCCCTGAAAATTGAGGAACTCTGCTTAAAATGGCTGGAATTCCTAAATGGTAAATGCCATATTTTTGTGAAATCTCCTAAAATAAACATCTTTTTATTTTTTTTATTTCAGATCCATTGTGGTGGTGTATAATAATATATATTGTCTAGATACTTCGGAGCCTAACT
>JAUBNQ010000009.1:5610311-5621634 GCA_032353495.1 Ctenopoma kingsleyae
ATTCAATACACATTACAAAACATCATTAAATGCACTAATTTATACATCTATGATGATCTCTATGCTTATTACCTGCAGTTAAGGATTTGATCTTACAAACACCATTATGTTTGCATTAAACAACAGATATGCCTTCACACAGCATAAAGTGATTTATTGTAGAGTGAATACTTTTTAGTATATAGCCCACATATACAATAACAAGCAATGTCAGCTCTGTACAGCTCATTATACCAGTGACCTTTACAAATGATTCACGCAACTTTTTGTTACTGCCTTCCTGTTGTTTTGGTTTGTACTGAGCATTTAACCATTTAGGTTTTCACAACTGATAATTGTTTATTAAGTTTAGATTTTTTTGAACTAAATATATTTTCACCATAAGACAAGAGTTATGGTTCAACATACAGTAGTACTTGATACAAATTCTTGATTGACACTTTTCAAGAAAGATAATTAGGAGATAAGATATAACAAATAATAATAACACTTGGAATACTTGTCTATCACATACTTTGGACCAGGTAGAAGCCCTTACTGAGAATAAATTAAGTTTCTGTATATATGCTATAAATAAATAATTACATGAGCCATAACATGTTATTTGTGAACAGCATATTTTTGCTGGACCCCAGTGAGAAGCATATGTAAATATATATCCCACTTGCAAAACCCAGTAGCGGAAAACAGTGGAGGCTGTTGAGAGAGATATTATGGGGAAGAAGTTTATTGAGGAGTGATACAGAGACACCAAAAATAACAATTGATGCAGTTCGCCCAGTTTAACATTATAACCTCTGATAAATAATACCATCTCACTACAACTGGAACCATTTCATCATTTACTTGTTTAGCAGATTTATTTATTTTTTCAAATTGACAATTCTCTTTTTACATTTAGCTTTGGCAATAGAATTGTAATTCATGCCAGTAAGGCAGTCTAAATTAGAGAGAAAAGAGCATTTAGTGAATAGAGACATAGAGAACAATTAAAGCGCTAGGATCCTTGATGAGGTCTTTATAGTCCACAGGTACAGTATCTCCTTATCATTACCTATATACATCAGAACACAGTTTGGGCCCACATACACAATAACAAACTGACAGAGAAGCACTTGAACACTGACAACACCACCTTAAGCTCTGATGCAGATGCTGACTGACCATCTGGCTTCGGTGGTTGTCACTAGAGGAAATAAGTGAGGCTATAGAAGAAGTGAGAAAAGACAAAAGGGGGTAGTTTGTGATGTGCATGGAGTTGCATGTTTCAAACCTGAGAAAAAGGCTAAATGGAAACATGTAAAAGCATGTTTGTTTTTCATTCATGGAGGAACCTGTGTTTTGCCACCATAGGTAGTGACATTTTTTTCAAGTGTCAAGTTCCATCTTACCCCAGCATCTTAATCAGAGCTTAAGGTTGCGAGGGTCACAACTTGACCATTGATACAGCACAGGTGGACACCTATGACAAGGTTAAATGCATTATTGAGGCTGTTTCCATATAGAGAATATTGAAGGTGCTCCTCAGCCTTGCTATGTGTGTATGGCTGCTACTACAACACAGGAACAACTCACACAAGTCCAACATTAAATTTACCCCGGAGGGTTTAATGATTCATCATTAACAGCTTTGACCATGAAAACAAACACAACTGAAACACCAACAAACGTGCAGACAGACAGCACATGCACACGTGTCCTCACACACTCTTACACACATATACACAGAATTGCTCTCACAAAAGCACACACATACACACACATACTAAGATACAACTTCTGTTCCTATAAGAACATTAAGCTGATAATTAACACTTACTACAGGGGGCATTATACAATAAATTAATACAATACTAAATCAATTAATACTCAGCCTACATATAGGCAAATTAGTCCCACCCCCGTATACATACACGCATACACACACACACACACACTCCCATGCAATAAAAGCAGCTTATGTGCCATGCTGCATTTGGAATGAGTCGGGCAGTACGACCGCTGAGCGTATTGTCATGTAGAAGCAGCAAGTGGGGGGGTAGTGGCTGACTTGGTGAAGGTGAGAGGTTCCAGGGATTGATACTGGGTAGTGGATCTGCTAAGCAAACCTGGATCACAGGCGAGCAACAAGCACACATACACATACACCACAAGACAAGTACCATATTGTACATAGATATATGGACATCGTCACCTGGCAGGAAATTGAGGGTCAAAGGGGTCAAAGACTTCAGTGTCTGCACTAAGGAGAGACCAGGGCAGCAGAAGCCATGGCTAAGAGAGGGGGGGGGGGGGAGGGTATGAGGAACCCCCTTTTGATGATTACGGTGGGACCTGCCTTGTAGGAGAGGGAGGGGGCCGCCGACTAAGGAAAAGAATGAATAATGTGATGTAAGTGAAGTGTCACAGAGCAGGAAAGATAAGAGATTACAGAATAGAAGAGAAGAAGAAAAAAGAGAAGAAGTTTTATCAATATTGTTTCAAATACGATACAAGTTAACACCTTCTGTTTGAATGAATCATAACTACAGTAGCAAGACTGAAAATGGAGCAATGGCTGTGTCTAAAGTCTATCTAAAGGTCTGGCACTTAACTACCATTAAACCACATAGTTCTGTTTCTACAAGCAAACATAACTTAAAATGTTGATATTTTAGTTTTAGATGACTTGAGAGGCAGATTTCATTACTAGTCTTTGCCCAAAGCAAAACTGTATTCTACCCGTAGCTTTTAATTAGAAATAACTAGAGATTTTGGGTTAGCTGTCACCAAGAATTATGTTGTGATATTTCCAATAATATGTAAAAAATAATAATGCAAAATAAATTATTTGGAGACTAAACTGCATATTTTGTGCAGCAGTGTTTAAAAATGTTTAAGACACATTCAGTCATTTCTAGTTGCTTCCACATTTCAGTCAGAAAAAAATGAAACATACAGTACATTATTTCACTTTAAACATCTTTACTCTCATGATCAAAATAAAATAAAATGAGGATGCTCTGTGTCTTTCCAGTAGGTAACCTGTGAGAGCTACACTCACCTGGGGATGCTAGGAGGAGCCCTGTTTGGGCGGCTGGGAGCTTGAGGGCTGTCAGCACTGTTATTGAAGGGCCCCAGTGGTCCTGGGCGATTTGGTGGTGGTGGAGCCCCTCTGGGAGCCGGGCGCTGGCCTGAAGACATCCTCCTAGGGGCAGTGGGGCTGGGTGGAGGAGACCTGAGGAGAAGAAAATATGTAATACAGGCTAATGTTTAAATAAATAAGAACTAAACATAAGTAAGTAATTTTATTTTTTAAAGAAAAGTTACCATTACACACCACAATTTGCTGTATAATCATTCATATTACCTGCGACCACCACTAGAACCTCCCACCCAGGATGTGTCAACAGGTGGAGGCACGGGAACAGTGACAGTAGAAGTGGAGATATCACCAATGATGGCTAGAGCCTCCTTCAGGGCCTGGTGGGTTCTCAGAACCTCGTCCCTCCTCTGTGCCTGTTCTTGAGACTCGTCCATCAGGGCATTCTGGTCACCTGCAGAATACAACTGGGCCAACAGCTCTGCATTGATGAAATCCTTGACCTAGTGGTGTAGACAGGAAGTCCAAGGTGATAAATGAACCATGTTTGCAGAATTTATAACAGCACGTTGATCAGAAATACATAGAAATGACTATTGTAGCTGGAAACAGATGTTTTTAAAGCAATATTTACATAAATGTATAGAGGCCTATAATTAGCATCATTGGTACTGTCTTCCAATTGCATGTTGTGTTTACTAATGCAAGTTTATTAATTTTAAAAGATAACTGATCATTAGAAAGCCCTTTTGCAATGATGCTTAACACAGCTGAAGACGTATCTTTTCATGGACAATATGGTCATTCCTATGTGACTCCAAACTCTGGTAGTGTAATTGCAAAAATGGAGAAAAAGTACAGGTATACTGCTGGTAGTGTTTTCACACAAAGTATAGTGTCTTTACTTGAATACAATAATATTTGCTCACATTGCCGATCATGAGATGCATGATGGTCTTGGGTATGAGGTCCCGGATGCACTTGTTGACAATAGCCATGTAGGAGTCCACCAGGTTACGTATGGTTTCCACTTTACGTTCCAGCTGAGGGTCCATGGAAAAGTTATCTGTGGTGGTGGTGGTGTCACTCTCAACCTACAGAGGAAGAAAGGAGACATTTATTTTTAAATGAAGACAGACGGTGACAAAGATATGCATGCCAAAATAGGGGACTACATAAAAAACTTGAACTGAATGAATCAGGCTATTTAATACAGGATGATTTTTTTCTTCTACAACAGCATGCACACACTTCTGAAAAATAACATTTTGGCTTGGTTACAAAAACCAAGAATCGCGTCAAATATCTTCTTTGGACAATGTTATCTGTGTTTCTTTTTAAAACTGCCCTGCAAAATATACAGTATTCATATTTCAGAACAAGGGAAAATGTCCACTTGCATGCAAAATAAATGAGTTTTCTAACCGTTATGGTCTTCTCAGGATAGACTCCAGCACGGAGGAGAGAAGATTTCCAACTGTCCACATCATCCTGAGAGTCACAGGCCAACTCCAGGGTGCGATTGTCCTTATACACATTCCTAAGCACCAGGACACAGGTGATTATCACTGCAGAACTAACATTGTATGCAAACATGTGTCAAAATGTAATAAAGAAGATTAAAGTAGAACAATGTAATTTGTTAAATAAAGACAAAGGAAAGATACAACCAACTTATTAATTATGTAACACCATAGAGAAATGATACACTGACACTGAAGGTATTGACAGTATGTTAGGTTATGTGCATCCTTCCAGTGAAGAATGGGATGAAGAAACTGAATAACCACAAAACTTTTTAGAAGACATCTTACACCACTTCTCTACATATAATATATACATACATTATAATACAGTAAAATGCCTGGTATTTTAACATATCACTTTACAGCCCTGATGTTATGTTGATGGTAGATTTCACAAACTGAGCTGTAGATCTGTCGGGCATACTTCCAGCCAGCGCAAATACACACATGCATAAATACATATTGTACATAACACATAATCCGAAACACATTTCAGCTGCTGCAGCAACACAAAGGCCTTGAACTCTCCAACTTAATTTACTGCATACAACTGCTCCCAGAGTCTTGTTTTATTTATTCAGAGATATAAGCTACAAATACAAAAGGAGAAAATGAAAAGTTAAGATCTCACAGCTGACCTTGACTCTGTATTGAAAATGCAGAATATGTGCTTGCTGGACATGAAACTCTTCTCCACATCGCGGACCTTCAGGTTGTCCAACGGGAGCATGTACTTTTTCTCCTTCTCCTGTGAATGAGGAAAACAGAAGGTATGGATCATGAGCTCTCTAATGCCTGATACAAATTTCTGCCTCCGTTCTTCTCTGATTTGTTGCACAGTGACGTTGGCACAAACGACTGCATTATAAGGTGGTGGTAGGAGAAAGGTGAAGTCTTTAAAGATGGAGAGTGTGGGTGAGCAGAAAGAGTAAGGGGTGACAGAAGGGAGGAGGAATGAGGGAGAAGTTAATGTGGGAGATGGGGGAGTGGGTGGAGAAGGGGAAGCAGAAGCAGAAACAGAGAAAGAAAAAGGGAGAAAGAGAGCACATGTGGAAGTCATTACAGTTTGGGTCAAGACACAGTCGTTCTTAATGTTTCGTTTTTCCGGGGAGAGCTGGTAGCTTAAGGCTGAGGTAAATCTCTGGATGTGGTAAAGATGGGGAAATGCAGACATATAAAAGCACAGAAGGTGCAGATAAGGTGCTACTTTAATATAATGTTCATCTTTTGTGGTGCAAGCTCTGATAGTTTCAGAGGACCTGCAACAGAGGATTAGAAACTCTGCTCTTCATTATTACAATCCATCTTAACCTCCATCTTTCTTAACTCTCTGTCTCTTTTCTTTTATCCCTCCCCCTCTATATTTTTTCAATATTTTTTCTTTCCATTCCAGAGGGGCCCACTTCCTGTCTGATTTTTTTTTTTTTGAAGAAGAAGAAGGAGGGAGAGAGAGTGAGAGCGAGGGAGATTAAATGACAGCCTGGCGTTAAAACTCAACATCTGGTAGTGCTTAGCTGCACACAGAGAGCTAGGGAAGGAGGGAGAAGTTAAAGAGACGGCGGGTTGTGGAGGAGGAGAGCCCAAGAAGAAGAAACACAAAAGTGGATTTGCAAAAGATTTACAGAGGAAAGCCCACATCTGGTCTGACGGTCTGGAAAGCGGTGGTAGATGGTTGCAGGTAAGAATTAAGGCAGATGAGGACAGAAGAAGAAGCGAAGACAAGAGAACTCAGCAGACCCTTCTGTGGTGTATTCCCTAAGGGGTCACTGCGACCCATATATGGTCACACAGGTCCCCTCCCTCTTCCTCTCTCTTCCTCTCTCTTTCTCACTCATTCACTCCCCCCCCATCTCTCTCTTTCCCTCTTTTTTGTAATATCCCCTCCCTGAACGTGCAGCCAGTCTGTCCCAGTCGTCTGAGCGAATATGCCACGTCAAGGCTGGATACTCTTCATGGCTGGCGTGACCAAAATGGACCGCGACAGGACCAAAACAAATAGACATGCCAAGAGATGTGTACCAAAAAGCTGTGGAAAAGCTGCGAACATGGACGAGGCGAATCGCAGTTTCGAGGGGTTTTCGAAAGACGGGGTCCTTGCTGCCAAAATGGAGAAGGGCCAAGGGAGGGCACAGACGACAGAGCCACAAGCATCTGGAATGGCAGAAAACACCACACAAGGCCTGGCTCTTAACTCCGGCTCCGTCCACCCAGTGTTCAGACTACCTGTTCATTGTCATAATGGTGTACAGTAGTCTGCACATTGGTTAGACTGGGCATGGACCCTCTTCTGTCAGTCTGTCTTTCTGTGTCGCTCGCTGTGTCTTTCTGTTGGCATTTCAGGTCTCCAAGATGTGTGTTTTTTGCGTCTGTGGTTTCCGCCTCACCCTTAGCTATTTTAATCCATTTATCATCTGTATTTGTTTACATTTTTTCTGTATTTTGTCTTAAGTGCATTCTAACACCACCACTTCCTTTTTACTCCTTGGAATAAACATGTCACAAATTTTCAACACTAACTTAAGATTTGACAAAAAAAAAAAAGTGTAAAAATGTGAATGTAGAGCCAGACTGATAAAAGACCTAAAACCAAACTCACAAAATAACAAGCTCACATAATTTATAGCATGAATGAGTAAGTGTGCAGGCTGCTAGCCTGGTGCTCTGATGAAGATATGGTCCACTGGAAGGGGGAGGAGCAAGTGTGGCTGCAAAGCATCAAACACAGGCCAAAGGAACGAAGGGCCAATCAATCAAGTGGAGTTTGAAAATACAGTCAGACACCTCCAGTGAAGTTATTTCAGTGGGTGGCCAAAATGGACTTGGAAGACTTAAGGCATAGGACCCTGATTTATACTAGACTGCTGTAGTGTCAAATAACTGCAAAAAGCTGGTAGGAAAAGTGTTCTGCATATGGTGCAAGAAACACATCAGCAAAAGTCCCAGTATATACATGTATACATATATTTCAGATATTGATTTAGTGTTTAGGTACGCTGTTATGTTGCTGGTTTGTTGTGAAAGTATAAAAAGACACAGAGTTGATGTGTAGCTTTGTATAATATAAGGACAAAATAGTGACTTATAGCTGCTCATGAAGATGAAGGTTAGAGACAAAAAGGGGAATTGATATTTAATAGAGTGGTTTCTCTCTGCCCGAAACATTGGAAGCTGATGTTTGGATTAAAAAACTTGTGATTTTCCTGCCAAGAATCCAAGCAGTTCCAAAGTAACTGCCAACCACACCAAGAGAGGGAGGAGGATGTGCGAGTGTGTGCATGTGCATCAGTGCGTGTGCACATGCACACATATGTGACTATAGAAAGTTCATGGAGTGTAAAACAGAAATATACAAGGCGATGCCAGCAGAGTCTATAATTTCCTACATTACCACACTAATGTATCAAATGACAATCTGTAGGATCAGTGCTGCGCAGCGCTGCGAGGGCTGAGTGTGCGTTCATATATTTTTGGGTGTCTGTGAGTGAACATTTGGTTGGAATTGGAACCGTTCCAAATTTGCAAAGAAGCAAATGCCTAAACTCCCAGTGGAAAGAGGTGGGGAGAGAATAAAGAGAGAATAGATTAGAAACAAGACAAAGGGGAGGATGAATGAAAAGAAGAAGTGAATGGCAGATTCATGGCCAAACTCTTCACATACGTAATTCATACAGTAAACTACTTCATCACGATGCCGTGATGATGCCGTACGCAAATTGATTTGACGTTAATAGACCTAAAGAATTGCCAAATATAAAACTATAGTTAATCAAGGATGGAGGGAATGAATATGTCTCTCTTTCTGCTACATTTTCTACTCTGTGTGTTCAAACTGTAGCCTGGCAAGCAACTAAACAAGGTCCAATAAACAAACAGCAAAGCAGAAACAACACCAACTGGCTGAAAGAGTTGCAGTGTGTCTGCCTATCTACACTTGCTGTGCAGAATATCCTCCAACCTGTACAGCAGGCACAGACAGGCAGATAGACATCAGCCTGCCAGAAATGCCAGAAGGACGGACCAAATGCTGTATGTTGTCGATGCAGGCGTGTCATGCACAATTAGTGTGTTCTTGATGGTCTTTATATTATCAGTGATAATGGAAATAAAAATAAAATGATGCTTAAAAATGTCCAATATTGATTTGTTTTAAGTTGGTTTGATGCTGCATATCCACCACTCTTAGTTTATTTTGTCAAGAGAGCAATTCAACATTTCAGTTCCAATTTTTGCATTTTATTTTATCATTTAGCAATTTACTTTTCAACACAGAAGAGTTTGCAAAAAGCATACTATAGAGCTTCAATATTATTGTAGCTAATCAATGTAATTGGATCCTAAATCAATTAAAGTACTTGAAAGAGGGAAAAGAAAAGGGCACAACACTGCTAAATTCATAAATTCCATCTGTCTTTTGATGGTGATGTAGTATGCAGTGGGTTTTTAAAGCTTTAAAGCTTTTTTGCTAAAACAGCTGGCTGCTGTGGTCAAAAACATTAGCAGAGAGAGAGTGAATCAAAACAGTGGCAGGCCAGAGAATCAAAGCAGTGACTTAAATTACATTAAAATGCTCTGCCAAACTATGTGGAGCTGCAGTGTTAGATGATGATGATTGATCATAGCAGATTAAACTCACCTCATCATCCTTGAACCAGGAGAGGCTCTCAGCAGTCAGCACAAACCAGTACTCCTTAGCTCCTCCCTTCATGATACTGATGTTGTTGATGGTCAGCCAGCCTTTGCGGATGACCTGAGAAAGGGTAAGATCAGAGAGTGAGAAATATTATAATGCAGAAAAATGAATAAAGTAAAGACCAAGAAAAAAAAATAGATTCTCATCAAAAATGACTCACCCGCCTGTAAAACATACATTCTGAACAACATCTTGTGCCTAAAACTAACCCAAAGTAATGTGTGCAATCACCAATGCAAGAACTGCGATGTGTGTGAAGGTCAGGTTACATGTGTCTCATTTGTGACTCAGAGCCTAGGATGTGACTGTGTGTCAGTGCATTCAAGGAACAATGCCACAAGCAGAGGCTCGTGTTAGCTGGTTAAGTGACCATTGTGTTAAGTGCCTCAAGCACACAGCAAAGCGTGTGTGTGTCTTCTGTGTTAGGTGTATTAACCCTACAGGCCCTACACAAACAGGCCTGTGGGCACAGTGCCAAGTGATTATTAGGTTAGATTACTGTCTTGCACTGCCTAAGACTCACTAAGGAGGTTACCCAAATAATTACAAAGCCTGTCTGTCATTCTACAAATGAAAGAGCTGCTTTGTGGCTGGATCCATCAAAGGATTCTAAACACAATCATATTTCTAACACTTTAGAGATAATGAGATGTTTTAAGTGCCAAACTAAAGAATTTCTTTACTTGTTTTTGTCTAATTGGCAACCCCTTATGGTCTGCAGGCCTTGGTAGGTAGAGAGGGTGTTAGAGAGAACATTTAGAGAATAAACTCTTACAATCAGGCCTGATGCGGGAGGAGAAGAGGCCTGCAACAGGAAAGAATGTGGGGGTTTTAGACACCCTGTAGCACCACACGATAGCAACGTTTCTGGTGGAATTTGTCTTAAAAAATGCATCTGTCCAACAGTATGCTACATAGCTACAGACATTTGCCATTCTGGACGTGTCAGAATGGAAAAAGAAATGACAGGTCCTAATGCAGCAGCGCTGGAGAGCACCACACAATGGGCAGAAGTGCTACTGCAGGCACAAATGACACTGCAAATCATAACCCACAATCAGTGATACTCACCAACAGACGCCCATAACAGGGCAGCTGAGATTGTCACTAAGGGATGGGGATGAAATGCAAAGTGGAACCTTGATGACACAGGAAGGGTTCAAACAAAAGGGAAATGTCTCAGCAACCACACCAGTGATGGTGGCATAAAGTAACAGAACCCAATACAACTATATTACTGAGATAAAATTGTGAAACCAAAGCATTTTACACAAGTGGTGTCCTATTAAACATGATATAGCACGCATGAAAAAATTAAAACTAAACAAGACTAAAATGTACAAAAACATCAGGCAAACATAAAGTATGTGAAATGCAAAAGATGCACTCAAATGAAAGAGAGAACTTTGTATCAGATCTCTTTCATTTCATTGCCATATCTTTGTATTCATTCTGCAGTATCCATCCTGCCCTCCTGCAGTACTGCCTCGACCTCGTACTCCACTATTTGTGTGACACACAAGGTGTGACAAATGCTCACCTGATTTCCTGCTGAACTCTGGCTCTTATTAGTCTGACTGCTCCTCTGCTGCGCACTGTGGTGGACAAACAACACAACAGCGATGACAGGAAAGGGGGGGGTGAACAAGGTAAACACAGAAGGAGGAGAATAGACAAGATGATAAGGATAAAAGTACATTAAGCATTTCTTTTCACTATATCACTAATCTGATATGTTTGATAATACACTATTTATCATAGTGAAGCCATCTAAGTTGCAGTCTTTACTTAGCAAAGCCAATGAAGTCCTCGTGGTTAGTGTTGACATAAGAGAGCTGGATGTCAATCAGCAGAAGAACCTAAAAAACACAAAACATTTAATGTGAAGTGGAAATATGCCTTTTGACTTTTTAATCAGAGTATAGTATCAAGACAGCAACAAGGGGCAACGACCCCAAAAACAGGAATGGTTTTGCAGGTGGAGGCCACAGACATTTTTTCCCTCCTCATCTTTTTTTGACTGCT
>JAUBNQ010000009.1:5625699-5642899 GCA_032353495.1 Ctenopoma kingsleyae
GACAAATCCGAGGTATAGTTTTTGAGATATTTTTGTTTGTTTGGCACACCTTGCAATAATGTTTAAAGTTTAAGTATCATGCATACTTAAACTTTAAGTATATAGGAGATATGTGATGTTAGTTACCTAAAATGATTTAGTTTTTCTTTTTTTTCATATATTGGTATCGGTTTATATCGGTATCAGAAATTAAGAGTTAGACAATATTGGTATATCAGATATCGCTAAAAAAAGCCAATATCGAACATCCCTAGTTTTTTTTTTTTTTTGCATTATTTAAGGTCTGAAAACACTGGAGCTTTTCTGGTATTTTGACCATTTTTCATTTTCTGCAAATAAATGCTCTAATTTTACTCAAACATATACCTTTAAATATCAAAATCAGAGAAACTGATAATTTTGCAGTGGTCTTTTAATTTTTTCCAGAGTTGTATATGTGTCTAATCCTACTGGTTTCAATCAAGGTCTGATGAGTGTGATCTGTATTTTTAGTACTTTCTTCATATTTACTTGAAATTCTAATATTCCAGTATTTCAATATTGCAGTAACAATGGGTAATCGCAGAATAAATGATAATGAGTGTATGGGCCCTAATCATCCTTTGCAGCCATCTCTTCCTTTCCTTCATTCCTTTTATCTTACCCCACTTCCTATTTACGCTTGACTGGTACTTTAGCTCTACTCCAATCATATCATAAATTCTTTGGCCATTAAGATTCTCTTCCTGTTCCTTCCAACTCACTCTCCTTGTCTGATTTTATTCATTCCTCCCACAAGGTTACTTTGTCCATAAGCTCCTCCTCCCAGCTAATTCATCCTCCTTTCCTCTTCTGTCTGAAGGTCAAATTCTTTGGGTATTGAATTGATTCCTTGCTCCTTTTAAAACCATTTCATTTTCCTTAGATTTAATTTCTACCTTTTCTGTCTCTCTTCTTCTCCTCAATCCTTCCAGATTCTTTTATCCTTTCCTTCACTAATGTATCTTTTGATTCATGCCACCCTCAGCCCCCATTTCTTCTTTTTCTTAGTCCCTTGTGTCTAATAATAACATGATACTTGATTGATCCCTGAAGAGAAATTCTGATTCCTCATTCAGTGAGGTCAAAGCACAAGGTCAGACACTGAGCACCATCCCTGCAGCTCATAGAGATCCACAGTATAGTTAAAGATGGTCCAGTAACCACAAAACCACACTTATTTTGCTTTATTTTCTTCCATTCTTTTCTGTATCCTCCCCATAACTCACATTATCCCTTCCTTGCCCCCGCACCTATGCCTTACCCTGGGGATCAACATCCTTTGACAGTTTCAGGGCATCAGAGTTGGCCAGGTCAGTGTTGGCTGGAGTGACAGCCAAGATCAAGCAGCTCTCTCTGGTGATGAACTGCATGATCATGTCCCTGATCTGCTGCTCGATGTCTGCAGGCTGGTCTCCAACGGGCACCTTAGTGATCCCCGGCAGGTCGATGAGAGTCAGGTTCAGCACTGCACAAACAGAGGAATGCAATATGAGAAGAACTGAGCTTTAAAATGCCTATACAATTTAATCATAGGATCAAGTTTAGAAACTGATGATGTAAACAGTAACATCATCTTGCAGGAGTATCTCTGTAACGTCTTTGTAACATCAAGTTGTAAATTAGCCTTCAAATAAAACAATCTTAAGCAAACAAGCTTTTAAATCAACCCTGCTAAATGACTGTCCTTTGTAAATGTGATCAGATCATGCTAAACTAATATCACTGACAATGATTTAAAGTTTGAGGTATTTAAAATCTCACAAGAATACATAATTATTAAAAAGCATTTCAACAAAGACTTAGATGATCCATATTAGCTTTTTCTTCTGCTCTTAAACCTAAACAGGTTAACTTGCAAATTTGTTCTGGCAATTTGTTCTGTTACAGTTAGACCTGGCATTTCCTGTAAATATGTAGTAACAACTAGCCTCCATGTCCTGAAATTTTAATTTAGTGATGCTTAAATATCCATTTTCACTTAGCTACACTATATTATAACTATATGAAGTTTGAAAACAGTCCCTGCACCAAAGCTATTATTAATCTAATAAACCACAACTTAACTTATCAAATAAACATGAAAATCATTTTAGGAGTTGCTGTTATTTCACTAGGGAAACCTTCATCACATTTTCTGCCAGCTATCCACACAGCTAATGAGCATTTGATGGTTCACAGTTTGTCTGAATCTACTCTAATTTAAAATGCTCTGCATGTTAATAAATTACAGTGAAAGGAAGAAAACTGAGTTGCTGCTTTCGCACCATGAGGGGAGTAAACCCGCAGGTTGATGGGGACGGGAGATATGCCTTTGTTGGCCCCCGTGACACGGTCCGTCTCTGATTCAATCTCCTGGCGAACCTCATCAAAGTCTGTGAACTTTTTCCCTTTGCAGTGGAGGAACTCAGCCCATTCTGAAAATGAAGAATACAGAAGTGAAATTAGTGGTGGCTGAGCTGTGTGTGTTGTAGAGGAAAATAATGTCAGTGCGAGAGGCAACAGCCAGGAAGAGAAAAGCCATGGTAAAAAAAAACAGTACAATTTAAAAAGAAAAGAGGGGGAGGCTGAATTGTGTGTATGTGTGCATGCTAGCATGTGTGGGTGTGTAAATGTGCATGCGCCCACCTGCAGTGGCGTTGATAAGCTGCAGAACCAGGGGCCTACGGGTGACAATACCAGAGCCACGAGGCAGAAAGTCTCTGAGGAAAAAGAGCCAATCTAAACTCATCACAGTGCATCAAACTGTATCCAATGTAAACAATGATTTAAAAAAAAGTACAGTATGGTTATAGATGGCATTATGGCATCTTTATCTCGAGGCTGTTTTCTTTTGAAATCTTGAAGTACAAATTCCTTACTGCTTATACTTAAGGTCAATACACTGAATGAAGTGGGGGACATTTTAAAACTCTTGCTGCAACTACAAAACAATCTGACCTAATAAACAACTGGTCAAAATGAGGAGATGAACCGCTGACAGGCAGCTCTCTCATTTAAAAACAATGACTTCACCATTTCCTGAGAGCTCCACACTCTGTGACCATGACAGCCTCAGCAACTGTGTCTCCACTAGTGTGTCCGCGGGCGAGAAAGTCACACAACTGACAGTCATCAAGACTACCTCCTATGCTTAAGGTCTGTTCCAATAAACCTTATTAACACATATCGACCCCCCAGTTAAAAAAAGACAAGCCCACTATTTGTCCGTTCAGCACTATACAGAACCAGTTCTAGGCAGATGGACCATTACTGAGCAGCACAACTCTCTATGAGGGCTGGAACAGGACAAAGTCAGTGCATCCATCTGAAACTGTGCAGAAATGCAGAAGAAATGCACTGTTCAGTCACACTGACGACAATCTAGCTAATGGCACGTAACAGCATTTTTATAAAATGGTGGTTGAAGAGCAATTTTGTATTGCACCTCCATAATTCCCAAAGGTGGGTTAAGCTCCAAAATCACTGGACTGTTCCCATAACGTAAGCCAAAAGCATCTTTTAGAATACCTTTGATGTTTTATAGCCCTAATCTTTCACCATATTCTATAATTTAGAATCTGTAAAATATTTAGATGTATTAAAAGTCTAAAGTCTAACTCAGGGTAACCCAGATAAACTAACTTGAGGACAGAAGACTATTTATAACAATTTTCATGTGCTGAGTAATTTGACCTTTACGTGTAAAATTAGTGGAGTGTTTGTTTAATTTTTTACATTTGGCATCCGCTGGCACAGAACCTGTGCATTGAAAGAAATGTTGCAATAAATGAATCAATTTAAAGACTTCATTCATAAGCAAAACCTCAGACTGTGTTATTAGCACATCACTATATATAAGAACATTATAATTAGTGCTCAATTAAAAGACCTTCAATCTCTTTCAACTGCAGGTTTATAAAACATAATGAAGAAATCCAAGTACCATATTATTGTGCACAGAATAAAGACTAAAGACAACAGAAACAAGCACAACAAATTGTAGCACTTGGATTGTCCTTGTGGAAAGGACCTCTTTTCTGACCAGTTTCTAAACTTCAGTAAACAACTGGTAAACAACATAGTTTATTTGTGTTGAGCGACTGAATTCGAGGGCTAGCTTATAAATATTCATGTGTGTATTGAGGAGTGGGGGCTGACACTGTTGCACGTACTGCACAGTAGAATGAAGTGATGTGACACTGCTGTCTTGATATTATACAACAAAGAATATGACACTGTAATTTTTTTTTTATCACAGCACACACTAAAGGACGCATGGACACTGTGAAGTGGTGGATATTTCTAGTACTGTGAAGGAGGTGCTGATTGGGCTGAAATCCCCACAGTGCTGCTGTAACCCAAATACAGCTTCCCTCCCCTGTTAGTAGCCACAAGTGTTGTGTGTTTAAAAATAGGTTATATACTGCATAACTGGAGGTCTCTGCTCATCACAAGGTGCAACGGCAGTGACTCAAAGCACGGGGGGTTAACTCTGCATAGAGAAATTGGCCCATAGGTCTCTTATGCCGTGCTCAAGGTTAACGGGACAACGGATTATCCTATTTCTGGTGGTCAGTTTTACCTGCCTACAAAGTTTTCCAGCACGGAGCTCTTTCCTGCGCTCTGGCCGCCAACCACCGCGATCTGCGGCAGGTCCAGGTTGCAGGCCTGACCGATGGAGCTGAAGGCATCCTGCAGCCTGTTGACCAGCGGGATCAGGTCCTCCATGCCACGGTTTCCCATGGTGCCTTTAGACAGAGGGACTCGGGATCAACGAATGAAGAGAGAGGAGTGGGGGCTGTGGCGTTGCTATATTAGTCCAGGATACCGCGGTGCTTGTTGATAGTGAAGTCATCTAGCCGCGCATTGCCCCAAGCCAAGCGAGGGTAGGACTGACTGTGGAAGCAGTGAAGACAGAGAGAGAGAGAGACAGAGAGAGAGAGAGAGAGAGAGAGAGAGGTGCAGAAAAAAGAGAGATATGAACAGACAGAGACAGACAATTGCGCAGTTGCTTACCACCACCATAACCCCCCTCTCTCTTTTTCTGTCCCCGTCTTAAACACACAAACACAAGCACACACACACGCACACACACACACACACACACACATATACAGCGAGCCGCACGAAGCCTATACTTTCAAGGGCATTTGCTGAGTGACGCTCAATAGGCTCTTTATGGTCATACTGAACAAATCCGCGCGCTCAAGGCTCCACAAATACGCACGAATTGAAGTTAATACATGCCAAACAAAACATCATTCACAGCATGCACGGTGGTACACGATATAATGCTGTGCCAATTAAAAATACCATGGTTAAAAGCACGGACTGTGGTTTTTTTGTTCTTGTTGTTAGCCTACCTCGCCTCAGGATTCCCTCAGTGTTTGCAGTGCCCGATGGTCCCGGTCGCTGTCCAGTGCTGAAACGACGCGCAGATCAGGCAGCAAACACAACCCTAGACGATTATACAAGCACCACCTGCTATAGCGGCGCATCGGCTTGATCTCAGTTTCCTGTGCATTAATTGTGCGCTCTGGTGGGCTACGCTATGGCGGCTTGAATGTCAAAGCGGTTTCATCCCGAACACAAATTCGCCTTCGAGAGATTAATCATTTTTCCCCCCTTATGCTCTTCTCCGCGGTGTAATTGTGAAGCTGCGCCTCGCTGCCACACCATACTGACGTCGCGGAGGACCAATAAAAACCGCAAGATCGAAGACGATGCGGAAGAACGCGGCGTCCCATTGGCTGGACAGGTACAGGTTAGGCCTACCTGAGCCCGCCTCCTGTTTACATCCGTGCCATCTCTGCCGTCGTGAGTCATGCGGCACGGCTGCGCATCGCTGCAACAGAAGAGGTGGATGTGCTTCTTCAGATCCCCGCAGTAGGAGCAAAAACCAGCTGTCGTAAATTTCATAAGCTACCATTTCTTACACGGTGCGCTCAAGGACAGTCATTGTATATGTATATGTATATGCAAACGCCTCGCTTTGTGCATATCAATCCACTGATGTGATGAGCTGTCCGTGTGGAGACATAATGGCTAAAAAGAGGGTTACTTTAACTGGTCGCCAGAGTGTTTGGTCGCATATTGTCTCTGCAGGTCGAGGCTAGTAGAAGCAGTCATGCAGAAAGGACGCTGCTATTCTGTCTTAACCTCGCCCAGGGCAAAATGTGTGCAATGTCAATAACACGCGTCCCTCCCCAACTAATATCTGCTATCGTGAAATCACCTAGGAGGAAGTATCTGATTTACTTTTGAAGCCTTTTGCTGAGAGGTTTGAAATAAATCTAATGTCATTAAGATTTATTGATACGACAACAGCACAACAGTCTGCGCCCCCCACCTCTATCACCCAATGACAGTAAACCCTTATCGATTTAGTCAGTGTTTGCCCTTCTTTATCATGGGCAGGCCTCCGATGATTGGTCTATTGGACACATGTAGTAAACTGAAATAGCACTAGATGGCAGTAGCAACCTGACATATACACATACATACTGTATATAAACATGCTGCATACATATATACATTAGTAGTATTATAGTAAAAGATCAGTTCCAAGGGGAATATTTCATTCATGGGGACTAAATTCATAAAGACTGCTGTCTGGTGGTCTTCACAGTGCCTGTGTTACAAAATCTGGTGTTAGGATTAGTAGTTATTATGAAGTGTTATATTGACATAAAAGCTACGACTGACACATTTCTGTGGTTAATCTCAGGCTCGACCCCTTTGATGAGGAGCAGATGAGGAGAAGATATGTGACTAGGGGTATCCAGTATCATCAACATCAATCAACACCTCTCTCTCTCTCTCTTTCTCCCTTTCTCCCTGAACTGCCTGAATGCCTTTCATCCCTTGCCAATGATCTTGTTTCCTGAGGTATTTGGGGCAACAGAAGAGTTGATCTCCAGGTCAGTATGTAAGGTTTAAAAATATAGGCGGGCCTCTTTTTAAACCTGGAACTAGCAGTTACTACACCACTGACCTGTCCTCCTACAGCAGGGAAACCATCATAGAGGTACAGGATGATTTGGAGGCATCAGAGCTTGACAGGTTGCGCAACTCCCTCCAGGAATTGGCCTCACTTATTATGACAGAGTTGCCACTGAGATGTTTTCTGTGTTGCTAAATCTTTCAGGGGCACCCCTGCCACATACCATATTAAAGCATATCATACCATATCAAAGCGTAGCATACCATAGCATAATATAGCCTAGTGTCGTATAGTATAGTATAGTATAGTATAGTATAGTATAGTATAGTATTGTATAGTATTGTATAGTTCAGTATGTATTGCATTGTACTACACCATAGTATAAAGTATTACAATTCCAAGTAGTAGTATTACAAACTGCTAAACTGCTGTATTACCTGTGTATTATAGTAATATTGTATTATAATTCATATTATAATATATAATTCTGTAGTTTTGTTCAGATTATATATCACAGTATGGAATAGAGTATATACCATATATGTTGGTATTCAGAAGTTAAAGTAGTAGTACAAAAATGTTAAACTTTCATCAGAGAAAACAGTAATTGATATTCTCCTCATTATGCTGCAAAATTTATTTTACTGTACAAATGATGCATTGCTATAAGGAAGCATTTTACTTGTGCATGTGTGTATGTGTGAGTGTGTGTGCATTTTGAATAAAGGACAGATGGTTGAGTGCTGGTGAAGAACAGATTATTGGCTTCAGGTCAAAGGGAAGCCGTAGAGGGTAGTTTTTAACATGTTGATTTCTACGCGTCACTCCATCATCACCATGAATCATCTATTACCCATGCTTCATCGCATGTCTGCCTAACGCATGTGAACACACAAAATGATACGAGTGCATTCGGTTTGAGAAGCGCCAGAACATGAGCTGCTGTTGCAAGTAAGATATCTGTTCTGTTTTCCGAGAAGGAATTCAGTTGACCTTTCCCTTTCATACTCTCAAATGTGATTACAAGGCTGCTGAGATGAGCTAGTAAAATATTGAGATGATTAAGTAAAATACTGCACGGACTGGAAGGCCGCACACTGTTTATGACGCTGGTGTTTGAGAAAAATATTGAATGTCTTCCTTTTTCTGTTACAAATCATTCTGATGGCATATTTGTGAAATCTCATCTCATCTCAGTCGAAGGGCCCTGTTGTTAAACTGTCATCAGTGGGGGAGAAACAGTAGCCCCGTTGCATAACACACAGTCGGGACAATTGCTCAACATACACGCACAGAATGAGAATGACAGTTTGTGGTGGGAAAAGAGGAATTTACAGAAACTGTTGAATGTATGTATTAGAGCCTGTGGAATCCCATAACCCATATTTATAAAAACAATGTGCCTGGAGGGTGATGCAAGGAGATATTACTGGAATAAGCAGAATTCCACAGTTCCACAGCCTCAGTACAATCACTTAGCTTGTTTTTAGTCGTCAGCAGTCAGGTACACTTCGTATCAATGAATGAATTCTTCTAAGAACAAAAAGGTATCATGATAGTGTAGTGGCAACACAGGGCCTTTCTGAGTGGAGTTTTCTCATGTTTTCCTGCCTGCCTGGGCCCCTCCGGGTACTCCAGTTTCCTCTTACAGTCCAAAGATATGCACTTAGGCTTACTGGCGACTCTATATTGCCTGTAGGTGTTAATGTGACTTTGTGTAGATGGTTGTCTGTCTGTCTCTATGTGTGACCCTGTGATAAGCTGGTGACCTGTCCAGGGTGTCCCCTGCCTCTCTCCCAGTGAAATCTTGGATTGACTCCAGCACCTCTGCAACCCTTTGCAGGACAAGGGGTTTGGAAAATGCATTGATGGATGAGTTAAGAACAAATGATCAAAGTAAATATGTTTGTTTTAACTTAAACGTGCAGCTAACATGTTACAGTGTTGTTTGCAGCCTACGAGATGTTAATGTGTCAGTTTTAGAAGTGATGGCAGGCAGGTTTATTTTCTTTTGGACAGAACTGGGCTATAGCTGTTTTCCTCCCATTGAAAGCACATATTCTTTGTGCAATGCTAAGATACCAGGCAGCTGGTTTTAACCTCATATCACCAGACACAGATGAAAGCAGTCTGTATCTTATTATGTAACTTGTAATGTAAAGCAAAAAGGCATATTTCCCAAAATGTCAACATTTATTTTGGGAACCCTATCTTTCTACCTGTTCCACCAAATGAAATTGATTTAAACTTCATTACTAATTGATTTATAGGGCTCTTTGCAACACCTAGGAAAGACATCATGACATCAAAGGAAGTAACAATGTCTGCACAATAGGAACCGCTGGTGTAGCATCTGTACTGAGGTGCCAAAGACCAAACAACACCTACTCTACTGCTGAGGTTTCATATGTGTAGGAGTGTGATTCACAGGCATGAGACAGGCCATTTTTAATGCTTTAAAAAAAACAAACATATCACACTGATCCCTGTGGACCCATTTAAACCATGGTACACTTTCCCTTTACTAATCAGTTGCTCATTACCAATCAGATACAATGACTCATTTGAGCTTTGGCAGCTTACAGTACAACACATGCAAAGTGTCAAGACTGTCTCACTCTCTCGTAAAACTGAACAGACGGACAATCAGAGAAAACAGTTCAGAGTCAGGCCCTTAAGTTTCAGCCTGAGCACTGAGCCTTGTTGTTAAAATGTCTCCTATACATTGAGGCAGGAGGTTGTGTTAAACTACTGACTTCTCAGTGCCAGTCTGGCTTCATGTGTCCATTACATTGTACATTAACAAGCCAAACTGGCACCTACGTAAATGCCTGTTATGCAACACTTCACACCTGTAAATGCACGTCTGGAGAGCCAGTGATTGTTCTGTGTGGGTGTTTTTCAATTTTGCTCTTCATCGCCACTGGAAAATGATGTTGTTTGGGAGAACTGGCATGTCACCTAAATTGTTACCAAAGCCTTTTCCTTCTCTTCTAAAAGAATAATCAAATCGTAGTGGCTGCTGTGTAAACAACTCTGATTCTGAGCATTTCATTTTCCATGTCTGCCTCAGCCACCATACAGCTTCTCTCATCACTGTTTTTCTTCTGTGATGCCAGTGATCCCTCCTCTCTGTTTCCTGTTGCATAATATTATGTAATTCATATTCAAACAAATATGGCAGTAAAATGTCATTTTAGAAATACACAGTGAAAATAACACTCTGTGGAGAATTCCGGGTTAGCATTTTAAAATTGTTTTTTAAAATCACAGCTATCAGAACAGTCATAAGACTTAAAGATACGGAGATTAAAATATAAAGGATTAAACAGTGTGTACTTAATGTGCAGGTTTAGCAGACACACATCGAGATCCTAGTTCCCAATAGAGCTGGCATACAGCAGGACTGCCTACGGAAAGGTTTCTGTGCACATTTTAATCTTTATCTATCCTGAGGAGCTGGGACAAAATTTTAAAGGAGTAGTAATGTTACATAAGAAGAACACACTTCTGTGACAAAGACATTGTGGAATAGTAGTAACTTTCCATGGGCTGTAAGACAGGCAGCAGGTTTCTCCTGTGGAACCAAACACAGATGTTTGGGAGAAAATTGGTTCATTGTTGTTGGCATTGATAAACTTAAAGTTAGCATACTAATAATGAAGAAAGACAAATGAAAAGGACATTGAAGAAGAACAAGAAGACACAATAGCAGGTGGGAGTTCATAGCTGTCACTAATGGACTTGGCGTCCTCAGACACTAGAATGATGTTTTTTCACTTCAGGTACACTGGTGTTGGACTGCAGTAGATTTCCTCTCCGGTTTCAACATTAAAACAGACCCAGTCCCAGATGTATCACACGTAGACAGTTGGGACACAGCTCCATGCCAAGAAAAAACAGACAGGTTGATGTTATGTAAAGGTTTATTTCCTACTATAATGTGTCCAATCAAATAAAATCCCACGGATTTAAAATGTGGCTTTGTAAGTGATGTCTTAAGCCATTCCAGTGGCATGGTCTAAGGAGTTGACAATGACAGTCTAGTGTTGGTCCATCCATCAGTCCATCCCTCAGGTCATGTTTGAAATATCTCAACAACTACTGGCTGAGTTGGTGTGATATTTGGTACAGACAGTCATGGCCGGCAAAAGATGAGAATTTGAGCTAATCACCCAACTTTTCCTGTAGCATCTCTACGAAACTGACATTTTTGTTTTTTGGCTAAATATCTCCATAACCGATTGATTAATTGCTATAACTTGTTCTTGTTTAAGATTTGTTAGGTCCACTCTCCAGTGCCAGGAAATGTTTTGTAGGGAAATGTAGACTTCCGGATTCCTAAACACTTGTCCTCGAGCCAAAATTTCCCCCAGTACCCAAGTAAACATAGTTTACAGTTAATTACACGGTGGTTTATTAGTACATTACGGAGGAAGTAAATAGCACCGCAGTTGACAGCCAGTAGACACATAAAGAGATGCTGTCTAGTCAAAACAACCTGCAGAGACATATTGACTGCTGAGACATAATGAAAGAATTCCTTACAGGAATTCAAAAAAACACCTAATGGTGCATTTTACCACTAATACCATGTGATTTTCACAGTTTGTGCCTTTCAGCACATGCAGTCACCAGCAGAAAGAAGAAACACGTGGACCTACACACACACTCCACACCCCTGGCTATTGCATTCCCTGACACACTCCTCAATCCCTCCCACTCCCTCTCAGCTAACTGTACAGTATAAATAACCTAGTCAGAGATATACTAGGACTCAGACACTGACCTGCAGTGACCAAGGATTCTCAGGTGGGAAAAGAGCTGAAGAGAGAAGAAGGATCTATCTTCTAAACAGAGGAAGAAGAGCATAAACAATTGCATCTCTGCAAATACTCCACAACTAGCATATCACGAGTTCAGTCTGTCCCCACCAGAATGTGGCTTCAAGTGTCTCTCCTATGTCTGTCTTACCTAATTCTGTCCAGCCAGAGCGAGGCTCAGGATCAAGCTTCACTCCATCGCTCCAATGATCCTGCGGGACACTGCCACTACACTTTCACTGTGGCCAGTCCAGAGGAGTCCAGCTGCCCTGGAGGCAGTGAAAAAACAGAGATGGATGGCGTCTTATCCCGGCTCACACTGCTGGAGGCTCTGGTCAGCAGGCTCATAGCAGGAGTAGATGGAGGAACTGGGACTGGGGTTGGGTCTAATCATGAAGAAGGTCTCCAGGAAGCTTATTCCCAGGTTACAAGGGAAAGAAACCACCTGCTGCAAGACAAGGAGCGTCTGAACGGGCAGATCCAGGAGCTGCAGAAGAGCCTGGTCGAGCTGAGTCAGGAAGCAGAGCACCTTAGGCAGACACCCTGCCTGCAGGCACAAACTTCAGTGGGTGTGCAGCATGAAATCAGACCTGCAAGTGGTATGTACATCAGTGAGCAAAGGAAAAACCATACAACTGAATGTTGGGCAAAAAATATTTTTAAAGATTTAACTGAAAATAATGATTCAACAAATTGCATGAAGACTAACATCAAAATAAAGATATTTGTAGTGATGTGTTGCTGCTGTTTGACATTGGCTTTGTGATTTAGTACTATAAAACGTCTCCAGGGGCAACAGATCAGGTTGCAGGAATTTACAGCACAGACATGTTTTCTGTCATGTTATACTAAAAATACCTTCCCAGTCTGTACATTAGTGGTAAATGTTGTTACCTAAATGTGTCCTATATTCGCTTTCTTTCAGACCCTCCATATAGTTCTAGGAATGGGGTGTACCAGGAGATGAAGGCTGAGGTGACAGAGGTTCCAGCATCTCACCTTATTCCTGAAGGAAATCACAACCTCACTGGTAAAACTACTGATGTGATTGTAACTGCTCAGTCAGCTTAGTAGTGGAGTGTTTTTGCAAATGACGTCTTAGAAAACATCAAAAATACAAACAACTTTAACTTTCTGTTCTACTCTTTTCTTGGTTTTTGTCCTCAATTTCTTTTTTAGGATGTGGAGAGCTGCTGTCAGTGGGGGATCCCGTGTTGCACAGGAAGGCGGACAGTATCACAGGGAAGTATGGAGTGTGGCTGCAGGATCCTGAGCCTCAGGGCACTGATTACACCAACAAGACAGTGTGGCGTATTGACGCAGTGGGCAAAGATGTCCGTCAGCTCTTTGCATATGAAGACATGGATCAATTCTCCCGAGGCTTCCCTATGAAGGTCCTGGTCCTGCCAGAGCCTATGGAAAGCACAGGGGCGACCATGTACCGTGGTTCTCTCTACTACCAGCGCAAACACAGCCGTACCTTGATTCGCTATGACGTGGCCTCTGAGAGCCTGGCATCACGCCTGGACCTGCCTCATGCTAGCTTCCATGGTCAGCACCCTTACTCCTGGGGCGGCTACACTGACATTGACCTAGCAGTGGACGAACAAGGCTTGTGGGCTATATACAGCACACACAAGGCAAAGGGGGCAGTTGTGATTTCCCAGCTGGACCCCAAGAGCCTGGAAGTGAAGAAGAGCTGGGAAACCAACATCAGGAAGAAAACAGTGGCCAATGCTTTCATGGTGTGTGGACGTCTGTACACTCTGGCCAGCTACACCGCCCCCAACACCACCATCAACTATGTGTTTGACACGGCTACTGGCATGAAGCGGACTGTTTCTGTGCCCTTCAAGAACAAGTACCGGTACAACAGCATGCTGGACTATAACCACGCCCAGAGGAAGCTGTATGCTTGGGACAACTTCCACATGGTCACCTATGACATCAGACTGGGCAGGGCCAGCAGCAGCAGCAGCTGAAGACCGACTGCTGGTTACTGAACTATGCTGATGCAAGAAGCAACTGAATGAGACAAAATCATATGCATTGTACTTGTTATTGAAAGACTTAGTTATAATTTTTGCATCACTGAAATAATTCTTTTGTAAATAAGATGTATATAATTCAACAGCACAGATGTATTCATAAAATAAGTTTATGTAGCTATGAAAGAACCATTTATCATTTCAGTTATTATTAGAAACATTAAGAATTGTTAATTTGTGAATTTTTTTATCTGTTAATAACTATCTGTGTTATTTAAGTTCTCAATAAAAGTAAAAGAATTACACACTTTTGCTTGTTTGTGTCGTATTTTGGTTTGCAATTCAGTCCTTTTAGTCACACCTTTTATATCAAATTGTATAGTACCTGTTATTCTGCCTGATAAGTAAATATTATAAATGTGGTCTCAACTGATCACATGAGGGGACCATAAAAAAGATCAAATGCTAATAAAAAAAAAACATATTTTGATTCTGTTTATCAACAGTCAACAAAAACTGAGCTTGACACATACATGTGTGCGAGATACTAATCACACTGGCTATTAGGATCCTGAATATTCAGAATACATTAAGGTCCAGCTTAAAATGTGTAACATTTTTTATGTGTAAAACATTAAGAAAGTTTTTTGAATCTTGAAGGTATCTAGCAAATTCCGCTTTAAAGTATTAAAGTAAAGCTTTTTTTTGTTTTACAGTTTTTGAGGACGGCTGACAGTAGGCAACTTTGTTCATGTGCCATATTCCTCCCATTTCTTAATGATGGCTTTAGCTGGACATTCAGTGACTTGTCTGCATGGTCTCCATTATGACTTTTAAACCCAGCTGGCTGCACTATTGATGATTTATATGAATTACTTTAACAGGGCTGAATACTTATGCAGACATTTATTTCCTATCTATATGTCTATTTTTTTTAATTATTTATATTACTTTATATTATTTTATATTACTATCCGTTCTGTTCTGTTTTTTTAATTGACCATGATTCGGTTTTGTAAAAAATAAAGAAAAGATAACAATGTTCAAGGAGCACAAATTGTTTGTATTTACTTCTTTAATACGTAAGATTTAAAGACTGTGAGCTACTTATCAGTGAGTAAATTACAAAGAACAAACCAACATCCAACAAGATCCATATGTTGCCATTTAAAGTTACTGTATATTATTATTACACGCTTCCCTCTGTGGACAAGTGGCTGCATCTGCAATTTACACGCATACCTTCTAGATCTAGTGAAAAGATTTATTTCTAATATAGTTCTACTCCTGCAAAATTAAATGACTTGTCTGACCTATG
This sequence comes from Ctenopoma kingsleyae, assembly GCA_032353495.1. Taxonomy (NCBI): domain Eukaryota; kingdom Metazoa; phylum Chordata; class Actinopteri; order Anabantiformes; family Anabantidae; genus Ctenopoma; species Ctenopoma kingsleyae. Next base: position 5,640,772 of record JAUBNQ010000009.1, read on the forward strand.
GCTTATTTAACAGTGTAAAGCCAAATCCATATAAAGTTGTCACTGTTTATATAGTTTAATTAGGAAATTCCAATACGGTTTTAAAAAAGGGAAGGTGGCAACACAGTTTATAAACAGTGTAAGAGGAGATGGGATGTATCACAGTATAATGAGTCAGGTGACTGAGCTGCAGCTGGTGGAAAATTAGGTGAACGTGAGTTGACTTCCTCCTTCTCACTAGTGTTTATACAAATAGATAGAACCTGCTGAAGGTTGTAATGGGGCCATACAAAACCACATACCCGTTGTGAGACACTGTGCCACCACATACTGAGATGAACTCAGTATTCATTTCAATGCCTGACAGTCAAACCACATGTGTCTCAGAAAGCTACGAAACTATATAAAGATCAAATATATATATAAAGTATCTTTAATTTCAGCTTTGTGAGATTAAGTGCATGTGTCAATACCACTGTGCCAACAAAGTGCGCGTGCATCTTAACCCTCTCAAGGCAGACGTAGCTGATTTGCAACAGTTATAAACTAACTACCTGATTACTCCACATAAATATGTTTTATTATTTTATTTTATTGTACTACCCCATATGATAATTTTCCCCAAATATCAGATTTTTCCTGTTACTAAAAATTAATTTGAGCCTGAAAGGGTTAATGGAATACCTTACTTCTGCGTCACCATTTTGAAGAAAAACAACACACACAGAAAGAGATAATTTATAAATTACACACATTGATGCTACACATTTTCCCCACACAGGCTCACACACTCAGTTCCACCAATCTGGCATCCAGAATCCACCGCAAGCCTTGGTGAGTGTCTCTCACAGCTGCATGAACAGCAGGTCCTGCAGGAAGTCCCAAGTCACCCAAAACCTTTCTACCAAGCTGTACTGGCAGTAACCCATAGCCAAGCCAAAGACCACATCTGTCACATAGTGTCTGGCAAGCAGCAGCTGGGACAGGCTCACCAGAGCAGCCCATATTATCACCAGGACCCGCATGGAGGCTGTGTCCACCAGCTGGGCTAGAAGGAACCGGGCACACATGGCTGCCCGTGTGGCATGGCCTGAAGGACAGGAGTAGCCCTCCACAAAGAAGGAGGAGAGGATGTCAGAGTGATTCTGGGCAGGCCTTCGACGTCTGACCAGAGTCTTCACAACTCTGACCAAGAGCAGATCCAACAACAGAGCTGTGAGGAGGTAAGAGAGAGATACAATGGTGGTTTCAGTTTGACTCACAGGAAAGTAGTTTTATTGTCTCCTTTCTTTTTCATTCATTTAACATCTCCCCTTTCTGCAAGTGCTTTTAAAAGAAATCCACAGCAGCTCAGTTTCCTCTCAGCCTACATCTGTTGAGTGGTGGCCACACTAAAGTCAAGGCTCAAGTTTGTAAGATTTGTATGTTTAAGGTTTAGTGTCCCACTACTTTTTAATTGAGCATTTATTTAAGCATCTAATTAACTCGTCTACAACAAAGTGATTGTAGGTATTTTATTGTTTGTAGGTGCTAACCAATTGCTTTATTAATGGATTATAATCAGTTTTTGTGGATCAATTATAAGCATTAATGTATCCGTCCATCCATTTTCCTAACCTCTTGCCCTTGTAAGGGTCGCAACATTAAAGTATACATGGGAAAATTCCTTTCTGCTGCTTTCTCTTATCTGTCTGCTAATAATGCAGTTAGAAAGGTTCTTGATGGTAATAATGAAATCATGGTGCGATAACTAAATGACCATGATTTTTAATTGCTTTATAATTTGTCATTCTTTACACACATATTTACATTACACATATAATTAAGTCCTTGATAAGGTCTGTAAGAGCGAAAAGACAAAGAAGGTGTCTTGCCGAAGAGTAAGCAAAAAATATTTATGTATACACTACCAGTCAAATGTTTGGACACACATAGGAATGATCAGTTATCATTTTAAATTAAATGTGCATTAGCAAACATAACATGCTATTGGAAAACAATACTAATGTTTGCTGAATTTAGGCTTCTGTAAGTTTATGTAAATATTCCTTTTAAAAAACAGTTGTTTTCAGCTACAGTAGTCATTTACAATATGAACAATGTCTACACATTCATTCTGATCAATTTGATGTTATGAAATCTGCTTTTC
>JAUBNQ010000009.1:5654524-5666848 GCA_032353495.1 Ctenopoma kingsleyae
TTTCCAAGAGCAAGAGGTCATATTAGTTTTAATACTGTGACCTTAGAATTACCCTTGCTACAGAGGACAACCTGTTTTTTCTTTAAAACAGGCATTTGAAACCAGTATAATGTTTCATCAGGACAACACAGAAGCCAGTCAACAAACTGTTTATTAATAACAACAACACTGATATCCACCTGGAATATTTATATGACAGACATATTACACATTCACATTACACATAAACAATGAATGGCTGTGAATGACTCACTGATAAAGGGTTAAATAATCTACTGCAGTTATGATGACATTATCCTCACCTTGTCAAACACCCTGTTGCTTTCCAAGACAGGAAGTCTGGCAGGTCAAAAAAGTGAGCAGCTTTGTTCCAGCAGCTTTCTTTTAGGTTCTGATGAAGCAGCAAGAAGGAAGTGTGCTAATAAAACCTCTGTGAGTGAGTAAGAACAATAACAATGCACTGAGTGGTCAGAGCTGCACCAAGTTTTTTTTTTGCAGGTCATGTTTTGATGAATTTGTCTCTTTCTCTAAAGAGAAGAGGCTAAAATAACATCTGGCACATGCTGACCACCCAGCACACACAGCAACAATAAAACCTGCACAGACCAGCCAGGCTGGGTGCTGACCTCGCTCACCTCTCACCTCTTTGAGCCACAGCAGCTTAGGGGGCTGCATCTCTGGTGACATGACCCCTCCCACCCTGCTTAGGACCTGGTGGCCTGTGTTGGTTATACGAGCAGCCTGCTCTGCAGCTCGATGGTCCATCCACATCACCACGTTACTCTGTCTGTCACCTAGAGAACAGATTAAGACTAAGATTAAATTGGTAGACCAGGCGATGGTGAACTAACCTGCCACCATTTGTAGTATCTTGGTAGCACATCAGCAAATCAGTATCTAGGTCCTGACCTTTGTGTGTTTAACTAGAAAAACATGAAGCCCTATCAGCACCAGGCAGGGACTCTGTAACCGACCCTTACCTCTGAACTCACTGAGGAGGAGAGGCATCATAGTACATTACACTAAAACTACTTGTACAAGCAAAAACACAACTAATTCTAACCTTCGTCACCTATAATGTGCACCTATAAAATAATGTTTTGCAAAGTATTCAGGTCAGATAATACACTTACCATCCTGAGTGACTGGCACAGGCTGAAAGTGTTGGTCCACAACCACTAAAGAGCAGGTGGCATCAAAACCAACCCCACGAACCTGTTTCCTCTTCACACCCTGGGTAACTTTCTGGAACAGATGTGGAGCATAGTCTGATAAATCACATTAATCCTGAGCTTTTAGTTATGTAAAAGCTGGGGAAGGATTGAAAGAGTGAATGTGTGCAGACACTGCATCATAGTTCAACATATGTTGACTGGAATTACGTAACTGGCCTCGAATAATGTTCACAAATGATCAGTAAAGTTCAAAGACATTGACCTAGGCCTTGTCCTCAACTGGTGATTCCCATATGTGTGTTTATGTCCACTGAGGACCTTTGAATCTGCCAGAGAGTGAAGACCGAGATGTAGCTCAGCTATACTGACAACAGAAAATATGGATTTTTCAAAAATGATATGATCACACATTTGTCTTTAACAGAGGAACAAACATACAAATTATTAAAATGTTGTGATGCTGATGATCAACACAACACATTTGTCACAAAAATTAGTAAGAGTGTGTAAAGTAAACGCCTTTCATCTGAGTCAGTTTTAAAACATCAAAGATACAGTATGTGTTGCAACTGAGAGTGAATCAAAGTGAGCAGATAAATTGAATAAATCTTAAAATAAGTAATATACAGCACACTGTACATAATGGAAACAATAAAAGGAACAAACTGTTATAATTAATGACTAAATATAATCCATCACTGGTTCTTTCCTGAAAGAAAATAATAAACAGCTAATAAATAACTGGATAAAAATGGCTGAACAGTTGCAATATTAACTAAAAATAATGGATATACAGTTCAAAGGTTCAGCTGCCTGCCACTGCAACTGCTAATAGTAAACTTCACCTCACATCAGCCTAAACCAGGACCATTTGAAATGTGAGAAATATAATATTCTGTCCACTTGTGTTTAGTGACTTCATATCAATTTGAGAGATGAGGAGTGTGATTTTTTTGGAACTTGCTTAACTAACTAAGCACTAAGCACCTTTACAACTGTGCAACATTTCTCCCAGATCTCTGTGGAGGACTGGACATAGTGGTCAGGCTGGGGCTCCCAGATGCTGATAGGCTCCTCTGCAGTGCTCTTCACCAGACCCTCTCTGGTCACCAGCGCAGCCCGCACACTGGCCGTGCCGACGTCCACTCCCACATAATAGACCTCTGCCATGAGCAAAGAGCTGGACGTAGAAGAGGGGGAGTAGACGAGATCCAGTGTCAACATTTAATATATTGCTTCAAAACAGGTGAAAGTAAACATGGCCGTAAGCACATGTTATTAAATATTGTGTATTAAATCTATTTTGTCTAGTGGAATCACACACCGATGTCATCCCTAACTACAGTGCTGCAACCGGGAAGATAAAGAGATTTCCACCAATGATCGACTAACAATTCATACAGAATTATGTGTATTTAAAACAGAAACAGATATTCCTCAATATAAACCAACTAGTACAACACAGCCGAACTTACCCGCGGATCAAAATCTTATTCCAGCGCAGAAAACATCACCTACGAGTTTGTGCAGATCGCACTTTGAGCTGCAGACGGTGGTTGAGACGGAACGCAAAAGCGGCCAAAAAGGACAAAGTCGCATGTTTCTACTCTCTCTGTTTAAAGATATAAAAATAAAAAAATACAACTGGACATAACTAAAATGTTTTTTTGTATTTTCTCCTTCATCTTGTCATATTTCTACCGTCCATGTTTTAAAAACACTACTAAAAAATATGTAGATTGTAGTTTTAGCCCCTAGCATTGTACTGTGGGAGAGAGAAATGTGGTCAAGCCCTCAACCCATCTGGTTTACCAATTAGGTGCACATGTTCATAAACTGTAGCACTGACTTACCTACTCTTTAACCAGGATCCAGTTAGTAACTACTTTGGTTACTTTAACAATGCAGCGTCCTTATTAATGGTTCCATTAAGTCATGACTGTACACAATGGGACCCAGGAACTGACACAACAAGGTGGTATGAAAGCTTCACTAATGTTGTGTTTGTTATTGTGCCCTGGACAGGTTGCCAGTTACAGAGACAAACAAACTTTCACATCTATGGGTAAGTTAGAGTGCATATCTTTGGATGGAGGGGAGGAAGCCAGAGTACCCGGAGACAACCCATGCAGACACGGGGAGAACTTGCAAACCCCACACAGAAAGGCACTTGGTGGATTTGCACAAGCTGTGCCTCAAGCTGTGAGGCTACAGTGCTAACCACTACACCGTGCTGCCTGGTCTATTACATCTCAACTTTAATTACAAGATCACAGACTGTGTGCATGATTAGTAGTATGTTTGAGCGCAGACTGTGATTTATCGCAAAAAGGAAAAATAACCATCAAAAGTCCCTAGTACTGAGACTGACATGTCAAACTTTCTACTCCACATCCCCCTGACCGCTTTCCTCTATTGTGTTCTTTTCTTAGAGAAGACAAACAGCTGTCCAAAGGAAGTGCTGTTGGCTGTGATCAGTGTGTTTGGACCAGGAATGATCAGCAGAGATAGAGCACAGAAAAAAAAACCCTAAACAGCAGGACAGGAAGAAACAGATGGTCTTCAACAAACACTGGAAGGACAGTGTTTGAAATCTCATCTGTCTCACTGCTCTGTGTGTCTTGGTGTGTGTATCCCTCTGGACCACGCCTGAAGGTAATCAAAACTTTACTCTCTTCATCAACATATAAATATACAGTGTTTCTCAACACTCGCGTGTGTGTTTCCAGGGACCCTGGACTGTCCCACTTCTGCACAACAAAAGCAGGTCCATTGGGAGGCAGGCAGGACCAGCTCCTGATTAGAAAACTGCATGCAGTGGAAACAGCTGGACCGGGCAGGGAGGAGGAAAGCGCTGTTATCTGAAGGCGACCCGGTCGGGCAAGCAGAGTGGAAAAGCTGACAGAGAAACAGGAAGCGCAGCCGGGACACAGCAGTAGTTTGATAGAAAAATACTCCACGCTGGGCCTTAACACAGGTGTACAAAGAGAGACACGGAGAGAGCCAAGTGGTAGAGTTAGTTACTGTTACACGAGAGGCCGCTCTGCTATGCTAGAAGACGGGATAGAGGATGGAAGAAAGCTGAGGCTGTGTTTGCCTTCATTACTGCCATGGTATCCAGCACAAAAGCTTTTAATGCATTCCAGTGTTGGATTTCTACTTCAGGGTGTCAAATACATCCATTTGGGTGTTGCTTGACAGTGTTGTGAGGACAACATGTCATCTCAAGAGTGTTGACCTCAGGCAGCTCTGCTTCTCCCAGGCTGTCTGGGGCTGTTAACTTATTTATAGTTGGCTTGAGGAGAACATGTTGAATAATACAATGGGGGAGGCCAGACAGACTGCACTGCAGCTGTGCAGCTTCAGTCATTAGTGCAGCTTCACTTTTAAATATAAGACCTATAAGAGTAAACACAGCACATGAACATACATTATACAATGGAGAATCATTTTGCAAGCACTTGTGCAAGCAAGTTTAATGGAGGGAACTTCATATCACGAATGGTTTAAAAGTTACAGCAACATTTTAATCATGACCCATTTGCCCAAATAACAATAACTGTAATGATAAATCTTTTAAATGCATCTGTGTGATACATTTCCCTATATTTCTAATGGTCTAGTTTACAGTAAGTTAGAAATTCTTTATTTTTTTATTTTTTATTTTTTTTATGGTTAGCATTATTTTATTATGAAACAATCGGTCAACAATTCATTCATTCAACGCACAATTTCAAGTCAACAGAGTCCAAGTCAGAACAATTCAAGCTTTAAAGCATGAAATTACTTAAACTTAAATAATTGAATCATTTTACAAACCAAATTGATTCCATGTTATTTTCTTTCTGTTTTGTACCATTAAAGCACAAATTGTATCAGGCATGAATGCAAATGTTTGCCTTCCAGATCAGAATTGAACTATGGTTGGTAAAACAATTACAAAGTAATAAAAAACACAACCACATAATATCCTTTTGGGTCTGAATAGCACAACGTCTTGTCACAGTGCGTGTAGCACTGTGGTTTGTTTCTTTATATCTAAAAAAAATACAAACCAGAATATATATAGATTATACTGTGGGAAAGCATATTCTATTACAAATTCATTGCATGAGATGCAGCAGGCTGAAACAGAGCTGTTCAAGGCAAATGAAGCTTCATAGCGAATTCAAATAAGTAAGTTATAAATTCTGCCCTTTTAAACTATACTGTGAGCTGACTCAGGAAACTTGAGGAAATGATTTTGCGAACCACAGATGCTCAGTGTAAAGCAAAGAAAACCTAAAAATATCTTAATATGCAAGTGTAAATTAGCTACATATTACATATAGCAATGCATGAAGGAAAGTACCAGTACCAGCTATGGTATACATTATAGGCAATAAATAAAACTTACAGAAAAGTGCATCTAAGATACAATATGACATAATAAGTGTGAAAAAACAAATCAACAGATCAATGTCTCATCTATATAGGTTAATTTTAGTGTGCTGCCAGATTTCAAAATAAATTGATTATCCTTTTTGTATATGCACTTCTTGTGCAAGCAACACCACAAACCCACATAACCCCATGTTCATTTATGTTTGTTGTTTCTTTATTTCTTCCTGTGTACCTGTTCGTAGCACCTGCTCGACAATGTCTAACAAAATACATCCTCATTTCAATGCAAGAAATTAGAAAGGCCCTTCGCTTTAGTAGCTGCAGGACCCACGTTTTTTAAACTATTACTACAATTACTATATGTAACTGATGATTCACCTCTTCTTGAACACGTCTGTTTAATCTGTGAAACTTTACATTGTGAAGATGATGTGTTCCTTATCAAAAACATCCTTTAAAATGGGAGACTACAAATGTATGAAACTTGTGGCATAAATATGCTATTAAAATGATATCAATTTGCAGTTAAGTAAAGGCTAAACTCTACAGACCATGTGGCTCAGCCTTCGCTTTAAGACGGGTAACTAATAATTGAGCGGGTAACTAAATATTCAAAAACACTACGTAATCCCAGAGTACATTGCTCCACTGTCTGCATTACCTAATCCCATAAGCCATCGCGGGGGGCGGGGAAGTGGCTAGTTGTCAGAGCAACTTGCATGTCATTAAACATACCCCGCCCTTCAAATCATCTCCACCCAATCAGAGGACGTAGAAATGACATCATTGTTATTTTCTGTAGAGCCGCAGCTTAGAGGTGGATAAAGTTCGTCTCCACGTTGGAAGTGATAGAAAGTATTATCCCTATTCAGACAGCGTTTGTAGTTTCTGGGACGGGAGAGTACATCAAAGACGACACTTGAGGTGTCAAAACACTGAGGATCGGCGGCGGGACAGCGACGTTTTGTTGATGATCGCTCGGTTCATAAGAGAAAAGTTTCGTCTGGACACAAACTTGTCAAGTGAGTTAAACTTTAACAATAGGCGGCCTCTGTCACAAGACCGTAGAGAGAGGGAGTCACTGGATATATGTAAACAGTCGAGTTTGGACTATTAGGAAAGGAGAGAAGACCTCCGTCAACTTCATACAAACTTATGTCCAGAAAAATGGAAGCGACGTTCTACGACGAAGCCGTGAATGCGTCCAACTCTCAGCAAGGGACGACGGTGTGTGGTTTCAACCCCAAAACTCTCAAACAAACCATGACCCTGAACCTTAACGACCCGAAAAACTTCAAACCCCAGCTGGGCGCCAAGGCTCTGGACATCCTGACGTCCCCTGATGTCGGGTTACTGAAGCTGGCCTCGCCTGAACTGGAGAGATTAATCATCCAGTCCTGTAGCGGGCTGACGACTCCCACCCCGACACAGTTCGTCTGTCCCAGGAACATCACCGATGAGCAGGAGGGGTTTGCTGACGGGTTTGTGAGAGCACTGGCTGAGCTCCACTATCAGCAGCAGATACCACCCAGCCACCCTGACGCACACACCGGCGCGACCAACAGCATGGCCCCCGGATCTTCTGCGTCAGAGAGCGGCGGGATCCCCTACAGCTGCACGGTGTCCACGGAGCCTCCGGAGTACACAAACCTGGGCACTTTCGGCCGGGCTGTGGGTTCTGCGTCTGCACCTGCCAGCGAGAGGCACCCACCTGCAACTTACCCAGGCCCCCCGCAGACGTCCCAAAACCACATGGACCACACGCGGCTACACTCGCTCAAAGAGGAGCCACAGACGGTGCCCGAGATGTCCGGCGAGACCCCTCCGCTGTCCCCCATCGATATGGAGAACCAGGAGCGCATCAAAGCGGAGAGGAAGCGCATGAGGAACCGTGTGGCTGCGTCCAAATGCCGGAAAAGGAAGCTGGAGAGGATCTCCCGGCTCGAGGACAGGGTCAAAAACCTGAAGAGCCAAAACACGGAGTTGGTTTCCTCTGCCAACGTCCTCCGGGACGAGCTGGCTCTGCTCAAGCAAAAAGTCATGGACCACGTTAACAGCGGGTGTCAGCTCATTTTGACGCAGCAGCTCCAAGCTTACTAGACTGCCAAGGATAAAGAACCAAGGGACGCTTCCTGGGGACCAAATGCAGCTTAAGGTTGCATGTTCAGCCTTGCAGGGGCCTCTCCGAGTCTGTTTTTACGTTTCCCACCAAATTAACCGCTCAGGCTGATGGTGACTGATAAGATCCTTTTATGATGAATTAGAGCAGAGGCCACACATCTTATTGCACAGACGCACGGCTCAGAGGGAACATTTGCTCTAAATACCCCTGGTGTGACTTGTTACACATGATTTTTGTCTTTCTTTTTTATTTCCATCCTACAAACTTCAATATCAAAATTGTATTCAGCCAAGCCAGGGTCATATGGAAAGGTGTGTACCTTGCCATGAGCTCAGTTGATTATGGCCCACACAGTCTTCCATCCTGACAGGACTGTCAGAGCTTTTGTGGGATCACTTTGCAAATGGACAGAAACTAAGGGAACCAGACTTTCCCTGCAAATCTCCCACTATCAGGTAAATAGACTAGAGTCAAGCACTGATCCCATCAGCGACTACGTGTACAGAGTAACACTAACACAAGCTTCACACCTTTTACTTAAGGACTCTTATAGGTATGTGTTGCGTTTACTGACAAAAAAAAACTGCCTTACTTTCTTAACCTTTACGTTCATACAACTTTGTGATATAGGTATAACTAACGTTAGACCTGAAATAATACTTTGTAATAATATTTGTACGATGTATTTTGAGCACTTGGACTGTAAATATGACGAAATAAAATGTTGGACACACTACACATGCGAGTACTTTTGTGTGTTCCGAATAATACATCAGCAACAGGGAGGTTTACAAACTCAGATACACGTCTTTACACGAAGTATTTGTTGTTGAAGGAACTGGGGCAGACGGGATATTGAGTCACCAGTGTAGTGTGAGGCGCTCGTAATGGTTAGCGAACCTAAACGACCTCCTATTGGACAGCGAGGTGTCGGAAGTGAGCCGAAGACTGCCAAATATGGCAAGTGGTCCTTAGTGCGCAATTGGACGGGTGCGTGTGAGTGAATCACCGTCCTCCCACTACAGCTCCTTGAAGAAATCATGCAAAGGGAGATCTGTTAAGACTCTTTGGGGGTGTGCAGGAGTACTGAGGACATAGTTTTGTGTAAGAGATGTATTGTACAAAAGATTTATTTTCTGAATTACTGTCTAGTATAAATTACAAATAAGCATTGTGCAGAATAAGATACTATTTATACACATGTAAACGTGAACTAAATGCTGCACACTTCAGCATAGCAGACAACAAATATCCAAATGCACTGAGACAAACACCTGTAAACATTTTCAGAAATACAAGTGACACATTTTTAACATGTTTGTCTGTGACATGAGAGGAGCAAGTTGTGCTGGCAGATTTTCACCCAGGTGTTCTTACTTATTGTCTGACTGAACCTGTTCTCAGAAATGATTTGACATCTCTGTTGCACTGTTATGTTGTGATCCTTTCCACCTTTCTCTTTCTTCTTGGTGCTTTGTATTAGATAACCTCACATGCCCCTCATCACAGTAGTGCCCTTGACTTCAACCTGACATGAGGTTAAATCAGTCAATAAACAAAAACACCTGTATGCGATGTTTAAATAATTTTAATCTGTCCTGGGTGCAGTATGTCATGGCTAGGTCATGTACACAATGATACATGATTAGATATGGGCTGTTCTGTTTTCTAACAGGGTGTTTTTATCTACAGTTGTGGTGCATATCTTACAACATAAACAAAATGAACCGCTGGAAATGTGGCCATGTTGCACTCTGTTAAGGCTGTTTGCCCACACCCACACACACCACAAAATAGGTTTTTTACTTTATAACAGAACTGAAATGATGGTTGATTTCTGTACAGTGCTATTCTGCCAGGTATTGACCATTGACTGGACCTGGCTGCCCACTCTATGTCACCTGTCCAAACTGTTCTCTGTCATCTTGCTCCACTCATCCCCTATCGTTTCTGTGCAACATAGATGTGATTTTCCAAGCCTCACAGAGTTTCAGTTTTTTGGGACAGACTATTCCCCATCCATTTCGTTTCATGTTTGGTTCCAGATTATATTCACTGTGCACATAGAGTTCTAAGTCAGTGGTTCTCAGCTGACGAGCACACCCTCTTTCGCAGCAAGACGCTGCCGGTGTACGTGGTCCTGTTCTAGTTCTTCGTGGCTGGGGTGCCAGAGACGTGACAGGATGCGCTCCATGTTGAGGGCGTACATAGTGTGGGAAGGCATCACCCCATGGTGAACCTACATCAGACCAACGTTACAACAGATAATCATATACAATTACGTTAAGCAGCAGTTATATAAACACAACCAAATGTGACGCCTAGAAATACAAACATGACTTTTTACCTGTAAAGCCTCTAGCAGATCAAACATGCTGATTGGTGGGAGGGGTGCAGGAAGACTGTCAGAAGAACAAGCCAATAGGTGAACAGCTTGTTGCTCAGCTTCATCAGGTGATATTTGAGGTGGGGGGCCAGCAGGGAGAGAAGCACTTGGAGGGGGACTGAAAGAAGGAAAAAAAGCCATCATTAAGCGCAAACACAAAATACCTAATTCAAAAGGGAGTGGCAACAAAAACATTATGTATATACTAATTGTTCTGTGTTCCATAAAAGATGCTAAAACACAGCTAATAAGAGCTAGTAGTTACCATTCAGTAACGCTGTGATAAGCAGCGAGGCTGTTTTTCAGATAAGGCTGTGGCATAACATCACTGCCAAAGGCATAGGGGAAATGGCCGTCCCGTAACCGATACGCCTTCCTCCGGGTGATTACAGAAGTCAGGACATCTTTCAAGTGGTGCTGAAATAAATAAGAGCAAGACAATCAAGCTTTTTTTCAGTGTCCTGTGTAAACATAGCTGTCATTCACATTTAATAAGCAGAGATGTGTGCATTTGTTAAATCACTTAGAAAATGAACAACAATTAAAAGCAATGTCCAGCACTGTGGATGGTACATAGTAGTAAACCATCCACACAGTATTGTGGAACACAGTGCGAGTATGATTAGCACAACAAGTAAAAACCTCAACAATCATTTATTTACAATTATCCTACAAACCTCAACAGCGTAGGCCATAGTGCAGACGGCATCTTCTGTGATATTATCCAGGCCCAGCTCAAAGGCTGTCACCATCATGCGGGCCTCCAACTGGCCCCTTGTAGGGAGCAGCAGAGTATGAGCGCTGAGACGCACCTCCTCCTCCTCGCCTCCCACTTCCCGGGGGCTGAACGGCTGGGCACCACTCAGAGGATTCTGAGGCTGGAAACGATGCTGAAGATACAAACAAGCCATTAAAACATACAAGTGACACAAATGTGACCCAGGACGGTTCAAGCAGTCATTGACCGATTAAATGCTAAAACCATAAAAAACATTAGTTCATTTGATACTACTTACATCAAACTTCTGTCTGGAGGAACATTTCTTCTTTCCTTTTGGTTTGCCAGGCTTTGAAGCAGAGTTACCTTGCCACTGTAATGGCCCTGCGCCCTCTAGTGCACAGATAAAACATTAAAAGAATAATGCATCAACGAAACATAAATGGCACCATTTCCCTTGAGTTATGCTAAATTTTTATTATTAAAAGTCTTTCTCTGGCCCGTGAACAATGAGTCATCAACATTACAGTTCAAGAGTTAAATTATCTGAAACATACACCTACCTGGTGTGGAAACAATTATCTGGCAGCGTGTGAGAATGGCCAGGAGGAAATCATTGTGAACATGCACTGCAGATGAACAAGGAGGGAAATATGACATAAGAACCCATTTTTACAGAAAGCATCACTACTAAAACTACATTTGTTTTTCTGTCCTACTAACCATTCTCCTGAGCCAACAGACGACGTGCCTCAATATCGAACTCCTCCTTGCTGATCTTCTGTTTGAACCATAGTTTCAGGTTTGCCCAGTAACTGACGAAGAGTAAAATAGAAAATGTAAATATATGATAAACATTTAGTACTCCAAATGTTCATGTATTTTACAACATTCATTTAATTTCACAAACAAACCTGCTTGATGGTGTAGCCTTCAGTTACAGTTAAAAACAGTTAACACTCAAGTTTTCTACTTCTTTTCCTATTTTCTATTCTTTTCATGTTAACTTATAAACATACCTCCAAACTATTTAGCTTAGTTGTGCATTTTAGTTTCAACTTAAGTCAAGGAAGATGTAGATAAAGCTAAAAACTAGTGGGAGTACCTCACAATGGTTTGTATAACCTCACTCTGAGAACTCATAATAAACACAGAATAACTGAAGAAAAAGCTTGTTCACTACTGTTGAAATGCTGCAAACATTAGCAGCAAGTAGCAAGAAACCACTACTGGCTCACTGTTAGCTAACAGCTAAACGACTTCGGATTACCACCACAAATCATAAAATACGGTTTACAATAAAAGTTATAGAAAGAAAATAGATACAAACACATTTTTACTCACTGCTTAACGTTATCACCAATTGCATCAGTTAGGTTTTTCTTTGCAATTTCAAGCTCGCTAGCCTGAGCCGCCATCGCGTTGATAAACCTACAATGACGTCATCATCCGGCGACAAGAACTTTTTTCTTCCCTTTTTCCTGTCTCACTTTATTGTAGGAAGAAAATAATCATTAGCATGATGAAAACTATTATTTGA
>JAUBNQ010000009.1:5685557-5701351 GCA_032353495.1 Ctenopoma kingsleyae
TTTGCTTACATTCCTTTACCTTCAAACAATATTTGTTGTTGGTCCATAATGCTTCATATAGACATTACGTTTCTTCATTTAATAAATGTTTTCCTTTTCTCCAGGTGCAAAAGAACTGTCTGCTGACACTCTGCAGTGACCACATCCTTCAGGATGTCCCATTTGACAAGTTAGTGTACTTTGACTTATCGAACGGGGTATGACCCCACAGTTATGCAACAACCAAGAGAACCAGTGCAGTAATAGAGTTGCTTTATAATGTTTTTCCAGCAGATTGTGATCCAGCTATAATGTGTTTTGTCTTGAAACATATGTGCCAAAAGAAATAGTCGTTCCAGATGTAAAAGACCTGAACTCAGATTTTCCCAAAGCATGTCTGTATTATTGGTATATTTTTGTAATACTGTGTTCCTTATACCCATGCTGTGATCATGGTTCAGGTATTTAGCAGCCACGCTGGTGATTAACTGGCTGAGCAGCCATGAGGATCCGACCCTTCAGAGGATGGCTGTGGCTGTCATATCCATTCTGGTGGCCAAGGTCAAGACACTGCTCACTTACTGTGCATTAGCCTGCAGCAGGAAAATAATGTGGCACCTGTTAGTTCTAGCTGATAAGAGCCCCATGTCTCAGTCAGCTCCTGTACCTCAGTGACACTGGTTTCAATAGCCAGCTTTATGCTTTTATTCAGTGGAAGATGGTGGTAGAATGAAATGGTAGAATTAGTGTTTGTTTAAGCCTGACATTTGGAAAAATTGATGGAATTCATAGAAGCACTAATTTTTATTTTATTTTATTCACAGTTGTCCACAGAAGAGACCGCTCAGCTCAGCAAGGACATCTTTATCATGAAGGTACCACAAATTAATGTGTACATGATTTTATCCAACAAATACAACTTATATTAAATCCTGAACACCTCTCTACAAGACGATGTTGAATTTTGACAAAATGGATCTTAGCTCATTTTTTCTTCTGTCCGTCTAAATCTTCCACTGCGGCTCATGGTTTCCTCTCTCCTTGGCTTTAACAGCAGCTGCTTGCTATTGTGCAGCAGAAGGCCATGGTGGGAGTCATGGACTCCACTCTGAAGTTTGCCCTGAGTGCTCTGTGGAACCTGACGGATGAGATGCCCATTGCTGCTCGCAATTTCATTGAGTGCCAGGGCCTGGAGCTGTATGAGGAGGTTCTGGAGGTAGAGGAGTCCCAAAAATGACGCTGATGTACAGATACACTGATGTATGTGAGATGTTTATGTTTATGCTGTGTTTTTTATGTTGCAGTCATACTACACTGAGCCTTCTGTCCAGCAGAAAGTTCTTGGCCTCCTGGTGGGTGTGTGTGCATATGTGCTGTTATTAAATGCTTATTTTGCTTTTATGTGCTGTGTTTGCCACAGTACTTCATGTCCTTGTTTTTATAGTTTGTTTACATTACAACATATATTTTAATTTGATAACTGAATGATAATGTTTACCAAGCTAAAATTATTGCCATTTTCATTTTGATTTAAGACTTAATACAGTTACAACCAGAAAAAAATCTACATTTGAGAGTCTTTTAAAAATAATTATCATATTAATCTCAAGTTATTAGAAATATTTGACCATTAAATAATCTAATATAAAACAGTTCCAGTGTTCGCTCTGCTCTGTGTGGTTACAACCTATATTATTATTGCTGTCATCACTACTATGATTTGTCTCACTTTGCTGTAGAACAACATTGCAGAGGTGGACGAGCTACAAGATGACCTGATGGAGGAGGACCTATTGGAGCACATCCTCAGCCTCCTGCAGGATTCCCACATAGATGTGGACGTCCGTTACTTTGCTGGGGGAATTCTAGCACATGTTACCTCCAGACCAGGAGCCTGGACCCTGGACGAGGATCTCCGCGATACCATACTAAAACAGCTGGTGTGTTTTTTTTAGTTTGCTTTTCATTGAAGGGACAGTGAAATTCAACTTTGGCTCTTTTCAATGTGCCTTTACTTCTTCGCAGCATGATTCTATAATGACGTGGACCCACCTGGAGAGAGAAATGGTCTCTTACAGGTTAGTGAAAAGCACACTGGACCTAACCGGAAGAAAGCATTCATTTTAAAAGCCTTTACTCATTCTGTCTGTTTTATTCAACATCAGATGTTACTTACATGTTGTGTAACACTTTATTCAAATTATTTCCCGTCAATCAGAGATCGTATATTCTCTCTGTAGCACTCTTACATAACATTTTTACCTAATTGTTGTTGATTGAAAGTATACAAAATATCCATTGGAGAGCTCTTTTGGTAATTACCTCTAATATTATATGTATATAATATATATTTGGATATCTGCTGAGGTGCCAAATAGAGATTTGTCACACTCCACACTAGCATGATAGCTAAAGAAATCTCAGACAATCACAAGAAAGACTTTAGACTGACAGCCCAGTTTACACTGATGCCAAAAAAATCAACCATCTGGTACTTACATGACACAAACAAGTATAAAAATGCTCAGAATTACTTAAAAGTACACTTTAGCCCTTATTAAATCGTAATGTGCTGTCTGCTGGCATCTATATTTCAGGTCTTTTCGTCCATTTTACCCTCTGCTTCGAACTTGTCAGCCCTCAGGAGTGCAGCTGTGGGCAGTCTGGGCCATGCATCTGGTCTGCAGTCAAAACAGTACGACACACAAACACTAATTATGAGAGCCACAGTTTCACTATGAGAAGCACATAGAGGAATTTCTAGGGTCTATTGTTCATACAGATGTAACACAGAGCTGATGTTCATCACTCTTTGCCAAATTATTTTATGTATGCCACAAATAATTACACCCTATATGACAGATGGTGTAGTGGTTGAGGCTTTATTCCTCACTTATATTTCTATCACTTCCTCTCTCTTCCATCCTCTAGCGTCACAGTACAGCAGCATGCTGGAGAAGGAGGGCGTCACTGAACTTCTGCAGGCCTTGGTTGCACATCCCAGTACACACAACGACGTTATCGGGCTTTCAAACAGCATCTTGCAAATGGTGGAGCAAAACCAAAGTCGTCTGGGGGCAGAGTCTAGAAACTCTTGACAAAAGTGCGAAGACGTGTTTTTTATTTGATCCATTGTCTTGTGCTAATGAGGTTGCAGGTAGATCAGATACACTGTTGAAGTCAATCCTTATGGATGTTTAGTGGACTAAATTTTGTACTCTACACTGTATACACGGAGTACATGATCACTGGTTCTGAAAAGTTACTGTTTTGGTTAGAATAATTTTAGTATTTGTACATTTTTAAGCCCAATTTACTGCTAAATTTAAAAATGTCTGTGCTTACTGACGTGTTCGAAATAAACTGAAGCTGGAGACAAAAATAAATCATGCCTGATTCCACAAACCATCACCAGAGGGTGCTTTAGTACTGTAGCTTCAGGGCTGTTGGGCCCTTATGATCTGTTTAGTAAAATATTTATTCATCATCATGCGTGATTAGTAACAAAGCACTGAATCTGTTGTGTTTTTCTGTCTGTGCCCCATAATAAAGCAGCCATGCTCAGAAGTAAGTTATCTTTCCTGTCCTCTCATGTCCCCTCCCTCCCCATAGATGCTAAATTCATGATATTTTATGTAACACAGCTGTAAGAGAGAGCTGCTCATAGGCAGATACAGAGTCTTTTCTAAGTTGGCCTATTAATAATTCCCTTTGAAAAGTGAATTAACATGTGCATATGAATATTTTAGTTGTACCACTATGTTCAACTTTTAAGTTTTAAATCCCTTTGGTTCACATTTTTTTAAATCCCTTGAAGGAATTTAAAAGGATCTAATAAACAGAATATGGCTTTGCATGCTTGTGATTCAGACAGGTTAGTCGTTTTCTTGTCAGTGTTGGGTTATATGTTAGAAAGGAGCTGCGTAAACTGATGTAGGGTCAGCGTTTAACAGCAGCTTCAACCCCTAAACATTCAATTCACTGTGGTAGACCTCAAAGGTTCACAGGTCATGTCCCCTATAGTGAACATGGTGTGATGTTACTGTGAGAAGTTCAAGTCATGAGAAGAAGTGTGGGGAAAAGGCACTGCTTTCCAGGGTCTGTGAGTTACTTTGTAACATGCATGACTTTGCACTTGTTGTGCTGCTGGAAACATACTGCAACATGTGACAAGGTGAAGTAAACAAGGGAATCAAAGGGTAATTGCGAGTTACAGCTTATCAATAATCAAGTGACACACAAGACAGACACTAAGAGACAGGATGTATCAAATAGAAGTGGAAGAGCACAGGAGGACATAATTAACTAATTCTTTCTAAATAAAATTTTTATTCAGTCTTTTGTGGAGAGTTGTGAAAAATATGAAGCTAAGTTAAGTTAAAGTTAAAAATTCAAACAGCAAGGTTAGCTCTATTCAAAGATAACACTGTTAGTCTATTGTGACCTTTGTATCTCACTCATTCACGTTTCATGTTAATGTTTTATTTGGTGTGTAGAAAAAAAAAACAAAATGACAAGTTGTAGTTGCTGTATTCATACAATGCCTGCAGCCTTGCTCGTGTTCAACATGTGTTACCATTAGGGATGTTCGATATTGGCTTTTTTACCGATATCCGATATACAGATATAGTCTAACTCTTAATTTCCGATACCATTTTAAACCGATACCAATATATGCGGGGTCCCCCCTCATAAAAAAAAGAAAAACTAAATCATTTTAGGTAACTAACATCACTTATCTCCTATCATGCATACTTAAACTTTAAACATTATTGCAACATGTGCCAAACAAACAAAAATATCTCAAAAACTATACCTCGGATTTGTCATATTTTGACATTTTGAAGAGTTTGATGTATAATATGTGCATGGTATGTAAAAGTTGTGTCATTAAAAGAATAAAAACCGCTAATTTCCGATATTACATTTTAATCCCGATATCGGCCGATATTAATGGTAGGCCGATAATATCGGACATCCCTAGTTACCATCATTGTAATATTAAAAAAAATTTGTGGTGCTATGTATTTGGTTTGTTAATAAATGTCTTCAGACACAAAACTATACAGATAATTCAACTGTATTATTGGATTTTATTGACTGTTAGTTACACGTAGATTGACGTTTTGGCACCTTTTTGACACCTCTGCAGCTCTTTATACTAACTGAGAAATGTAGCTATCGGAAATTCTCTGGCCTGAAATTTTACCCAAGGTTGTCGTGACCATATTTTATAACCTTTGGCTTTTAAACACAGAATTAGAGTTTTACATGGACCCTACCCACACCATTAGCGTTCTGGTATAAGAGAACAGAAGTATAGCTGACATAAAGCGAGACACTGACAGCTGCAAAAAAGGACTTACGGCCAAAAATATCTTCAAACAAGATAAATAAAGCAAGGGGGGATAAAGAGAGACATGCCAAAGATAAGAGTCAAAGTATATTAAAGACCTTTTCATCCTCCATGATTGTTGTGCAAAAATACCACAGAGAAATTTGCAGATTCCCAGTCTAAGTTTGAAGATCGCTGTGCTGCTTTTGAGTCAAAGCTTTGTGTGAGTAAGCATCTCGTTATCTTGTGCAGCCAGCTCTATTGGATTAACACAACTGCGAACCAGTCTGGGCACCCAGAATACAGTATGTCAATGCAACACCACTCCATTGTGTTAGCTAACAAGGCCCAATGTAGACCACGAGTCCAACATACAGGTTTTTGTCTTAGACGCTAATTAGACACTCTAATGCTCTAAATACCCAGAGCGCTAAAGAAGGAAAAAGTATTCGAAGAGCAGGAAGAGAGGTCGCACAACAAGACAAAGTAAAAAAATACTTTCTCCAGGCAGAACTGTGACGCACAAAAGGACACACCATCTCCTCTCAAATGACCTTTTATTGCTGGGGAAGGATACACAGTTGACAGGCCCCTGAGCCTGTGTGCAGATATAACAGCAGTAGGACCATCCTCCTCTCTGCCAAGTGGAGGCAGGGACCGACTCTTCACCATCAATCAATAGCCAGTTTCCCAGAGGAGGACTAAGTAGACCTTGTCAATAATAAGTGCAATAGAAAATATACTGTATGTAACACAATATCAAACACAATAATTTCATTCATTTGAAATAAATTTCAGCTGACAGGACACTTCTAATGATAATACAATATGATGTGATAGAGAGTGAAGTAAAAATCATTCTTGGCCTGTAATGAAAACCAGGCGTTTTGCTTATTTCTGTCTCTCTTTCTGTGCTTCACTGCGGTTAAAATATGAAACGACAAATCATTAAAGCATAAGAATACAAAACAGGAGCATTCAATATATGTACATTATGTGTATGTTTACAATTGTAAGCATAAGAAATAGATTTAACTTAATATAAGTTGCAGCAGTTCCTTTATGTTCCAGCTCCACAGCATGTTACGTTCCAGCTTAGCGCAGCAGTATGGGTGGTTTTGATTCGACAGGCGGTAATTTGGTGCTGTCATCCATCATGTGCCGTCATGTGTGGCAATGATTAATTAAAAAAACAGAAACACAGGCACCACGTTTCAAGCACCAGTCACTGGAATCATGTCCCTCATTTCTAACTTTGGTGTAAGTCATTCCTCTGTTCCATGACTAAAAGATTTTCTTCCTATTTGTTTGGGTGTATGTTTGTGTGTGTTTGTGTATGTGAGTGAGCGTGTTAGTAAGTAGATGTGTCAGAGGGCTGTTACGGTCGGTTAGAGCCGCTCTTACTTGATGTCACATCTCCCATCTGCGGGCATTTTACAGTGGCCAGTTTGCCCTCAGCTCAGATGTAGACAATGGTGCAAAAATATGAGTTAAACAACCACAGGCAGGAAATAGGGCTGCAGGAGCGTCTGTATCCAATAGCTGTGTGCATTTCCTCGTCTATTCACTGAACTGGCTCGCTGTCACAGCTGTGCTATTGATGTGACCACAGCCAGTTGAGTGCACATCTATCCTGAAGCACATCCTGACCACTACCTCAGCCTGGCTAGTGAATGATGGGATACCAAGTAGCAAATGCTTATAAGTTGCTTTGGCAGCTGCCAAATGACTAAATGTAAATGCAAACAACATCCATTCCTAAGCACAACAGTATCCACATTAGTACCATTATAAATCAATTTCAAACAATATTTCAACATTTTGGGAAATACAGTAATTCACTTCACTGTCAGCTTAGCTGAGAACATCGATACCTTTGTGTTTATGCATAATAAATAGCTTCAGCCAGCAGTCGATTACCTTAGCTTAGCATACAGGTTGGAAACAAGGGAAAACAAGCAACACTTCTAAAACTATTTTATTAGAATCATAAACTGCCTCAGTATAAATAGTTTACTATGTGACTGTGCATGCAGCAGCTCCTCTACAGTTTGCTGTCTTTATCTGCCAAGTTCAAGCAGAGATGGTTACAGAACACTGACACAACGACTTTAGAAGAAAGTGTTGGAGAGTTTTATGGATGTGGACAAAACCATGTTACTATGACATAAGTCACTATCCTAGTTTTATTTCATGGGAGCTGTACAAAACAAAATTGTTCATTAACTTTTTTAAACTCAGCTTGTAATAGTTTGTGCTGTTGGGGATTTGGCTTATATAGAACTAAATCCTAAGGAACATTATGTCACCAAGGACAATGAAAGAAATGATTCAGAGGCATTTGCATTAAATTGGTGTTGCTAATGGAATGGAGATGTGAAGTTACAACTTTGGGTCCTTTTTTAAACTTGCAGCCACTGACTCTGAGAAACTATCTGCATATTCCTGGTTTTACACAGTGGTGCTGGTTAGTGGATTATTTTTTACCTTTGACCAAAGCCAGACCAGTCATTTCTCCCTGTTTGCTACTTTTATGCTGAAGTTTGATATTTACCTTACACATATGAGAATAGTATTGATTTTTTCATCTTAGATTTGGCAAGAAGCTAAAAAAAATGTATTTCCCAACTGTCTAACTCTTTCAAATTTGAGATTTTGTTGTTCTGATGATGTGGGCAGATGCCATTATGGTTAGTGTCTGTAATGTAGCATTGTGTGAGTGTAGAACGCTTCTTCTAGGTTTTACACAGTACATTGTACTAAGAGGTGATTTGTGTTGGAGTCGACTCTGGGGGCAGAACTGATGCTTTTGTCTCCCTGTGTCTGAGCGCATGCATATGTGTGCCTAAATATGTGAGTTTGCAGTGTGGGGGTGTAAAAAGTGCAGAATATTGAAATTTAGCTCGTCCACTAAGTCTGTGCTGTTAACAGCATTTAGCTGTTACAAAGAAACTCCATGGAGCAAAAAGTGTTCATCCAGTGTTTTTGGAGCCAGGTGTTCATCGTATGTGCAGTGCAAAAGAACAGCATCTATGTACATGTTTGTTAGGAAAAGGAGACGTGTGTATCTCATGTCATTCAAACTGTGTCACTGTGCTGACATGAATTAGAGCAGTCAGCTATCCTATTTCCAATGCCGCACCCTCAACCTTGCCTGTGGCATGACATGGCCTAATCAGCGTTCTTAGCATAATGTACAGTAGTACACCCTCACAACTGAGATCTGGTACATGCATGTATTGTGTGTAGATATAACATCGATGAGTGTTTAGTACACAGACCTCAATAAACATGCATATTACGTAATGCATTTTGTAGTGTACAAAATCATGCAAATATTACACCCAAAGCCATGAGAGCAACCATCAGTGGCTGAAATGTTCAGAGGCATCTCAGAATACTGCTATAGTAGGCAACTTACAGGTACAGTATGCGGGTCACTATTTTGGGTTGATGCTTTTGGCTCCAATTGCGTATGTCATGCCATTAAAGATGTTTAGGTCATACATAGCTATGCAAACTGCTGTCAGTGAGGATCATTCCCGTAAATGAGGATGAGTGCAACCAAATACACAAACACACACACACGTAAAAAAAAACTGGATTAATTCTCAAACAGCTTATATCTGTGGTATAGTGAAAAAAAACTCCACTCACTACACAAAGAATTTTCTTAGTCCACATTTTCACTAAGTGAGATATTTTTCACTGCTAAAATTTGACTTGTCACTGCAAGAAAAACACATCAATTAATAACATTGCTTTAAGTGTCTGAGTAAGTTATGGTGTTGAGCTAGTATGTATGAAAGCAGGGATCTGAAAGTACAACGCCACAATGGAATCATCTTAGTTATTAATTACACCTGCTATTACAAGCTATTACAGTCAAAATGTCAGCTGTGGAAAAGGTCTATGGTGAAAATTAACTTAGCCTTTAATGTTCAACCATGTTAATCAGCATGTTATACCATTTTATTAACATTATTATACTGTTAGTTTATTAGTTGAACCAATAACTTTGTGCTTTTAGTTAATTTTGACCCTATCTCAACAATATGTGCCAAAAAATGTGTGAAGAAAGGTTTCTCAATAGTAATGCAGAGCACATTACAGAAAGAAAACAGATTGTGCAGAGACATAGCACAGATTAACCAATCTGTTTTAACTGCAATTTCATGATAGGAGATTACCAGTAATAATTACTGCACTGCTAGAAATTTATGCTCCTCAAATTTGGGAACGCTGCTACTACGTTAAATCTCACAAACTGGCATGCTCAGTCCAACAGTTTAATGTTTTAAAGGCATTTTTAACATCAGACATATTGTATTGTAGTTTAAAAAGCACAGGTATCAGGAAGTGCATTAATGAAGGCCTCAGTTATAATCAGGTATCTAGGTAACAGTGACAGTGAGCCAGCATGCTCTTAAACTGAGGCAGCTAAATGGAATTCAGACACCTTCACACATTTGCTTTTCTTACTGTGACAGATCAAAATGGAAAAGAATATATTGTATCTAGCCAGCACAGTTTCAAGATATTACAGAAGATAGGAATAACATACATCTGAATGAAACACTTTCACAATAAAGGTTTATAAAGTAAAATTTGCACAACATAAAACGAGGGAAAACAGCTGGTCCAAACATTTTGAGGGAGAGCCATCTCTCTCAGGCCCCTCAGAGGTTGAATTTTGTTCTAAAATCAAGTAAATAATTCTGAGACACACATGAATGTACACATGCACACACAAAGGATGGCATTTTGGAGCAACCACCTACTGCTTCCCAACAGGAATTTTGTTCCTTCCTATGTAAATAACAGTCAGTGTCACGGTCAGTGGAGTGGTACAAGCAGATCAATCTAAGCTAAATATATGGAAGATGTTGTTCTGCCCTACGTCCCAGATCACACATCTGGGATGTTGTGGCAAACAGGCATTGATATCAAAGTTCAGTGCTATTTGTGATTGTGGGCTCAAATTAATTTCCTGATCCTCCTGATAGCATTAGCTGTGTTATTGCTATAAACTTACTACAGCTGTTAATTTGTACACCATCATCTGGGCTGTATAATTCAATTCAAGAATGAAAATAACTTTAATTTACTTACTAATAAAATATAATTTCATGTTTTTCTCAAAATGGTTGAAATGATATATACTTGTACATATTGCAGAAAACTACACTTCCTTCTTTATGTACACTTATGCGCATCTCATAAGGCTTTTTGGTGCTTCAACAGTGCATGCAGAAACAGATAGGGCGCTGCCAGTTACCCAACAAAGAGAGGATGAAGTAGAAATTAATTATCACACTCTCCTTTTCTTGCCATCCAGCAGGGCCCACTGCCAAACAGATTTCAGCAGTTGGCACATGTTGGCTCTCAGTTTCACAAATACCATGGACCCTCAACACAAACACCATAAACACCATTTTTGTGGTAATAACTGAGGGAAGAGTGCACTATAAGTACGAAGCCACAGGAGCGTAGATAGACAAACGCACGTGTGCAAAAGCTCAGCCACACATACACTATAATGTGTGCAAGTATGTTCACGCATATACTCACATAAATGCACATTATAAATGTATTTGATCCGTTTCTTTCACACATATAGAGAATATAGTATAGAGTATGTAGAATGACCACTCCACTGTCACTTTTATGCACAGGCTGTGAAGCTTTTCAATTCCATGTGTGCAAACAATGCTATATAAATAGGGTCTAAAAATATATTCTTATATTATTGGGTCAATTAATAACAATAAAAGTACAAGAACATAGTATAATATAAGATACTTGTTTTCCAAAAGCCCAAACTATTTACCTTTATTGAGAGATCAGCCTTGGGTTATTGGACTTTTGCCTTTATGTCTTATAACTTTGGTCTAACAACCATGTCTCTGGGAAAGGACCATGTGATTACAAAAAGTACGGCCACAATGTTTCTTACTGGTTGTATTGGTAATGTGTATCAACAAGCAGAAGTCATTTACAATGTACGCCAGGCACTGCTGTTCTTCTGCTGCCCTTAGCTGGACCCAGATAATTAAAGGAAATAAAATTGGAAAATACTAAAAGACAAAATTCACTTTTTTGCTGAGAAGATTGAAGCCACTCACAAATCTGTCTGTTAAATATGTGATGTGATGTGACATTATCCAGCAGTTGGTTAGCTTAGCTTAGCATCAAATCTGGAAACATAGGAAAAAGCTGTCCATAGGTAACATAATCAACTAGAAACACCTAAAACTGCAAGCATCATATTTGTTCAATCCAAACAAAAACTAAAGAATAAAAAGTACACTTTGCTCTTTGATGGGGGATTATGCACTGAAGTATTTTGTTGGCTTGGAGGCAGTGATATTACGTTTTAATTCAGGAGGATTAGAGGTGCTGGTACATAGCGTTTGTTACTTTCTGACACAGCCATGTAAGCCGTTCCCACCTGTCTTCAGGTTTGTGCAAAGCTATGCTATAGCTGTCGTTTCAAATTTCATATAGACATGAATGAACATATCATCTATCTCTGACCAAAAAAGTCATTGTCCGTAAAATGAAACCACTGATATTCTTAAAGAAACCAAAATGAGCATGCTCAGAATATTCTATGCTAAACCAGTATGTTATTAAAGAGCACAGCCACCTAGCAGCTTCCAAACTAACCACCTTTACTGACATTGTCCGCTTCTTCAACTGTCCCAAAAAATAACAATATACAAAGTCATATATTTCTGCACACAAGCAGTGAGAACCTCAACTATGGCAGCCTGGACTGTGTGTTACATCACCTGAAAACCCAAATGAGTACAATGAGTAGAATGACATTCCTGATCTCTGTTGAGTCCTCTGCTTTCTCCTTAAGAGCTGAGTCTGACTCCGTTTGACAGTGTGTCAGTAGACTCCACAGACAGTCCTGGAAGCTGACAGGAGGCACTATGGGAATCCATGGTGGGCAGGAAAGGATTGGTCTTTTAAACAGTATGTGAGTTTTTAAAATTCCCTTTACCGTGGTCACTCCTGGCCCTGGAGGTCCGGCCCTTATCACTGGTTTCTTCCTCGTCATCAAGCTGTTCATCTTTCTTCTTGATATAGCGCTCGTAGAGCACCATGATAACGCCCATCACCCAGGCTGACACGGTGCCAGCAGCAAAGATGACAAAGCCGATGACAACAAAGAATAGGTAGTCCCAGGAGCCCAGCGTCTGATGGCATAACGTCCGTAACTGGATGCCCACCTCACCCAGACGACGGCCCTGCATGTCAGCGGGTGAGCCACACACTGTCTGGCCTTCATCTGTCACACAAACACAAACCAAGAAGCAATGATGAGGATTAACCAGGGCAACTGAATGCATCAACATTTGTAATTATTATTATTTGTAATTTAAAAATTAAAACTCTGTATTTTCCTCTTTTCTTCTACATCAAAACTTCACACCAGCAAACGAGTCAGCTGTCCTGAAGCAGCATCATTCAGACTATTGAGTCATCTTGTTCTAGGCCAAATGTGCAGGTTTGCATTTCTTTATCTCACCACATCTTGATGTGACACAGGATGGTGACATTCTTAATAATATTAATCTTAATATTAATGTCCCCAGACAGTGGAAAGTAAAACTACAAAAATAAAAGTGTCAAACACTACAAAACAATGTAACAGCGTGCATGCATAATTCATTTTAAAACCCTGGAAATACTGGTTTTAAAGAAAGTTTTTTTTAAATAAAACAAATTATTTAAAATCTGGGTCTTTGACTAACAATGATGAAAACTTAATCCTGCAGCTGATATCACACTATAGTTCAAAATCTCTCACCTTGTTACAAGGACAAAAACACATATACAGAAATGATTCATGTGAACTAATGCAAACATTTTAAGAAATCATAGTGTAGGACGTTACTCTGAGTAAGAGAGTAAGAGTTTATGTGTTTGCTGATCTCCTTGACAAATATCAAGTAACCTTTTGTACAGACACCACACAGTCTTAGTTAACATATAATTTTAGGGATCCTTTAATGTTGCAAAAACTAGGACCAAATGCACAAGTAACTCAGCAAGGAAAATATTATACATTAAACATAACAATGCAGAAAACTTCACTAGCATAACAATGTTGCCTTTTTTGTCAGAAAACTTTCCCCCGAGGCATTAGGAGCTTCCCGTGTACTAGACTCTTGAGTGGATGCAGCATTAAATTACCAAAAAATTCATGGATGAATTATTCAAACTCTTTTCTCCCCACTGGATTAGAGAGTGTCTGTCTGAAACCACAGATAATAAGGTTTCTCTCATCAGGCTCTGGGTATGACTACGACTGAGACTGAAAACTGACTGAAATCCACAAATCCTAATAAAAATGTTGAGCGCCATCTCTTTCAGAAAACTATAGTAGATGGATGAGATTTCAAAGGCTTATCAGTCAATATTAAACATGCTGCATGTTGGCTGTTGAGCTCTGCAGCAGCTGACTGAAATCTTTTTCAGAAGAATAATCCTGAAACCTGACTCTTTTGTTACTGTGAGCAGAAACTGCGTCCAGCACAACAGAACGCTGCCTTTTTTTTGTTTTTTTAAAAATTGGCTTCTGTTTTTTCAAAGCTTCTGTGCGAGGGGGAAGTCCCTCTGGGAGAGATCAAAAGACTTGAAAGTTTACTGCAGGGAACAGTTTTCTGCAACCCTGTTTCTACACCGACAGCCTTAAAATACGCAATCTCATTTTGCTGTTGCAGTTTACTCCATAAATGTGGACATGTGACAATTTAAAGAATCTATATAGAGACATGCTGATCTGACTTTCTAGATATTAGGAAACTGCTGACCATCACACAATAATTGTAACTTACTTATTATAATGCACAGCTGAAAGTCCATCTTAAAATCAAACAATTGCAAAAACACCTTACAAACAACAAAAAACATGCAAATGCTGCAGCGCTGGAAGTTTCATATTCCTTTTGTCATCATTTCCCTTCCTTTCATCAGCGACCCACATATTCCAAACATGTATATTTCAGTTTATTCTAAATTAAACAAGAACAAAAAAGGATATACTGTTTTAGCTGTTTTATTACTAGACATGAAGTGGCAGAAGCTGGATTTTTTTTAATCATTCATCCATTACTTTTAGCTAACTATAACTGTTTAATCTTTACCTTTATCTAACTAGTTAACCATTCAGACATTATTTAGAGATATTCAGTCATTTATCCATTACATTAGTTTTATCAGTAATGTTCATTTATCTCTGTATTACTTTTAATAATGATTTCTTCTGTTTAATCAGTGTGTTTGTCTATTGATTTCAGTGTTTTAGTGGATTCAGTTCAGTGTTTAGCCAGTACTTTAGGCTAATTATTTCAAATGTCCTCTCATTGCAAACAGTTTCAACCATTAATCCATCACTTCAGCTATTTCAACTCTTCTGTTAACTTGCTGACTATCATTCAGGGACTGGATCCGTGGCAGCACATAACGTTATAACTGTCAGAAGGTGACTGAGATCATACTGTAGCTTTCACTTCAGCTAATTTCATTGGATGACTGAAATGCACCTTTCCCTAACATTTTATTCCCTCTGTGCATAAATCTCCATTCTTATCCTCAGACAAGCTTTTCTGTGGCTGACAAATCTGAAAACGAGCATTCAGCTGGAGACCGCTAGAACAGTCTGCTTCACTAAGCTCTGTTTACCACTGAGAATTTAAAGCCTACTCTCATCCTCTCAAAGGCTGCTGCTGTGTACTGTTCACACAATATGCTGTTACACTGTGGCTATTACAAATACGCAAATCTACGCATGGAGATACACACACATGCAGACCCCCTTTTAACATATATGCATGTGCAAATCCCCTCCACGAGACTTAACTTTCCCTCCTTCTATCGCTGCCCTTGCAGAGAATGTGTGTGCACACGTGTCCGAGTGTGTGCCTGACAGCTAGGAAGGAAACCCTTCTGGCTTCACCCCCCACCCCACCCCCAAAGGGACTGGCATCAGAAAGAAGAGGGCTTTCCCTCTCTCCTTCCCCAAGCTACTCTCTGCTCTATTTCTAGACGCTCTCCTTATATAACCGCTGAAAGAGTGCTAATCTAGCCAGGAAGGCGAGACAGAGGAGAATCTGTTGGTTCCTTCCTCCAGCTTTCTCTCTCGCTCTCTCACTCACTTGCTATTGATGGATTTCCTAAACTAAGGAAACAAGCCAGCCCTATTGCACGCACCAGGTGAGACCCAGACAAGAGATAACAAGGCTTCAGAGACAGAACCTGCAACTGAGACAGATGTAGTCCTCCTGCCCTGTCTAAATGAATAAATCAGTCAGTGAGTGTTTGTGGGTATCCATGGATATGTGCCCACATGGACGTATTTCTGTATGTAAGAGAAAATGTGATTACTTTTTGAGACATTGGGTTATTTTCTCTGTTTGAAATATACTGTATGAACAGGCCATGTGTATACTACCTCTACAGAGGT
>JAUBNQ010000009.1:5737075-5752928 GCA_032353495.1 Ctenopoma kingsleyae
CACACACACACACACACACATATAAAGGAGATATGTCATGACACAATAATGACCTCCCTCGTATTGTGAAGGTTGCACCTTACAATGTGGTACCTATAAGGTAGTGTTGGACAGATCAGCAACCAGCTGCAGATCTGTTGACATAAATCAAAGTGCTATAAAAAATAAAGAAAACTACAAGATCCAATTATCATATAACTGACAGGTGTTTTTTTTTTTTTTTAAATGTGCACAGTTTTACCGTCATTCAGAGTTCAAAATGAGTCACCGTAAAATGAATTCATGATACTGGAATGCTGTTAACCACAACAGGTGTGTGTGTGTGTGAGCTGATTAAAAAAAGAATTGCAACGAAGAAGCAGATTTCCAATACTGGAATAGCTCAGATGTTTTACTTTCTTTTCTTTTTTTTTGGGTCAAATTTCACTTAAGTATTAGCTTTGATTTGTCTCAATTCTTTGTTTATCTATGGGAAAATATACGATATCAATTTACCCTCTGGTTGGACATTTGAGTTGTTACACTAGTGACACTTGAAACATGTCATTCTTCTTCTTAGAGGTGGCAGTGAAGTAATCACAGGTTTGTCTTTACCGTGAATCTGGCATTTGGACTCACAAAGTGTTTTTTCACTTTCATGGAATCTGATGAGAGTTATTCAATTGCTTGTGTAATGAATTATTGAAAATAAAACTATTTAGATAAATTGAATAAAATTACTATAATGTCTCCCGTATAGTACTGATGCTTTCCACACTCCCTTCATCATACTGTATGTCACAAAGTGCAAATTGTGCTGGGAAGTCTACAGATTTTAGAAATACATCCACTGAATACTTTTGTGAGAACAAGCTTATACTATTGCCAGAACTTCAGGAAGACTGTGTGAGACATAAATGTCCTTATTGTAGAAAATCTGACACATTTTACAGCTACATAAATGTGTTCAATAAATTATAAAAACACTTAAAAAGACAAGGTTGTAAGAAAAGGCACACAACGTTTTTTTTTTAAAACACTAAAGTGTAAAAAAAACTACTTGGTTACAAATAACTTGTTGACCAGTAGTTTTGTTTGGACACATACCAGGTGGCATCCAACCCTGACACAATACAAAGAATCTAAATGAACATAAAAATGTCCTGAAGTGCAAGATTTTTATTTGCCCCACTACGTGGATTCATATTGTTCACTTCACCTTCTTTGTCTGTGAGAACCAAGATCCAGCCCTGCCTCTGAGTCCAGACAGTAGTCCCTCCTTCAAAGAACAGAGGCCACACTCTTCCAGCTCCCTTCTAGGGGGCTCAAAAACAAACTTCCGCAGGGTTTCCAAGCCTCATTTGCAGGGCTGCCCCACATTCAGTCAGGCCCTGTTAGCCAGGAAGCTTCAAAGAGCCAGATTGCAGGATTTCTCAACTGCAATAAAATGAATTCAGCCAAAACAGCAAAAACTGTTGCACTTTAACAGCTCCATCAGTTCAGCTATGTCTCAGCTGGGGAGATGCCATGCATCAGCATTTCTATCCCACCCTCAGAGGGATGGGCTATGAGCGTCACACCATCACATGCACCAGTTGTCTCCATTACTGTGCTCTCACTGTCTTCACCCTGGTCATCCAGCGTCAGTTCAAACTGAAATTTACTCGCCACAGGTCCCCCGTCAACCTCTCCATGTTGGCCTCCTTCTCCATCACTGGTATAGAAGGGAGGTGAGGGGCTTTGGGGGATCATGCTCTGGTACCAGTTTCTGTTGTCCTCCAGCGTGTCCAGGATGTCCTGGGCGTCTGGGTGGACCAGGTCAGCCCACGTTTCCCACAAAGGGTGGACAATGTAATCAATAAAGCCAACCTGGAAAAGAAAAAGCAGGATGATGTCAGTTA
This sequence comes from Ctenopoma kingsleyae, assembly GCA_032353495.1. Taxonomy (NCBI): domain Eukaryota; kingdom Metazoa; phylum Chordata; class Actinopteri; order Anabantiformes; family Anabantidae; genus Ctenopoma; species Ctenopoma kingsleyae. The sequence continues at coordinate 5,738,956 of JAUBNQ010000009.1, forward strand.
AAATGAAAAATACCAAAAATATAAACTTTCTTTTTCTGGAGGTGGATTTGTATGCTTTCTACCTGTGTTCTCTCCACTGAAGCTGTGTGTTTGTCGCACATCGGGCTGATCTCCATCCCCCTCTCCCTCTCTCTGTCTCCCTGGTGGAAAAACTCTTCCATGATCCTGTCTGTCCATTGCCGGTACAGATCCAGAGACTTGGTAGGGTTACTCAGGTCGGCACAGTGAACCATGTTGCGTAAAACCTGCAGAATCAAAATCAACAATTAAAGCTTGCACTTCTTCAATTGGTGTGTGTGTGTCTGCATTGTGTGCTGGTAACAGCGTCTATCTTACCTGCATCCTGTCTGTGTAGTTGTCCAGCATCAGGACTCCAGAACTGGTCACTTTCTTGGTTTCTACCATTGTCTTCAGATCAGCCAGCAGGCTCATGTGTTTAGACATGTCAGTTGCCAAAACCTGGAAAACAGAAAGACACAAAGAATGAATGTAAGAAATAATGCATGAAAGGAGAAAGACAATAATGGAGACATCACCCTGGAAACTAAAAGTGGCAGACAGCCTTAGATAGATCTGTAGACATTTCCTCACCATGTCTATGACCATCCTCCGGAGTGTCTGCCTCTGCTTCTTGGTGAGGTTTTGGAAGATGTCGCAGTTGTCTTCCTGTAGGAGTTTGAAGCCCACGGCCAGGTGGTGGTTCTCCAGCACTGACTCATCGTTGTACATCAGAGCCAGCTCGGAGTCTAAAGGCAAAAGAGAGAGGGAGAAATGACAGGAAGAGAGAAATTAAACTGAGCTCTACATTTTTAAAACTCAGGTCAGGTAACCATGGCAACCATGCAAAGTCTCTTTAGTTGCCTTTAGAGTCAAATCCCATAAAGCCATGAAAATATTTCTGGATACACTGTAAATGCAGACTAAACAAATGAGTGCTACTGACTTTTGTGACAGACGAGTACCAAAGAAAACTTACTGGTGTTGATGAGGAACTGGTTGGACACTCCTGGGTGGTCCACATCGTGAATAGCTGCAGCAAAGATGGCGGCTAAGATCTCCAGATCAGTGAAGACTGCCTGTGTTGGACAAGGAGGAAGAATAATACAGAGATGAGCTTTCACAGTTGAACTGGCTAAACAAGGTAAAGAATTAGACAATTGTTTGCAGCCGATCCTTTCATGTGTCATCTTTTCAGGCATGCAGTTTCAGGGACATGCCAGTATTGGTGACAGTAATGCCTCTCAGTTCATTAAATCATAATAAACATCATGAGAAAAAGGAGTGGGCAATGATGTTACATGCTAATCAGAAAAGTAACCAGAACTTGAACTATGTAAGCATATTTATGTTAGTGTACCTGTAATGTACCTACTTCCAACTAAAGTTTTAAACTAAAATTAGTGAAATACTGCACTGCCATTTTCAGACAAAAGACAGCAAATTATCAGTGTAACAACTGAACAGCTGTATGTGAACAATTTCAATAACAAAGGAACAGAATGTCAACTCAAACACATTTTAAAGTGGCTTACATCTAGTGCGGGAGTAGACAGAAGGATGTGTGTGGACTGGGCTACGTCTGCAGCGTGCAGGCTGTTGTGGTAGGCCACGTCGGAGTGATAGTGGTCCTCCAAGGTCAGCATAAACGTCACAAATGTGTCTGTAGGAATCTTGAACGTCCTCATCAGGTCTCGCTCCTGCGTGTGCCACAGAGGGAGAAGATGAGATAAAGAAGACCGTAACAGTGAACAGTGATTTTTTTATGATATTTTTTAAACCATATTTGTCAAATTGTGAATCATACAGAAAAGGTTTTGCTTCCTACCAAGATGATTCACAGCTATAAACTAATGTCAGCTGCTAATGGTCCTCTAGCAGATGTCCCAGTACTGATACTGACAACTGAATGTAAGATACTGTACACACTGACGTGGGAAGTGTCTTGTGTTTGCTATAGCTGCTTGTGTATGTTTTCACACTTTTTTATGAGGAGGGTCTGGAAGGTGAGGAGGGTGAAGAGACACAGCACTTACCTGGAAGATGGTGTACATGATGCATGTGAGTGGTCGGTTATGGGAGTGCTCGGCCACCTTGAAGATATTCAGGCCCCATTTGTTGATATGCTCCAGGTCCTATTGCAGAGGTCAGAATTTAAGTGTCAGAAAGACAAATGATTTTCATAGTACTTTTTGGCTGCATTATCTGTTCATTACTTACCTTTGACAGCAGTTCCTCCTGGTCTGTCTTGACCCCGAAGCGATTGGCAGTGCACCCAGAAATGCTGGGCGTGTGGCTGACCTTCCTCACCCCACTTATCTGAGTCATCATCCCACCCTGCTGCTGCTGTTGGCCCTGTCTCCTCTTTCTTTCCCTGGACTTTGGAACTGGGCATGGAAGCTCCAACTCATTCTGCTTGTCTGAAAATAGAAAAAAAGACATGAAAAGGGTTAAAAAGATTGAGATACAGATACAAAAACAAATTAAGCTAAGGAATGTTGACTAAACATCCTGATTTGTGTTGCCACTGTACTGAGTAAACTGAGTTAACATGGGTAGACCTCTCATACCTATGTGACTACACAGTAAAGCTGCAGTAAAGACAAAAAATATCTAACTTTACATACACAAATATTCCTATACAAATGTAATGAGAATGTCAAAAAGGCACAAAGGATCAAGTAGTGCTCATGAGATGATTGTAAATCTGATGATCTTCCAGTTGCAAGTTCGTTCTGAGAAACTGAGCCATGTTGTAATAACAATCCCCAGAACTGTGAAAAACTGGTTCATATTAAGCTGAAATGTTTAAAGGAGGGACTTGTTAGTATGTGGGTTTGTGTGCAGTGTGTGATTCAAAGCAGTCTTCTGGCTGAGTGAGATTTACACATACTGCACACAGCTGACACTGCGCGTGAATGTGACTCCCTTGGTCTGTCTATGTGCACCACATGCACTGCAGAGAGATAAAATATCTCAGTTGTATCCTCCACAAAGCAAAGGAAGAAAATGATCTCTCTACACCTGACAGGTATTAGCTGCAATGCAGATGACAACAAAAAGCTAAGCTTCAAAGATACAATGAGGTTCTCTCTGTGATCTTGCATTTGTCTCTTCTCCCTGAGCAGCTCTATCATGCAGAAATGCAGCATGTTCTAATGCTTAGTTTGTCCACCATGCATTCATCACCTTGCTTTTCTCCCCTATGCTCCTCAGAGGACAGAAGATAGAGGTATGTTTGCAGGGCAGGCAAACTGGCTGTGAGTCGTGAATCACTGCTAGGCTTTTAGAGACCAGGAAACACTGCAGTCCTCCTGATGAATAATACAAAGTCCATCTGGACCTGATGCGACTGTATGCACACATGCATTCTCCCTCTCTCTTGCTCACTGCCTCGATCTCTCCAGTGGGAAGTCTTCCCTGAGTACAACGGCCCCCACTCTCCCCATCCTCCTTCCACATCTCTCTGCAGTCAGAGTCAGTGGACTGTCTGTATCCTCCAGAACAGCCAGAACAGACTGGTTTGATAGCAGTGAAGCAAACCAATGAGTTTCTCTATTGGTCAGCATATACTTTGAGTAATCTCACAACTTCTGCCACATTCAGACTATGATATTTGATGAATATTGGCTTGTGTGACAGTCTGTGTGGTTACTTGTGTGGGAATATTTGCTGCAGCGCTCACCTAGGAAGGTGCTGGAGATGTACTCAGACACTTGGTTGCCTGAGCGACTCATCTCAGACAGGTGGCTTAGCTCCCGGTTCAGCATCCTCTTGAACTAAAGTGAAAAAGACACATAAGATTAAATGACAATGCAATCATTAAATCTAAACAATAATTTCACTGCTGTCCCAGAGTACAGAAAGCATTTCCTGCTATTTTCTGCTGGAATATGTCCCATGAGAACATGGCTTCAGTTTTTTATGCACCATATAAGGTCTGTGTTTATGTGCTCTTGGTCCTGGTTTGAGTGAGGCACACAGCAACAAACAAATACAGTAATAGATAATATACAAAATGTATTGTAATAATATTATATGAATTTTTTCCTGAGAAACAAAATGTGCCAAATTTTTCTCAGCACACACAATCACTGAGCTCAGCAAGATGACAGAATCAGCCTCATCTAATCTAATTCAAGTGTGTAATCGAAACAAAACAAAATCATTGTGGGTTATCTGAGACATCACCAGCTGCAGTGAAAAGACATACATATAGCATGTGCAGGTGCACGCGAGTGCACACACACACACACACACACACACACACACACAGTTCCAGCCATCCCAATTATCCTTTGGGACACACCTTGATGTATCCCCAGGACACAGAGAACAGGTAGTTGGCCTCAGGCATGGTGCTGAGCTGTGCCGAGCCCCTGGTGCTCCCCAGCAGAAGCCCTGTATGCTCCTCTCTGAGTGGACCCCCAAGGCTGAGCTCAGCCTACAGCCTGAAGCTCAAGGCACCACCAAATTGATGCCTTCCAATGGTCGACTACGGTAAAAATGCCCCAGCTGAACAATAGAGGGGCTGTGGCGGACCGCTACATCCCTGGCCAAGTAGACCTCCACATATCGGTGCCCACTGTTTTCCAGGATTGCAAGCCCCTTGCGAGAGTGATGGAATCCCCCTGAATGCAATCAATATTTTCTTTCCTTCTTTCCTATTCTCTTGCTCTCGCTGCCTCCGCCCGTCTCTATAAATGTCTGTCTCCTGCTGCCACCATTGAAATGTTATCCAGTGATATGCAGGGGGGAAATCCAGCCTTCCAGAGCCCTTATTGAGCAAGGCAGGGAGGAAGGGGAAGCTCTGAGACAGAGGGAGAAAAGGAAAGGGGGACAGAGAAAAGCAGAGAGGAGGAGGAGTACGGCACTCTAGCTGTAGAGTCCCCTGTGGCAGACAGGCTGGTGGAGTCTCTCTCTCTCTTTGCCTCCCACCCCTGCTAAACACTGAGCCATGCACAGCACTGCAGAAAACGGGAATTGGAAAATCCCCCCACATCTTTCTCTCTATTGCTAGCTATTTATCTCTCTCTTGCACGCTCATGCTTTCTGCAATCCCCCTCCCTTTCTCTTTCACTCCTACCCTGCTCTCCCCCTACCTCTGTCTCCCTCCTCTCTTGATTTGTTCCCCCTGCTCAGTAATGCAGACCAGATCCAACGCATACTGCGCAATGTGAGGCTTCAAAGCAGTGTGTTCATCACATGGGTTAGGAGATGATGGGTATTAATTTACCAGATTGGGTTTGAGTTGGCCCCATAATCCAAGTCTACAATCATTATATTATTCTGTATTTTTCAGCTATTGTCTACTATATTTTTCAAAAACAGCATCTTTCCTGGCTCACTGCAGGAGTTGTCTGTATCTAAAGCACCATTAGAAATGAAGGCAGACTGTCAGATGAGAGAGTTTTCAGTCTGCAGCCCCCCCAGTGCACCTCCAATTGCACGACAACCTGCACGCTATGGCAACAGAGTCACGTGGCCCACTCTGTCATTCTAATGGTGGTCCCCACACTAAACACATTGCATCACATCACACACATGCACACGCAGGCATGTACAACCACACACACGCACGATTAATACACAAGAACAGCAGAAAGCTCAAGATATACACTAGGCTAGGAGGTGCAAAAATCCACAGACAATTTCTGTGTTGTGTTGCTGTGATTTTATAAAAGTTTTTTTTATGACAATAAAGAAAGTAATGCAAAACATCTTTATGATGAATACGACAGAATAATGGTGCAATCAATTCTGTCTTGAAAATTTGAGTTGTTTATAATCAATTCAGACAATTTGAGATTAGATGACGTCGCCAAGACATTCATCATTTTAATTTTCTCTTTATATTCTATATATACTCTTTATATTCAAGCTCTCTGGTCTGAACAGCTGTCTAATAACTGTCAAGCAGACAGCTTACATATGCTTGACAGTAAAACCAGAATACCACTTTCAAAGTGTTGGCTGCACTCAAAACCCAGATTGTCAGAGTCAGTTCATCAAAGTCAAACAGGGCCCTTAAGGACAAAAATCTGACTACTTTATTCCATTCAAAAGGAACTTGTAATTGATTCTCTAAAGCAGCCAAACACTGTGGATCTGTGTGAACTCTAGGAAATGAATTAGGCACAAAGCCACATGTCAGTCACCCAGGTTAATGTAATTCACATTCAGCAGCATGATGACAAGTCTATGAGTGTGCTCAGGAGAAATGATTACTCAATGCATGGTGTTAACACATACGCACATCCTTTTTATGTTAGCAAAGAGTGCTCACATTCAGAACAAACTCTTCTCTTAGGTAATCATTAGATGTTACACAAACACCCAAAAACGTGTGGTAAGTTCTTAGAAGATAATGAGCAGATGCTTCATAAAGTTTGAATATTCAAAATAGGTGCATACTGAAACCAGTATTTCACAATAAAATGTAAATGATATGTTACACCACCAACACTCAAATTAACATAACAGTTTTGTAGGCCACCTATGCAACCACACTGCAAGCTTTGCCTTGCTCTAAGGTAAAAGAAGACACAAATATCTCAAGGTAACAAGCAAAACAACCTAAAAACCAATTTAAATTCATCTGTCATCTCTATAAAATCACACTCTGCATGTGGCAGACCACAGTCTCACAACACAAAACAAAACTCTTGAAAACAAACTCACCTTTTTCCAACTTGTCAGCATCCCGAAGTTTTTCTTCTGCTTTTCAGAACAACATACTCCCATTGTCACTTTACAAAACCCAAACACAACACAAAATAAATTCTATAAAGTTCCACAAGCCAAATCTTGTTCAGTGCTTCTGATACTCTGCCTGCTCCCTCTTGCTATTTTATTAAAGTGGCGTCAGGCAGGAAACATATAGTGATAAAGCTTACTTGACTGACTGGCCTACACAGTTTAAGTGTAAGAGATTAATGGCTCCTCCCCCAACACAGGACTGAGCATGTGTCTCCACCTACTTCCCTTTTACTTGATAGACTAATTCACTGAGGTCATTTACTGGTAGATATCCTGCTTCCTAACATGGCCTGAGGCTCCAACAACTAACATACCTGAACTCATCACCGAAAAGTCCCACACGACAAGTTAAGCAGACTCTCACACTGATGTACAGTGGAGGAAAATCATAAATGACATAAATTTTATAAATATTCCTCTGGGAGGAGTCTTTAAAAGTTGGCTGAGTTGTTATGGTTCATTTTGACCTTGAGTGAAACGAGATAAAATATGATTGCACAGGAACAGCTTGACATCATTGTGCAAAACCGTGGAAACTGTGTAAACTTACAAATGCCCTGAGTGAGCCAATTCTGCCTCTGTCCTATGTATGGTTGTTTATAGTTTCAACACACAGTGGATTATGCCCAGAGAGTTTTCACAGTTTAGTAACATTAGAAAGACACATTTCCTAGAAGGTGCTCATCAAACGTAGGCACGAATGTGGTTATAGTAAAAACAAGTTTCATATTTACTTTTCTTATTCTGACTTATTTTTCATGATAATAGCACATTTCTGAGGTCAAACTTTTAATTACAATTATGCCCCATAATCACTACTGCAGCCTGTCTCATCTCCCCACCACCCTTTCAGTCAAAAGAAATCACAGCACCATAATTTAATGTCCATTAAATGTCCCTGCTACAGCTAGAGACCCACCACTACATCTGTTTCAATAATTTTGTCATGTTTTTCCCCCTCTGAAGACGGCGGTGCTTCAAAGTTGAAGTGACCACACGTGAGTTAAAGTTTCCTACCCGCTTGTGCTCGGCTCGGGGGCTTGCTTGCACGCTAAACCCACACAGCACCAAACTCCACTAACTGGAATCAGATGGCAGTGTTTGTCCAAGGCCGTCACCAGCATCAGCATGAAAGTGTGGCGAGGGTAATGATAGTGAGGGGTAAGGAAGGAGCTCCCTGCTCTGAGGTCACAGCGACCAGACTGGTGGTCAGCAGGGTGTGTGGTCCCATAGCCCCGGATACACCTGTGCCCTTGAACAGTGAAAACGGAGACACCCTGGGTTTGATTGTGGGTTCAATTACATCCTCTCTTGTTCCGAAAAAGAAACAGGCTCTTTGTGAACCATCTCCATATAAATGCTGGGAAAGAGCAAAAACCTGCAGTTGCTGAATTAATAGAGCAATAATATAATAATTTGACACCATTTTGTAATAAAAATGTGAAACAGTCCAATAATTTTTTTTTCTATTGCTGTAGAATTGCACAAGAAGCTAGCCTGATGATGAATCAAAACTGTAACATCATAAACTGCTGATCTTACTTCGTTCGACAGCAGCGTTGGTCAACAATGCTTTGTGTTGGTACAGGTCATACAGGGAGGACTCTGAGTCATTGTGAAAAGTGTGCATGGCCAGCCTGACCAGACGGCAGTGTTACTGTGCGCCTGATGGGCCTTATGCCCATTGTCTTGACAGTCCCAGTGACGTACTTATCTGTAAAGACTCAACCTGGCTGCCTGGTCAAAGTGCTGCTATTGTCATATCGTTACCAGGGAGCAGTGAAGAGGGGGCAGAGGGGGGCACAGGAAATAAAGAGACAGGAAACTGGTGTCACGGTCACCCGTCACGGTATGACAACACAACTCCCCATCCCAATCCGCCCTCAGACCACAGTATAGAAGACAAATGGAAATGGACGACACCACCCTGTGTGTTTATAATCTGACGCCGCCATACAGTCTCGACTGTTTGTGTGGGGGTGGTAATACTGTGCAGTGTACAGTAACTTGGTTGAGCTATGCACAAATGAAATACGCACCAAGAAATGTTTATGTGCATCAGAGGGAAGTAATTAACTCTAAATAGCTGCTTTGTGTTGTTCTGAAGAGCCACAATGTGTTTATTTAGATTCATTTAAAACAAATCAGAGAGCTGATTTTTACTATTTAAAATAAAATGTACAAAATATACAATTTGATAAGTTATTAGTAATTTACAATAAATGGAATGAATTTACTGAAGCAATGCCTTTACTTGACCTATAATAAATAAATACTATATTAATGAGGTTGACATAGTATTGTAAGGATCGTTATGAAATTTGGTACACCTAGGTATCCATGGTTCCCACATGATGAATTCAAATAACTCAATTGACTATAAATGGTCCCTTAACTTTATCTGTCTTATTTAGTTTGTGATCAAATTTGTTTAGTGATAATAAGCAAATGTTAGTATGCCATCACATTAAATTACAATGGTTAACAAAATAGACATTTTGCTAAACATGACCATGATAAGTAAATGTAAATGTGTGCATGTTACCATGGTGGCTTTAGTATTTAGCTCAAGTACAACCTCACAGAGCTGTTGTCTGTAGACTCTTCAAACCTTTAGAATTTCGAAAACTTATTGAAGTACTTGGCTTTGTAAAAGATGCACATGAGGTTTTTGATGGTGTATATTCCCACTTTACAGGTATACTTGGCTTTTTTCATTCTTAATTTTAGAGACAAACGTTCAGGTACACAAAAGTTTGTTTACCTTTTGTTTTTGTTTTGTTCACGTCATTCATATTTCATTCCATTAATGTGCAGAATGTACAGTATAGTAATGCAGTTGATGCATTTCAGCTACATATCCCAGCTGGTGAAATTATAAGTGTTTAATTTTATTCAAGTTGTCTCTATCCTAGTTTCACCTGTAATACTGTATATGTTTGCACATTGGTTAGAAAACTAGAAATATTTGGTCCAACACAACTCAAAAAGAAATATTAGCACTAAAATGAAAAACATCAGTTTTTGTTGAAGCACTTGTTTCTTTAAAAGTAGAAATCCTATGTGATTTTCCTTGCTCCTTATATATAATATTAATAGAGAGTAGAATAAACGGAGTGTTTTCAACTGGCAGCCCCAGCAACACAGAGATCAGTAATGACGAGTAAAATATACCTGTTATTACTCACTGAATAGCATAAAGATACAGTTGAAAACTAGCATAGCATACCTCTAAAGCTAACATTCTTCTAACAAGTCATAATTTTATCTCTTAATATTAAACAATAATCTGGACAAACGGATGTCTATCGGTTAAATGACCTCTAATGATGACGTCACTGAGAAAGTGGACTGATGCCCAATAACACTCAACAATGCCACAGAACCAACATTCACACAAAATGAATGATAAATGCATCTGTAAGCAGCAAAGTTTTTACACTGTACGTGCAGTCCAGCCTGACTGTATAACAGGTAGTTTGAATAGGGTAAGGAAACTGAAGCAGAACACGCTTTCACGGAATACAGACAATTATGCTATTCAAAAATAACAGGACCTCAGTCGTCATGTATGCAAAACAAACACTGTTTCTACAGTACATTTAACAAGAGATCCATAAAATGATGATGCCAGCTCACACGCTACAACAGAACGGCTGTTACTTTGCAAGTGCGTCAATGTGGCAAAAAGAAATTTACATTTTGCATGTCCTGAGAAAAAGGACAACCGCACTGCAACAAAGACAAATTGTACAGCTGTGAACAAGTCAGTCAAGACATCATCACAAGTTCAGTCTCAATATCATGTATTTGTACAGTGTTGCACAGAATACCCAATATGATTATAATAATATAATGTACAGCTATTACATCTAGGACTGAACCTGTGAAATTATTGACTGATCTATAGTAAATAACTATAAGCGGTTGTTGTGTTGTGGAGCAAATGAAAATCCACATCAGCAATTCTAACTCTAAAAGGCTCAGTTTTTCAACTCTTTATAATCACATTTTGGAACATACGGATACAGAAACATCAACCTCACAAATGCCCCGTTTGCACAGCTAAACATAACATATATAGACTAAATTGTCCTACCTTGTTGGAGGCCATGTCGCTGACAGAGCGGTAGGTCTGGATGGTCTCCAACTGGTCCAGACACCAGTCCAGCTCCTCTATAGTCTCCATAGCCAACTTCTGGTAGGACTCATCTGCCAACAGACACATTGACACGTAATTAGGCCCAAGTGGATCCATGACCATAGCAGAGCCCCCCGACACCATATGTGGAGGTCCGAGGTTCCCAGGATGATTTGATCGTACAGAGGACTGGCCCGCAGGACATCCGGGAGGAGCAGAGGAAGAGGGGGAGGTGTGTACACAGAGCTCCTTCATCTTGTTACACCCCTCCACCTCAGAAAGTTCAAGGAAGTTGTACTCTCAGACAAACTGAGGCTTGGGTTATTGTTTGCTGACTCTCTTGCTCTGTAGCCTCTTGCTTTGTGTACCCCCTAACTCTTGTGTGTTCTTCAAACCCACTCCCTCTCTGTCTGGTGCCCCCACCCTTTCTCAGCCTGTTTGCTTATCCCCAACCCTGTGAGCTCCACTCTCTTGAACGAGTGGCGTCCAAACTAGGCGGTCTGCTGCCTCCTGCTGTTGATGTGCCCCCCCATTTCAGCACATACAAACAGGCTCAGTACACAGCTCCACTGCACAGAGAAGATTTTCTTGTTACAGACACACACCTGGTTTAGTGACTTTTACAACCTTAAAATGAGCATGGCTAATATCTAATACGTTAAAACTGCAGTGAAAACAAGAGAAAAGACAAGGCATAAAGGGAAAAACAGCTTTAACTTATTTAACGCACTTTGTCAATGCTGGACAGAAAAAAGCTCCAACTCCCTCCATGCCGGATGACTGCTTTTCTGAAACATGCAGACCACTTCAAGGCTGTACAGTGTTGAAATGCAACAGCAACTCACACCATACCATCATGCCCCACAAACTGGCTCTCTCCTCTCTGAACCTCACCAAGGGAGAAAAAAAATTACATCAAACACCAATCACTGTGTTTGCACAAGCAACACGAGAGGCAAACTTTGACTCCCTGAATTGGGAAGAGGCCAGACCAGGGTCTTGCTGTGAGCCAAAGAAACCAAAGCACTTCCTCTTTGGCCTTGAACTTACACAAAACATGGAGCGGAATTACTGAGTGACGGAGTGACCGCTGAGGCCAATCATAGATGTCATTTGATGAAATAGCTATGTCGTTAGCAGCTATGACTCACATGCAGAAGGCAGATGGATTTTGGAAGGAAAAACAGGGTTTATAAGAAACACTCAAACAATAAAACATGAGGAAACAAATTAAGAAGAATCATATTTCAACGTACCAGAGGGACTGTTGATGCAACAAATTTATGCCTGGAGGGAGCAAGCGCTCAGCGCATCTGGATCTCCCCACCTTCCTTTTTCTATGGAAAAGACTGATCTCTACTTCATAGGGCTTCACACATGGAAGAAATTTACCCCATATGCTTAGCACAACAGGACAGCCAGCATGCTGCTCCCAAATTTACGTCAATATAGTGGATCAAAGCACTTCAAAGTCAAGTGATGGCGTAAAGAGTCTCAACCACCAGTGTTTAACAAAGAACTTCAATGAAATCTCAGGAGATATATCTGCAGTTAGGGAAACCTAACAGAAAGGTATCAAAACAACATGATGAGACTGACGCTACTGAATCACAAAGGAGAGTCAAGTGTCAGCTGTTTAAGTTCAACTGCATTCTTAAGAAATAATGCCACTGGTTTCTCAGATTACAAGAGGAAGACTGCTCACTAGTGTACTAGACTCATTCCTCAGATCAGACCAATATTCCTTTATGTGGGCTCCAGGTTGGAGAATTCAAAGAACCCTTGGCTACAATAAACGACTAGACGTTAAGCTTTGTGGTATGAACTATTCAGCGGAACCACTGGCATCTGACCCATGTAAAAGTCAGTGATACAGAGCAGAAAGTAAGACATCAAAGCAGCTTATGCACAAGGTGGTGAGCTATTGAGTATATACTGACATGCGGCTGTCTCAAGCTGTAAGGGCAGTAGATGATGCCAAGAAGGTGTAACCACATATTTCCCCATTCCCTCCAATGAGGTTATATAGAGACGTCTGGGAACATCAAAAGGCTGGTTCTTCCAAACTGCCTGTATGACTGGGATTTGGGTCATTTTGAAACTGGTGGCTGACTCATCCAGAATTCCAGAATTTGATGGCAGTAAACTACTCAGATCTAGACTGTAGAACAAAAGTTCACTGGTTTCGTTTTCTGTCTTTAAAACACTTGCTTCCAGCAAGATCACTAAAACATTTATTTCGTGTTTTCTCCTATGAAAAAAAACATTTGAACCATGAGCTATGCTTCATTACAATGAGTCAGGTAGTAATGTGAGCTAAAGTTGTAATTACGTTACAAAGTCGTGCACTCACATGCACACAGTAGGTGTTGAAGCCACCTCTTCAATCATAAATAAAGTGCTAAATAGGCTGACAGACATTTCACAATGTCACGAGTCAAAGGTGGCGTGACGCATTTCAGTCTGAAAAACCTGCTCCCAGACAGAGTACGAGGTACTTTTCCAGCCTGTTTTTTCAGTGGAAGTCTATTTTTTTTATTTGGTGAGTCCTAATGCTTTGGCCATATGCTGGAGGCTGCCCAGAGGACAACAGACCTCAGTGTGCAGACAGACTCTGTCTGCATTCCCTCTCTCCCCCTTTTCCCACCATCTCTCTCCCCTACAGGACCACAGACCAGCCTCTGTGAGAGCCATCAACTGCACTAACGACCAGGACCAGGCTCAAACACTTCCCCTTCTACCTCCGTACCCGCCAGAGACACCTTCCACTCACATCCACCTCACACTACCCCTCTCTGTGCTCTCAGTCCCCAAAACCTGTTTCCCTTGTGGTCAGACTGCCTCATCTGTTATCCTTTACTCAAGAAAAAGTTGTAATTCCACAATGATAAAGTATATAATTACCTTTTTATTAAAAGTAAATATGCTCATTATGCAGAGTTATGCATATTGCTTTTTATTACTAGGACATTCACCCCTTCACTGTATAGTCTTGTAACAGTCTAACTAAGGAAGAACACATTTCAACTTCTTTATATATTATTGCTAATTAAATCTAAAACATTCCAGTATATAT
>JAUBNQ010000009.1:5753028-5765554 GCA_032353495.1 Ctenopoma kingsleyae
AGTCTAACTAAGGAAGAACACATTTCAACTTCTTTATATATTATTGCTAATTAAATCTAAAACATTCCAGTATATATTTTGTAAAATTGCAACTTGTAAAATAACTTTGAACATGAGTTGTCAAGTAGCAGAGTGAAAGCATAAAAAAGGATGAAATGTTATTTCCTTAAGTATATGTACAGTATTTGAGTAAATGTAATTAGTTACTTTCTAACATGAGTAACTAACTAACTAACTGATGTGTAAGCAGCTTTATAGCATTGACGTACAGTTGATGATTTCATGTATTTGATTTTTCAGGGAGAAGTTGACTTGCACAATGACTAATATGGCTTAAGTCATGTTTTCTATACTAATTGGATCACTCAGGGAATAATGACTCCAGTGACAACAGAGGGTCAATGAGAAAGGCTTGAGTCACCACCATCAGCTAAAGAGTAAACACATCTGCATGTAGGCAAACACACATTTCTCATCTTGACCTCACCGCATTGTGAAGCAGAATGCACACACTTTGACACTAATATCTGCACATACTCCCTGTTGCTTTTGTTTGACTTCACACTACACGTGGAGCTGAAACAACAAGGTGAGGGATTGGTTGAATAGTTCACCTTTGTATCACCCCCCCCACACACACACACACACATACACACACACACACACACCACGGCAATTTATTTACAAGTGCAGACAAGCAAGAAGGAGTTTGATAATAAAATCACTGTCAATCAAGAAGCATGACAAGTAAGTTACCTAAGTCAGCATGTACCTGATGGGAAAATACACTAACAGTGGAAATATTGTTGATCAGTGACTTGCCAGCAGCAAATTGAGCTGTTTTCTGTTTAAATGAATAATTTGCTTTACATAAGACCTCCTTCCTCCTTTTTCTATTTGGTGAATTCCTATATTCAACATATTACTTTTTACACATTTTCTAAAATATGTTGATGACATTGTCAGGTTGTGTTTTATTGTATTTATTATTGTTTTAGTTATCACATGTCTATTGTTTTAATAAAGCTTATTTTTATAGTGTGTTTCTGTGTATATAAGTTATTTTCAGGACCCAGTGTAACCTTGCTACAAGTATCCCTCATCTAATCTTGAAGACGTATCAGATTTTAAAGAAAAAAATATCTCTCTCACAGAAACAGATGGCTGTTTTTTGTTGTTGGTTTTGTTTATTTTTGTTACAGACTGTTAGAACAATAAATACAGAGTTATGGTAAATGCAAGGTGTTATTTTGATACCTCAGTAAAATAAGTGACTGCTGTGTGAGACATAATTTGATATAATTCTAGAAGTGTGGTGTGACTTTGAAGAGAATAATCTCTGAGGAAGCAGTTCTGTGGTGGACATTTACAGTAGGTCCAACCCTGAAACTGCTCACCTTTTGTCTTTTCTCACAAACAACCCTCACTCCTAATTATGTTTCGCCATAGTTTACAACTGTGGTATTATCTTCTTACCTATCAAAACAAAAGGAATCAACAGTTATTCAAACACACACCTCATCAGGGCCTGTTTGACAGCTCCTTCACAATGCACCATGGAGCTCTGTTGGCACAGTCTAGCTTGAGGGATGGGCCGCAGCAAGGTTTATGACTCTGCTGACGTCAATGGCATAATTCAAATACTTAACCAGGCTGCACACTTCCAGCCCTCTGGATCCTCTCCTCTGGCTGCAAGCCCGGAAAACCTGACATGGATTGTTGCTGTGGATCAGAGAAACAGTTGCAGGGGTGGAGTGGACTACCCCAGAATGAAAATGACAGGTCAAATCTGTTCTGGCCGTCAGTTTGTGGCCAGATGTCTGTCTCTGTGTCATTCAACCCATCTGCTTATTTGAAATGTGGAGGACACATTTCAGTTTTGAAAAACAGAAGTTAATGACATTTATAATGATATATTTTATTAAATATCACTATGATTTTTAACCATTGTGATCAGAATGATACCAGACAGCAAATACTTAAATATTAAATTATAAACATTTGGAATCAGTATTGAGTGTGTATATAATGAATAATTAACTATAAAGCTAGGCAATGCTAAAAAAAAACAAACCTGATTAAACCTAAGCATTAAGTACACTCCAATTAATCGTACCATAAACCTACAGTGCAGGCTGGTATTTAGACACTAATTCTTTATTTTGTCTTTGCTCTTCTATGCATGCACTGCACTTAGACGTGACTACTTGTTATTTAGCATCAAAGTGCAGATTATCATGCTTTCCTTTTTTCTCAGGCTGCCCCAATAACCTGTTTAAGATTAGTCTTTCATTACTTGTATTTCAAGACATTTATACAAGAAGAGACAAAAGAAAAAACAGTAATGCTCACTGTGCAAGGCCTGAATTCTCAGCATTTTGTGCACAAAGTCAAATTGCAATACATGTTAAATTGCAATACATACTTTCTTGGGAACTGGCTCACTGAGCAGGTGATGCATTCATCCCACAAAGAAAGAAAGAGAGCTATTAACAAGGGCAACAACAAATATGGGGAAAAGGGCAGAACCACATTATAAAAACTAAGAAATACATCGCAGCATGTGTATGACGGTGTCAGGAAAGTCTTGCACAATAATGCTCAAAGCATTTTTTACTTGGAAGGCCTAGAATTGAAGTGCACTGTAAAACTTTACAATAAAATGCAATTATTTTAAAGGTTACAGTTTTAAAACACTGTATCTATTATCTCACCGTACACACACTGTTTTTGAATCTTTGGGATAAACAAAACCCAGTTAGTTTGAGCTCCTATCACAAATGTTAGTCAGAAAAGTTTTCATAGGTTTGAGTGTGAATGTGAGCATGAAGTTGCCTTTCTCTGTCTGTCAGGCCTGTGACTAACAGGTCAACTGTCCAGGGTGTACCTCCTTGATGTCAGCTGGGATGGGCTTAGGCCCCGGATAAGTGGTTATAGCTTATGTATGGATGCATTTACAGTACGTGTCTGACATCATCATAAAGAAAATATATTATAATAAAGCATGCACAACTGTAAACTCTAAGGCTTATTAAAGTGACCATCTTTGACCCAACTCCCCACTTTTGGCTGTACTGCTGTAAACATTTCTGCGGGCAATGTCCAAACATGCCACACTGTTTCACATCCCCTTACTAGTCAAATGACCAACTATGTACCCTAGAGTCCTACCATGTGTGACAATATTCAGCTAATCCTAGTGATAACCATCACACATTAATTGCCAGTCCATGACAGTTAAAGACGTCATAATCAAGTATTTTCCTCCAAAGTACTATTCATCAGGCATAATATAGAGCAAAGCCTATAATCTGAATCATTCGGGGAAGAGTGAGCCCTTTGTTGGCTGCTGGACTCACGGGACTATGTGTGATGGGGTCAGGATGGTTTGTGAAGTGTAAACTGCGTATACTCACATGATGAAAACTACAATCCCCTCACGTTACTGGAGTAAGATGTTTAATAGTGTGAATAGTCTCCAGTGACGCATTCGCAGCTCAGATGGTTTTTCGTATACCCCCTACATTTCTGTTTCTTGTGCACTTTCACCCAGTCACTGTGGTCACGTTCCTGCTTTTTGTTTACTTCATCCAATTTGACCTTTTTTCTGCTTCCACCAGATCACATCTGATTAAAAAGGTTAAAAAATTGTGACGTCTTTCTCTGACCTTTGATGTGTTTTGTTTCTTTTCTATCTCACTCCCTACGACAATCTGGCAATTCTCTTACTTTTCCTTGAATCCATTCTCTTTGTGTAAACTCTCCGTTTTGCTACAGGAATTCACGCTGCTCTCTCTTGATTTCCAATGCCTTTCATTCTATTTAACTATGTCCTTCTCAATTCCCTTAAGAGGTATTCAAAGATGGGTAGAGTTCATATTGAGCCATATATGCTGAGCTCATGCTCAGAAAGACGCAGGTAGTGTATGTTTTCCGCTACTGGGGATATTGCCTCACTGAAAACCCAGACGCAAAACAGGAAAAATCTGTTCACCTTTTCCGGCAAAAGAGTTGACAAAAATGACACAGAGAGCAGCACAAGGGAGGATATGAAGGCATCTTTCCTTTTGATATTGTTAATTGTTGTAGTCTCCTCGAACAATAACTATTATTTAGTGGCAGGTGTACTGTGGGCTCTTTGTATGGTTGTCAAAAGCTGATGAGAGTGATATTCTATGGTGGGACTGGTTGTTTGCTGTATTAGAAAAACCAGTGCACTGTGCCTCAGTTGTTTTTCTCGTTCTATCTTCACGTGTCGTGGGATGGTTTCACTTGTCAGCAATTACTTGACTAAGGTCAGGGTTTCTGAGAAGTGTGGAGAAGGACAACAAGAGATTCACACTTGCCTTGTATTTTTTACCTGCTGCGGAACGTTCCTAGCAGGCCCTCTGTGCTGATAGGAAGAGAAGAATACCCGTGTGCAGGCCGTGCTTACGTCAATCGAGCTTGAAGAACCAGTGCAGCAGGAACCAATATCCCCACCTCCCTTTCTCTCACTTCTCCACTCCCTCCTTCACATCTACCTGATCTGACTCTGAACCATTAAATCTCTTTATGTGGCCTTCATCCTTCCCTCTGCTCTTTTATGACGTCAATTCAAGGGAATTTTTGTGTTGACATCAAGTCAGGTTCCTGAATCATTAAATCAAAATATTTCAGTTTCTATTTGTATGAATAAAATAGTTTAAAGGAGTGCAGTGTAAACTGGTGGCAGTGTAAACTTCTGTTACAGTGTTTATATGGAGATTTTTTTCTACCCTAGTGCTACTTAAAGCCTATCACTAATCAAGAATTCAGAAGCGGAAAACAGAACGTGAAGGCTTACTTTGCATGCATGTTTGCAAAAAAATATTATTTTATATTTTATTTACTGTACAGTTAAGAGACAAGTAAGTCACTGCATGCCCCTGTAATTCCGTAATTTTAAAGTGTAGTTCAAACTACAAATACTAATAAGACAAGGGTACCCAGTAGTCAATCTTGATATTTGGTTTCTGAGAACTTACACCACAACCACAATCAGAACTGTGCAGAAATGCATTTCACCATTTCAGTGCATGCATGGTACAATTTTACACATTTCCTAGAACCATTACCTCTGACGAGGGTGTGTTTAAACTTCCCTCGTCATCTACTGGACGGCTTATGACCTTACTCACCAGACAGGCAGACCTTGGTGACAGAGGGCTGATTTGCAGCAGGAGACCTCCTGCGACCAAAGAGAAAAAATTATAAACTATTAAAGGCAGTAGCCCTAATGTACCCCAAATGGTTGCATTAGTTTTCTTTTTTTATAGCAGCAGATGTCATTGTTGCCACAGCACAAACACTAAACAGATCCCTCCGTTCGCAGACTTGTCATGGGTCAAATTTTCTGTGTGAGAGTGTCATGTCTAATCTGGTTTCAGTTTACAGTGACCCCTCTCTCAGAGGTTGTATTGACAGTGTCCACCTCCTGCAAACTCAAGGCGAATGCAGCTGCAGTACTAACCCAGTTCAGTGACCAGAGGAAGCATTTATGTAGTGAGATATGATTACTTATTCTTCCACATAATAAATAATAAACAAATAAAAAGTAACTGCTGCTGCTAAGAACTTTAGTTTAAAAAGCGCAGAACACTCTGTGTGTTTGAATCTAAACTTTTTCATGTCACCATAGCATGGTTTTTGGTGCACTGGCGCCACCAAGTGAGGTATGTTAGCATCTTGAAAGCTAACCTTTCTGTCCACAGATGATAATAATAAGCACAGAAATCTTCATTACATAGCTGAAGACAACATGCAGCAAAAATGTAGGTATATATTATAGTGCATTTGTAAGATGACTTACTTATTGGATACACACTGTACATTTGTCAAGGTGGTGAAGTTGTTCCTTACAGTCCGGAGGCTCGCCAGAACCTAAGAAAACAGGTAAAAAATAAAGAAGATGAAAAGAAGAACCAACAAGAAACTTTGACTAGACTACGAATGTATGGTTGAAATGACAAAACCAAGGTGTACAGAAATATTTGAAATTTGCAATTTGGCTCCAACAGGAAGTTAATACACACAATGATAATATAACGATTTACATAATACATACAGTACTAATACGGTGAGAACCTGATATGATTAAAAAAAGATTTTTTATATTTTTAAGTTTTACATGGATTTGCATCTGCATATGCAGAGCGGCTGTCTTACTGCTGTGTCTGAGTCATTTACAGTTTTAAATAGTGAATTCATTACAGTTTTTGCACATGTCTCCCATTGATAAATGGTGTTTGTCCACTTGTCCACTCCCACGAAAATCAGCACATTCCAGTATTTAACTTAAGGAAGTACTGATGTGAGTTAGGTTAAATTCAGCACCTTTATAGTGAAATCTGAAAGAGTGCATCTCATGAACAGCAGCATAATGCCTAAGAGTATGAATCTCTGTGGCTCCAAAACATGCATCACTTTTGTGAAGTTCACTTAAAACATTGTCAATCAAGTTAAAATGCATCAGTGACACTGGACTTTGACTAGACTACGAATGTACTGTACATTCATTTTTAGTGTCAGCAAAAATATTCTATAACTAGGCCTTGTGAAGTATTTATTTATTATTTTACTGGCACATATTGTACAGTAACATTTACATGCAACAAACCTAAATAATATTTGTGTCAATTTACTCCTGAGATTAAGTTATTTGCAATTAATTTATTAATAACACACCAGCTATTTTATTTCCTATTTTACTGCACACACATACAGCTATTACTAGTCCTGAAGAGCTGCTGTAAATTTTGCAAACCACCAGATGTCAGTGTACTTGCTTTGTTTGAGGCTTTGAAGGTTAAATCTTTTTGACACAAATAAAAAGAAAGCCCCAAAGCTTCAGAAGGTTTCATCTGCCCATCACTGTTCTATCTTTGGACACTGAAAAAAACATTAATTAGAAGATTTCTTTTTACTTAGCTCTTACCTGGGCAAATGGAGTCACAATCAAGTCCTCTCCATGTCTGAAATGGGATGTGATGAAAGCAAAGAAAGGTAGTCACACACTAAAAAATACAGAGTTCATCATAATAAATTTGACATTTCAGAGGGTTCTGATGAAAACAACTCACAGTTCTCCAACAATGGAGGAGTTTCGGGACAAGGACTTTGGTGATAGTTCATAGTCACTGTCAGAACGGTATAGGAAGGACTCTCTGCGCTGGCCATGGCCTGCCAGATTGGGGTGTAGAACCAGACCCGAACCAGGTGACGCCTGTGGGTCTGAAGGACTGCAGCACAATGATGGGCCATTTTCCACTTCAAAGCTGACAGAAGACAGATAAACAACAGTATTCAATACAGAGGAAAGAGAAAGGAGTGATTTGTTAACCGTCATTTCTAAATCAACTTCAACATCTTAGGTACTACCCTAACCGTATCTCTAGGATATTTATCTAATCATTTATATTGACTTCCATTATTATGAACTAAGCACTTCCAATAAGCTGCCACTAAGTACTGACTTGCACAACATGTCCACAAATCCCATCCAGGAAAGAGAGGGCTGCATAAACCCTAAAATAATTACTCACTCATCCATCCATCCATGGCCTACAAAACAAAAATATTTAGCTCATTAAATAAGTATGCTTTGTTGGTCAGTAAGAGGAGGGGTTGTTTTATTGTAAACTGCTGCTCTGTTTTGGGCTACACTCATATTCAGTTGAAAAAATGGCTCTCAGAGAGAGAATAGCTCCTTATGATAATGTCAGGCATATTTAGTGTTTATTTTCACACTCAACAATACCCAGTGCTATTTAAAGTTTGTATACATGATCTATTGTATTTCATAGTGTCTGCCCAGGGACTACAGATGGAAAGTACAGTAACTGATAGATACAGTAAATCTGGAACAAGCATCTCCTTTCATTACTAGAGATTAATGTTTTTTAAGTGGTCTTTCACATATGAATCTAATACGGAACAAATTATAAACGTGAACTAATTCAAATAATCTAAATCAAACAGAATTTAAATTAACTGGCCAAGATTGTCCCAGGCTTTCATATAAAAATACATGCAGTAGACAGTGTGATCCAAAAATATGAAATTGTAAAAAATAAAAGCAGCTGCAACATTTTTGAAGCACTACTATCGTACTATAATCCAACAAGCTCCAGATTCGATACATGAAGTGCACATTACATATGTAAACACAACATAAATATCTATAATCCTTGCACTTAGAATGATTGCTGATGCCCCAAAGCAACCTCCACAGATGCACAGAAAGACATAATCTGTTTGTCTCTATGGAGTAGGTGCAGGAGGAGAGGGCAACTTATTGTGAAACTAGATGATTGGGTCACATTGACTGATGGAGTTAAGAGGTGAAAGGTTAAATTAAGAATGACCCCCACAAACAACACATGTTGCAAATCATACAAAATGAATAACTTTCATTATCATTAAGTCCAGGACTTAGTTTAGACCATATATAGCTACAGTACTCAAACTCATCTATCTTGTATCAGACCGACTGTCCCAAAGGTCACTTTACTGTTTGCCCCACATTTACCCGACTTCCTGTGTAATTTCTGCTACATGTGGGATTAACTAGGCACATATTCCACTGAGACACACTCAACCCCACACCTCTGCCAGACAAGATAAGATTAGTGGGAAATGTGCAAACTCCGATTACACACATGTGCTATACACAAACGATAAACGTCATCCACACTGAGCTTTGCATCATCCAAGTTCACACAACATTAACAAAAAGCTTTACCTAAGCAACCTAGTCTCATACTCTAACATGGGCAGGACACCATAGTATGATATATCATTTCTCTGGATCTTGATAATCTGAGATGAACAAGGGCACAAACTAAAGTTATAATTTTATGTTGTAATCTGCCAAAAATGCAATTGTACTAAAACACAGACACACAGAAAGACTCAATATACAAATTTCATTTTAAATGAAAAGAAATATTACAAAGATCACTTAAAAGTCACCTGGGAGCCAAGAGGTGTGCTCTACTGACCACTTCTTCGCTGAAGTCAAAGTGCCCAACTCTTCGCCTAGGGGACCTCCGTAACATTCTTCTCTCCCTTTCACCTCCTCTCTTGTCAACGGGCAATAAAAAAAACTGATGCTGCTCACTCATACACATGCACAAACAGACTGAAAGACCCCCTTTCTGTCCAGTAACAATCCACGTGCTGGAATAACTATTGTAGCTTGGCAGATGCTAAGAGGCAGATCTGGGATGGAACACAGGGAACAGACTCACCCTATTTATCTGACTGCCTGTCCTTTCTCCCTCTATATTAAACCACTGCAGATTAGTGAGGGTGCATCCTGCCCGCCCTTCACTTGGCCAACTATAATGTCCTGTAGAAAGATATGCACTAGAGTTTATAGAGAAATAAAAAGTGGGATTTCTATTCATTTGCAAACTTTGAAATGTGATATAGTGTAGATAATTCACTCTGTGTTTCATAGACAGAGACAGACTCCTTCAGGCTCAATCCGTTTCACTATCACTATTACTACAATAATAGGCAAAAATTTGATCCTTTCACCTTTCTTCTATCTACATTTTTACAAAGTGAATAGAATGAAAGCAAACCTCATAGTGTGACATTTGGAGGACTGAAAAGAATCAGAGCCTCCCATTGTGATCTGAGTTAAAACAGAGGAAGAATGGATTGGCTTTCTTGACCCAGACTACTGTATATTAAAAAAACATTTACGCCAGCTGCAAGAATAAACTCAACCAAATGATCATAAGGCCTGATGAACATTTATGGGGGTCAGGGAAAATATTTGAGTTAATTTCAGACACAAAAAAAAAAAATTGGCAATGTTCTCTGTTTAGCTTGTACTTTGCGATGTTGTTAAAGTTAACATCTTTTACATATTTCAACACACAAAGAAAAGTTACACTTTAATAGCACATTGCTGAAAAGCAACATAGGATTTGGATACAATTTATAAAGCAAAATAGTGTTTTAGTCAAAAATAATTCTACCACTGCTACTTCTGCTCACTCTGTACTTACAATGTTTATTGTATGTATTCATCCAGTAAGAAAATCCATCTTTTGTTGCTTTTTTCTTTTTCTTCCCATTTTAAGGTCATAAGGGATATAAAGATCATGTCATATATTGTACAGATTGTAAAGTCTTCTGAGATAAACATGACTTAATGATCTGTAAATACTCTTGACTGGACTTCAGACATGCGGAAAACAGTAGCCATTTATTATCTTCAGATGTCATATGTTATTATCAGGGTCTATTTCCAGTGTTTTTAAATACCAGTAAATCTTTTTGATAAATCACTTTTCTGGACTCTAACTGACCCTAGAGCTGGAACGTTTTTGCAACTTTAAATAAACTACTGCTAAATCAGACTTTGTGCAACTTAATAAATCACTTGATCTTCAGCAACATAATAAAGTGAGTTGTCAAATAGAGACAGCCAGTAAAGAAACAGCCACTTGAGCTACATTTCTTTTACTACACACACAAACACATAAAGCACATTCTTACCAGGTATTCGCTACAGTGAAGCGTCTGTATCGACGGAGATGCTTGTTCATGACCTGCTTGCGACAGCGTCTTGGTGAGCTGTGCAGTGCAAGTTTCTGGTTTGGAGTGACAACAACAACACTGCAGGAGTCTGCATGGTCCAGCCAAAGTTCCCTGTTCTCTTCACTGTCTTCCATTACAACTAACTATGACAGCACTTTCCTGATGTCTAAAATCCACAGCCTTCCCAAAAAACAGTTGAACTCACACTTGTGTTATTGCTTTTAATGTAAGGAGATACTGTATTGTTATGAAGCCCTAAACAGAAAGAGAGAAGATAAGATATATTGTTCTCTGAGCTCAAACTCACACTTAGTATTAAAAGTTATGCATGGGTCTACAGTGTCATGCAATAAACAGAGCAAAGGTTTTCCAGCCCCTAACCTTTATTCCACATAAATGCAACCCAGGATTTCAGAAGCAGAGCAGAGTATGAGTGTTATAGACATGAAAGCAACACGAGAGTTAATAAACAATGGCCCCTAATAATATGTAGTTTAGACAGTGAGTCACAGATGTTGAAAGAAAAAGGATGTACACTGCAAATTATCATTTGATTATGTAAAGTCATAGCCATCACTAAAAAGCCATTTGATACATATTCCTTAAATTACTGCTATCATGGAGCAGCAGTCTACTGTAATCTGCTTCAAAAGAAGACACAACAATAATAAATGAGTGCCAAATTATTTTGTACCATCTGATGCCTTGCAAATGAACAAAAATGATGTTCTTCCCAAAAGCAGGGTTATATTTTATTACTGAAAGAAACTAGATTTATGTAATACTGCCAAATGTGCAGCACAATTGCAACTCTAATGTTAAAACTAGATGGGAGAAGTGTTTTCTTATGATATGAAGGCATTACTTCCATAAGAAAACTGTGACCAAAGTCTCACCTGTCAGGATCAGCTTGTGTGATGTTGATGCGAGGCAGAGAGGTGATTGGCAAGCTTGTGGGTCTGGTCTGAGTTACTGGATTTTCTTCAGGTGTGAGTGGCCTGCCCCTGTCCCTCTCCTTTTCTGCCTGTCGCCATGACAATGGAGGCAGCTGCAGGTTGCCGGAAAACCGCCTGTGGACTTTGCACGCCTCTACCCCAAGGGTGCTCCCCGTAGGGAAATGTTCCACAGAAAGCTCCTTATTCTCCTAAAACAAAAAAAGACTGAATGTGAATCATTGGGTTATCCTTCTGTGCAACTGGCTCATAACATTCCCCACCTCATAATATTATCCCCAGAAAGATTTTTTTGTGAATAAACATGAAGAACGTGAGTGAAATGTTTAATATCAGGTCAGTGTTTTCTTGCAATACAAAATGAGGAATTAAACATTACAGTGTAAAAGTTGTTGACAGTGGAATTTAATAGAAATAAAAAAATAGAGAAAGTTCCAAGAAGACAAAACTAGCAAATATAACCTTGGCAATTCTAGAGGGATTCAGAGAAGTACACATGTTTAGAGACTAACTGAACGATCACTAAGCCCTGCACACATCCCTGATGATGAAGTGCTGTACAGTATATTGGCTACATTTATGTTTTTATGCTCTTCATTACACAGACAAAAATTAACTGTTTGATCAAAGCATATTTCAGGCCCCTAGATATGCGACTTGCCAATTGAAGGTGTGCTGATTATAAATTGTGGTGTTTAATGTGTCTGTCTGAGTGTGAGGGTTCTTCTAAGGAGCCCTGAGAGCACCACTCTAATGACAGGTTATAAACAAGCCAGAGCACTGAGGAAACAGAGGCAGGCTGCCAGAGCTCATTCTGCATACATCACCCTCCACTTTATGTTCACTGCATACGAGTGTAAATGAAACACCCCGACAGGTTTCTAATGAACAGGAGGGAAATGGAGGAACAACGATGCCGTTGGGGAAATTGAAGATCGAGGAATTCCTAGAACGTGGCTGTGGTAAGCAAGAACTCATTTGTTTCTTTCGTGTGTGTG
>JAUBNQ010000009.1:5765654-5785588 GCA_032353495.1 Ctenopoma kingsleyae
AGCCTGGCTCATTATATTATATTTATATTATTTTGCCTCTAATAGGTGCTAGGGCTGCAACTTGTTCTTATTTTCATTACATTACATTTACCTAGTGATAAATAAATTTAAATAAATACATTTAAATAAATAAATACATTTCTTAATTTATTGATCAGTCATTCTGTCTAGTAAATGCCTTCAAATATCAAATGTTTTGTTCAACCAACAGTCCAAACCCAACATTTTCCAATTTCTTATCATAGAAGACAAACACCAAATCCTTACAGTTTCAGCTCTAGTTAGTACTAATGAAACAGTATCATAAATGTGTCATACAATAGCACTTAATAACACAGCTGTATACTTCAATAAAAAGAAAAGTCTCCTGTAAGAATAAAAATCATGACCAGTAGTGTTTACCCAAGCTTGGTAAGAAGTCAAAAGAACCACTGAGAGAACACATGGACATGTATTTTGTCCAGGTGCTGTGTCCAAAGAACTGTAACTATGAGTTATATTTCCTGGAGTCACTGAGAGCACTGTCATCTAGTCCCATGACATGTATTTTATTGCCTTAAAGATGATTAAAGTCCAGTCCAGATACCCTCTCTGAATTACTGAAATATAAGCATCCTTTGGCAGATGAAAGGCCCAAAGGAATAATGTTCAAATGCAAATGAATGAGGGACACAGTGAAGTAAGATGAAATAATTCAACAGAAAGCCAACTATGACCAAGCTAGTCAAGGGAGAAAGATGAATATGAAGATACAAAGACAAAGTCATCCCATCTTCTCTTTCCAGGGAAAGTGACAAGCACAAACGCCAGAAACACACCAATTAGCAAACAAATTACTGCAAAAGAAAATGATGAGACCAGGAAAGTTTCTGAATGTGAGAGATTAAGACAGTGAATGGAAGAGACAGAGCAGACAGACAGAGATGAGAGTCTGCCTTTCTTTCTCAGTAAACACAGCTCTGCTGACTCTCCTCTTCCTTCTTCTAGGAAATGTAATTTGTCTGATTTATTGTGCCTGTGTCTTTTTCAGACACGTTCTTCCTGTCCCAAGGAAAGAGGAGACAATCTGACAAAACACAATACTATATAGACCACTCTGATGTCTCTGATCTTTGACTTGTCAAACAAATGTTACAACCACAGATCTAAATAGTTTCTTGTCAATATGTCACAGTGGCACTGGTGTTTCACTGTAAAATTAGTTATCAATTGTGTATTGATTGCATTTTTGGACATGTAATTACTGTCCTCCATTGATCTCTTGTCCGTGGTTCAAATGGCATTAGGAAGAAGAAATAATCCTGATTTACTTTGTGTATTCCTGTATATAAGACAGGAAGCAGATGTAGGTAATTTTAGAATTCAAAACATCAGTAAATTTAGAAACCTGGGCTTTATCATATGTGTCAAAACATGGTCATGAAAGGACAGGAACTGCAATGAAAGTAAAACAATGAGTATGAAACGAAAGCAGTGTAGCTCCAGTGTCAAACAGAGGCGGAGTGGGTGTTTTCCCGATGAAGATGAAAGACTTTTGTTAGCTACAGAGTCTAAGCACCTCCTGCGTTCTCTGGGATAAAAAAAAACTTTTTACAAAAAGGTATATTAAAAGAGACAGTGAAAATCTAAACAGCACAGCTTGATGTTGCCTGAATGAGTGAATCAGGGAACCAAAAGAATCTGCTTCAATTTATATAGTGATACAGAGCAGCAGATGGTTGAAATGAAGATAAATTACTTTAGCTTGACAATAAACTTTTATAACCAAGATAAAATACGTTATCCATACATATAATCTGACTACTTTACTGATACAGTATTTGCATTTTGAACTATGCTGCACAACCAATGTGTTATAGTGTGTGATACCATAGCATTGTTTTTCCTGTTAATGTCAGCATTTTTCAGCCATCAATTTATCTATCTTGATAAATGTCAATTTAATGTATAAACACTGGGAACATTGACGAAATCTAGTGCAGAACTTAATTGTTCTATCCTTGATAGTTTGCTGTTGTATTTGTTTTATTTTATTTTTTCAATTTGTTATAATGTTACAAAAAACACTAATTATGAACTACTGGCATATAAACAGGAAAGGTTTTAGCCTCACAGTAAATTGGGAAATGCTGCTGAAGCTATTCAGTACTGCAAGGATGAAAGTACTGTAGTATTACTGTCTATTATAGTACTTATCTTTAAAATCATTTTAAATATGAACCTACACAAACAGTTTCTCTCAGTAATGTAGAATGAATACATAGATATTAATAGATGATTAAATAAAATAATGAAATGTGTCTGCTAAAGTAAAAGTAAAAACACCATCAATCATTCCTGACATTATTGGCCATTACACTGAGCATTTCTCCATAGAAAGTGAGAAAGTAACACCAATAAACAATTTTTACATTATTATATTTTTATAATAAGTAAGTAGTCTGTAATGAACACTAGGGAGGTTGAAGGATGATGGCTGGTCATAAAAGGAAACTTTGTCATCCAGGATTTAGCTTGGCCACTGAGCTCCTGCTGGACTATGTCAAAGCAAATGATCTGGCTTGCCTGCTCAGTCACAAACACTGAAGGCACTGAGAAGAAACAGATGGGCCGCTCTGTCAGATCTCTGTCCTTCCTCCTCTTATCCATGTTTCCATCCAGACTATGCCCTAAATGTCTCCTGGTGTGAACTGCTTTTAACACCTCTTCCTGCTCTGCCTCCTTCCTGTAAACTCCACATCAGCCCTCAGCTCTCTATCATCATAATTTTGCCCTCACCCCCACACACACACAACACAATGTCCTTCGCCCCCCATCTCTGTTCCAACACACACACACACACACACACACACCTCTCTTCAGTGTGTCCTGCCAGATAGCGGTCTGTTGTGTACAGTACAGTCATCTGTTTATGAGTCACCAACCACCACATAGACATACTGCACCTTACTGCCTCATTGTATTCCCACTAGAGCTCACTGTATCTCTGCCTGGGAAGACAAATGCTGCATAATTTACAGTAACTGTGCAAACTGCAGAATTAGGCTGTAAACTTTCGAGGCAAGAGGCAGAATTTCAGATGAAAAGAAATCCTGAGTATCCGTGTTATGAATGCATGGATGGATTCATGGTTGCACAGATGGATGGTTGGAAAAATCGATACTTACATCGCCTGGTGTTACTCCATGTGCACTCCTGCTCTTCTTCATCCTGGGAGATGCTCAGAGGGTCTCTGATCTGCTCTTAGAAAACGCAGCTCTTTCCCGCTTCTGCTCTGGGCAGCCTCACCAGTACGCCTGCACATGAGAAGAAGAGAGGAGAAGAGGGGGGGGGTAAAGTAACCAGTTCCAAAAGTTATTCTGCCTCCTCATGTGTTGTCAGATATATGTTACTGTTTTGATTTGGTGATCCAGTTTTGCCCCCAGTAATTAGAAAGGTCTGCATTGTATTACGTATTGAATTACACTACTCTGACAAAAAAGCATACATGACATGATCTGCGAGGAACTACTCACAATATAGTGAAATTTATGGAAACACATCTTAAGGTCAGAACTGTATGCTTACACTGTATATTTTCAATATTAGCATTCTAATCTACATCAATGCTAAAATCATAATTTTGACCTTATTTTTAATCTTTAGTTCTGCTAACAGTGTGACTATACATTGTGTTCCAAATAATTATGCATATGCTGTTTTAGTTAATTTTTCCTAAATAATCAATACCATCCAGTGAATGTGATATTTTTATCATCAATAATTATATAACATTACATATAATCTGGATTTTATTGAACAAAACAACCAATGACAACAACAGTACTTTTTTGCAAATTACTCCAAATACAGTGTTCCATATTATTATGCAAACCAGGTTGTACTGTATAGAAAAAGGAAATCTGTTATATTTGCTTTACATAGATTATTTTTCTAAAAACAAAGAATCATATTTTAATTGATTTGATTGTTCAAGTTACATATTGCCATAAGAGCCCTTCTTTGATATCACATCCATTGAACTTGTAAGTCCATTGATAGTTTCTGCCTGTATCTCATTTGAGGATGTCAGAACTGCCTCTCAGAGCTGTTGTTAGGAGGTACAGTATATTGCCACCCACCCTCATAGATCTCCCTTTTAAGGACGCTCCACAGGTTCTCAGTAGGGTTGAGGTCAGGGGATGGTGTTGGTCACACCATGAGTTTTTCTCCCTTTATACCCATAGCAACCAAAGATTCAACAGTATTTTTGTCAACATGAGGCGGTGCGTTGTCTTGCATGTAAACGATTTTACTGCAGAAGGCCCAGTTCTTCTTTCTATACTATGGCAGGAAATGGTCAGGGCCTACCATCTCATTCCCCATTATTCCAGCCCAAAACATCACACTGCCACCTCCTTGCAAACGTCGTAGCCTTGTTGGGACATGGTGACCATCCACCAACCATCCAGAACTCCATTTATCTGGATTATCCAGTGTAGCACAGCATTCATCACGGAATAAAACTGTTTGAAAATTAGTGTTCATGTATTTCTGAGCCCATTGCAAAAGATTTTCTTTGTGAGCAATGCTTAGGGCTGGTCAAACAATAGCTCTCTGTACAACTGCAAGCCTCTGGAGGATCGTGCATCAAGAAGTTCTTGAAACACCAGAGCAATCAGCAGCTTCAAATACCTGCTAGCTGCTCATCAGTGGATTTTTAACAGCTGCTCTCTTAATATGATGCAGTTGCCTAACAAAAACTTTCATTGATATCCTTTTAACTGAGTGAACCTGTGTCCTCTCTGAATCACATACAATTTTTTAATAGTATGATGATCTTGCTTAGGCTTTCGTAAAATCCATTGTTTTCATTCCTTGCACATAGCTTCATGCTTTTCATCTTCAGAAAGATCATTTTTCTCCCCATACTGCATGAAAACTGTGACTTGCTTAATAATGTAGAACAACCTCCTTAAGTAGTTTCTCTTTAATTAGGCTCACCTGGAAAACTAATTATCAAATCTGTCTGGAATTGATAACAGTGATCTAAACAAACAGTAGAAATAACACAAGCAAAAAACTTCCACAGCAAAACTGAAACCCAAAAGACTGTGTAACTGAAATCCTACATGCATAATAATTTGGAACACAGTGTACTACATGTTGTCCTTGTGCCCGGGTGGGTTTCCACCAGGTACTCTGACTTCCTCCCACACTCCAAAGACATGCAGTAAGAATAACTGGTGACTTTAAATTGCCTATATGTGTGATTGGTTGTCTGTTTATATGTGTAAACTCTGTGATCGACTAGTGACACTCACCCAATGACAGCTGCAATTGGTTCTAGGGATTGATGGATGGATGAATGGATGGATGGATGGATGGACGGATGGATGGAGAGCAATGTTTAATTCATATACTTGCATTCCCCAAAGTAGAACCATAGGAAAAAGTATAAGCAATATTAAAGTGTCCCTTCTTTGACCTCAATACAAACACATAGTTGAAGAAAAGAAAAGAAAAGTGCCAAAACAAAAAGAATGCTCCTTTAACCCTGGCATACATTATGACATAACATAAAGTCAGAATTAATCCACGGAAAGAGAGTTACATGATACAGTGCAAGGTGCAGGAGGACTGAGGTCTTTAAGTCCAATACTGTCTGTCAGCCTGCAGTGAATGCAGTGACTGTAAACTCATCAATTACAGAGTGACGACAGCTGACGGAAAACCACCAACGGGCAGACATGAGAGACTAATCTATGTGACAGAAATGAATCGATATTTTCCATGCTGCTATTGATTCCCCCTGTGACTCCCCCAAATTACCCCATATCTGACAGGCACTGTGTCCTTGTCAGTGTAGTAAGTCAGTGTTGGACTGCTGGTGAGAAAGGCTACTGTTAGTTCTACCTTGACTGCTACCAAGTCAAGTGCCATGAAAAGAGAATTTCTCAGTTGCACAATCAGAAAACAATTTGGTTGCACCTTCTGAAAACAAACATCTCTATCTGTGGGATCCTGTTTTCCTTAGTTACTGTTAAAAAATGACATGACAGGTGAAATCACAGGATAATTCCAAGATGGCACTGCTCAGGACACGCACATTTACACCAGACTAACATACAGCACGATCAGACTCCTAGATTTGCGGCATCAGACAGTGGGTCCAGACTTCCACTTCCATCTTTGTAACTTGCGCTCATTGAAAAACAAGCTGGATGAGCTGTGTTTACCTGATGGTCTTTACAAAACTATGGTTTAATGATGATGTTCCTATATATTCATACAAGTTGATTTTTCTACATACAGAGATGAAAACTCTGGTAAAAGCATTGGTATTCATATTAAAGACAGTTGGTGCCGTAATATTGCTGTAAGAGACAATACAACCCTGATTTAGAATTGTTGTGTATCACTTTGGGACCACATTATCTACCAAGGGACCTAATAATATAATAATAATAGTTAATACTAATATATTTTCGTGTGTTGTGTATATCCCACCAAGTGGAAGTACTACGAGAGCAGCTAATCAAATTATAGGCTGTGTTCATTAACGTTTACAAAATAAGCCAGAGCACCTATGTTGATTTTAGGATGATTTCATCATTGTTTATTGGATTGTTTATTATTTACTGTATCTGCCTATTTTTTAATCAATACAGTCATAAAAAACTGTAATGAATATAATAACTGTAACACAATGAATAATAATAATCTTGATAAGTGCTATGGCAATATTAAAAATGCCTAAAAAAGCTCTCTCATAGTAAAATGCTATTATATGTGACAGGTCTCAAAATTATCCTGATATCTATATTGACAGGGATCTATCCAAAGATACTCATGTTTCAAGTGTCTGTGTTAGAAACCACCAGTGACTCCCAGAGATTTTAGTGTGTGTAGTAATATCATGTTAATTTTTTATAGAGCAACTATGGAGTCCATTCTGCATTATAGAATCACAGGTTGGTTTGGGAACCTCACAGTTCAATCAAAAGCTCAGATTTGTAGTCTAGTAAGAATGGCAGGGAAGCTCATGAGAGGATTTACACCTCAAACTCCCCAGGCTGTTTTTGAGCAGTTGTTATTCAGCAGGCCAATAGGATTCTATCTGATTCATCTCACGTACTGAATTCTGAAAGGAGGTACAGGTCCCTTGTGCAGGCACAGTTGTTATAAATATTGACTTGAATATCAACGTGAACCTGAACCTGAATTCAGTGTTTTGAGCGGCTGTAAGATATTGTAAATAACTTTGGCTGCCGATTCAAATCTCAGCAGTAATAAGTTACAATATAGGTTTTATAAGAACACTATCAAATTCTCCATAATTTTAAGTAGGTGGTTAACCTTTTTGTGAGTATAACCACAAAAAGTGCAATGTACAAGGTACAAGAAGTTAGTATTAATACATTTTCAATTTAGAAATGAAAAACAGTCTTTAGAGGTGCTTTTATGACTACACAGGCCAGTAGATTGTACGTTGATCAATATGAATAAATCCAATAGTATTAGTCCAAGTGCATCATTGTGACATTTATAAAGGATAATATTTACTATGTTTACCATCATGATTTAGCATACTATCATGCTAATATTAGCTAATTTGGACTACTTTGTATTTTGAGTACAAAGTACGGTAACCTTAGGCTGATAGGAATCACACTATTTTAAATAAGTGCTTAAACTATTTCAGAAATTTCAGAAGCAGTACTAGTATTGTTTTCATTGTGCAAAGCATCAATGCATTAATATCAGTAGTGGTGGGTAGGTGTAATTATTCATTTGTGAAGCTTCATGACTGTAAGAGCAGATCACCAGTGAAAAGGTAAAGAAAAGTCACTTTGTCTACACGGCATCCAAAACACAGAGGAGCACATGCTTGGTGCACATTGCACCCAAAAGGCACTATAATCTGTAACTATGCAGTTGTTATGTCAGTTGTTGGCTTCTAAGACACCACCAATTGTGAATTCAGGTTGCATACATTATGTATCATTTGTTCGAAGGTCACGGTATCTCCTAGGAATTGACTAGTGTGAGCAAAACCATCACAAGCTCACAGAGCCCAAGGTAACATCTTCAAATTCCTTCTTTAGCTATACCAACGTCTGACAGTACATTTGTAATGAGAGAAATTATAGAGAAAGTATTCATCTCCATTGTCAATCTCTACATTTGCAGCATATTGTCTAGCTATAAATACTTTAGCACACTTTACATCGTGATGTTCATGTTCATTCCGAAGGATTTTCACTGTAAAGTTGGAACTTCCTTTTTTCAGGCAGATTTATTGCACTACATAGTCTAGTGTCTTTAAACAACACATTAGTAACCACAATCTTCCCGTTAAAATTTGTAAAATGCTATATGCTTTTCCACAATTATTTTCTGTTCATTCTTGTTCTCTGATATCAGAGCTCTGTGTTCTGTCTATGTATGCAAGGAATGAATGAGCTTTTGAGACTGTGAAGAGCATTTAAACCTAAAACCAAGAGACCACTCAATTCAAAGAAGATCACTGAACAAAAGATTTAAAGTGCAGTGGTGTCTCATTTAAACAGACTGCTGCCTCCACTTTATAGAGAAACAAGCTTTAAGTGGCCTCTCATCCTCGTAACCTCAGCAATAGGTTATCTCCATATCGGTGCCCATACCTCTACAAATAATTGATTGTTGGTGTGAAATAGGCAATAGAATGCATGGTCATGAGGCAGCACTCGAGATGCTGACCGTAAGCATTTGACATGGATTTTTGAAAAGAACACCACAGATTACTTTGCTAGGCATATATCACTGCTGTAACAGAGAACTCTACAAAAAAAAACTACATTAGGATCCAACACTACAACAGTGCAGCAGCCATGTGTATGTGGCAGACCAGTGACCTGTTCAGATCAAACCCACCAAATCCACCACTTATAAGTGAGAAGGATAAGTAAGAAGTGAGAAGAACAAGTTGGTATGGACAATGCGTGGATGTAAATATGTATATTTCAACATTACACTCTATGTTTTTCCAGTATAAGCTTAATACTGAGAATGGACAAGACAATAAGAGACTACGTTGCTGCCCATTTCACCAGTCAATCTATGTCACACAGTGTGTAGCACAACAGACAGCTGTGCAGGATGAGTCAGTAGTTGTCATACATTTAAAGTGCCAGACACCCACACAAAGCCAGCTTTTGTGGCACCAAAACAAAGGAGCCTCAAGAAATTATGTGTGGAACTGCAGTAATATTATGCTCCATTACTCTGTAGTGCAATAAGAGCTTTCTAAGTCAACTGTGTGACCATCTTTGAGGTCGTAACTCTTCAACACTAACATCTGACTTTTTTTTTAAGTTACTGTCACATGAAGTCATGTCACATTAAAAACAGTAACTCAAAGAACATGCCATGCACTTAAATGAGATGACTTGACTTACCCAGCTTTGATCCACTCAGTGGAAAATGAATTTGTATTTTATGCAAGGTTACAAATAGTCATCAAATTGTGAGGACTAAATGAAGTAAGCAACACTGGTCACAAGATACGACAATGGTTGACGAAAAGCAGAAGGTCCTGTTTAACTGTTGGGTCCGCCCATATTTATTCAATCAAAACAACGCCACACCCATTTTATTCACACCTCGGGAACAGCGTTTTGAACACAAAGCATGTCTACTGATGACATTACTCATCTATACCAATTTAAAACCTGCTACTCCCAGTCACCGATATTCATTGTCCAAAAAAATACATTAAAATGTTGTCTGTCAGATCTTCTCAAAATAGCATTGGGGTTATTTTCTGAAACTGAACTAAAGTTTAATGGCCAAATAAAAGAGACAGTGGAATCTTCTATCCAAGACATATTCCCCTCTGCCTCTGACCCTGAAAATTATAGACATGGCTCTGACTGAAATGACTGTTGGAAACTAAAATACAGCTCACTGTGCAACATAGATCAAGGACATATATAATAACATTATATTTTATCATATTGCATGTACTGAAATGATTTTACTGACACACTTCGAAAGCATGTTGATATTTAACTTTTTTGTCATGACTAATCTCTCAGAAATGTAGCTGTAGTTCAAGAAAATGACAGTTGACAAATCATACAAGCAAATACAGATATTTGCCAGAAGGAAAAGAAAGAAAAGGTTAGGCCATTCTCTTTTGGTACCCAGCTTAGAAAATGAGCTGCCTGGAGAAGCTTCTTATTTTTAAATGTACAGTTACTACTACTTAGAGTGCACCAACAGAAGTAGCAAGCATAAAAGTGCTTGTAGTATTGTTGCAATTAGTTCATTTACAATAATACTGTAGTTTGCAGCCGTTTCTTTCATTTGGCTTGTAATTATCTCTATGACAACAAAGTTATTTCACATGTAGAGCTCTGTTCTTCAGACATGGATTAACAGGTTAGCGAGATAATATTGTTGAAGATTTGTGATCTGTGTGATAAATTAATTTACTCACAATAAAGTTGCCTGAGCCTGTGGCTCAGAGGATGAGGACCCACTTTTAGTGCTCCCTATAATGGGCTGACGAGCATTCTAAAAGCTTGGTATCAAGTCCGTACCTGCTGGTCTTCCCCATTTTCCTTTTGTCTGCCTTTTCCTTGAAAGCACACAGGAAGCTATTTGTCTTTAAAGACAAAGGGATCTAGTTGACCTGATGCCTTTAACAAGGTAATAGTGCTAAGAGTAATAAGGCGCCAATATGGAGAATTTTCTTGTGACTTCATTTACCTTCAACTGTCCCCAGGTACTTGTTGTGCTTATTCTGCACTTGTTCTAAATATACAGTAACAGTAAAGTTATATCAGTGAACATGCAATCATGGTGCTGATAAGGATTTATATTGTTTGGCTCCATCTTGAAGCATTTTTGCCACTTGTGCCAAGTTCCCACTTTAAATTCTTCTTGCTCTGAAAAAAATAAAAAAAACGATCTCTCTGTGTCTTTTTTCTTTAGAATGTAATGGGAATGGCGAAAGATAGACGACAATGGGAAACCTGCTAATCGCGAGAAACAGGTAGATGAGCTGGTAGGCTACTGCACTAAATGAGCACAGACATTCACAGACAGTTAAACACAGCAAACAAAATATATGACTGTATTCACTACAGTAAACTGTAAACACCATCTGTTTCTTTCAGTTTTTCACTTGACATTCATGACCTGTGCAACTAACCCTTGTGTGTAGCAGAGTGTTAGTTGGTTAGGTTTGCAAGAAAATTTTTGGTTAAGAACTGTATGCCAAAGAAAAATAGGTTGCTGCAAGGTTGCAATAACTTCTAAGGCACACATTCTGTTATCTCTTCTAATCTTATCCGTCCTTCCCACACTGTTTGTGTGGGCATGTCGTACACACAAAGCAGTTGTTGTACTGGTGCAGGTGTCCTTCTACTTACAGAGTAAGTCAGTTACAAAAGAAAATGCTGAATAATGTATACATTCTAGTTTACTGAAATTATTTGAGAAACAGACAATATGAGGATGTAAAATATGGCTCCACCAGAGTTCTTTCCCATTTAAAAACACTTCCCTAAAAGTTACTCTGTAATTTGGAGGCCAAAAGTACACAGCATATCACATGATATCAAGAATGACTGTGAGGAAAGAAAGTTTACAAAGCATTTATTAATATGTTTGGGTGAAAGCACTATGTCTACATCATATAAGTGGACAAAGTAAGACAAGGGGAGTATGTCATTATTATTAAATACCATAAAACTCACTTAACATTCTCCATACATGTTCCTAAAAATTCATTTTAGTAAATATAAATGTTCACTTAATGTTTCTAAATTTAAATAGGCATTTAGCCATCTGGAAAAATGTCATCATAATTTCTTCTATTATGCAAATTATGCAGATGGCTATCAAGGATCACTGAACAGTTTTACAAAGTTTTTAACTCTCACCCCAAATCCAAACTGCCAATCAACACTTGTCAGCTTCTATCACTTGTCACTGAATACAAAAACAAAGTCAGAGAGGAAACTTTTCCTTTGTATTTGTATTCAGCGCAGTGGAGCAGATTCCAACAGAAATGAACTTTCCAGATGAATGAAGACTGAGAGGAGTTTGTTGAGGAGGAAGAGAAACAACACACCAATTTATGGCAGCTGAAACATGACGTCACTGTAGAGGCCACATGCAGAGAACCCACTGCCCTGCTGTGCAGACACAGAAAGAGAGAAAGAAAGAGACTGGACAGAACAGACTGTATGAGCCTGATACCACATGTTACAAAATCATTTTAGGATTGTTGTGCTATCACACCATGTGTTTGTCATGTTGACATTATAAGGATAATCACCGCTCATGCCATGAAAAGGTCACTCTTTCAATCTGACACAAAAACTGGGAAGGCAAACTAGTTTCTTACAAAACTATTAATATATTTAAATTTTGGAAACATATATAAACACTAATCTGTCCTTTGTGTGAAGTTAAATTACACATACTGAATAGCTGATGTACTGTACACCATAATGTACACCTTTAGCATTATTCAGCATTCATCACAGATACGTTGTTCTAATTAGATGAAAGAGATGAATAAGTGCCTAGTTCAGCTCAAGCTTTTAGTGTTGATTAACTGTGTTAAGACAGAGTCTTATCAGGCTGTCTGAAAGGAAAAGAAAGAAATGAGAGATAATTGGTGGCCAGCACATATGGTAACGGTGACACTGGATGAGTCACAGTTTGATTGCCGTTGCTGAATGAAAAGCCCAATAATTAGGAATGAGAGCCACCCTGTTGAATTCAACCCCCCACCCTTCCCACCACATGCAGACACACACATACTAATTACCCCATTGTATTCAAATCACCCTATTCAACATCCACTGAGGTAATTCAATTCATCAGTTATCCATTCAGTACATGAAACTTTCAATTGTCAGCTGCAGAAATTAAAGTTTAAACAGTGAGAAATAACAAATGGCAAGTGAGAAGGTAACAGAAGGCCTGTTGCCCAGAGGGCTCTTAGTGAAGGGCAAACTTCATGTCAACATGGCTGCAAATCCTTCAGATTACATCTGAGATAGACATACATTAAGGCAACAAGGTAATATGATCCTCCAGGCCCTTTACACATAGGGTAGCTGATTATAGCCTACTCTACCTATATTTATATTATTATCTGTACTAGGACTAAGGCTAACAATTGTTATTAATCAATAATTTCGCAAAACACAAAAACAGTCAGTTTATTATAATTAATCACTTTTCAGAAGATGGAACTATGAGATTTTTAACATCTTTGTTTGAAAATTACTAAAACATAGACATAAATAAATGATCAAAATAGTATCACTGTAAATATTTAAGAAAGGCGCTTTCTGCAATAGCAACTTACAAGTGAGGTACAAAGTAAAGCAATAAGTAAGTCAGGGAGAAGACATGAAAGCAAAGTGCCATGAGAGGAAATGTTTTGGTTTTGTGAAACATTAAGTGTCAGTTAGGGAAGATTAGATTTGTCTGTAGAGGAAGTTGCAAAAGAGTTACATCTTCAACTGTTTTTTGAATACTGGAAGTGAAGCTGCATGGCATGCACAGTTATCCACTACATCTTATGCTGTGTAGTGAAGAAATAACTCAAAGTACAAAGAAAAGATGATCTCTTCTGCTTGAAAGTCAATGAATGACTTGCAGCAAACCACAAAATCCCCTCTCAGATGCTGTACTCACAGATGAAGCTCTTCTCCTTGAGACAGTGGTGACAGGAGGAGCCGGAATTCACGTCAGCAGATTGTCGGACTGGAAGACAAAGAATGTATAGATTACAATTTCAGATTTCACATAGCACAGCAAAATATTTAAAAGAAAAACATGACAGTACTCTAGCCAACTGCAACTATGTGATTGATCTTACAGGCACTGTACCGTATCTCCTGTCCCATAAGCAGCATAGAGATATTTGAATTCACAGAATTTGCATAAATGAATAAAAGGTAGAGTATAAAGTACTTTTAATAGGTCAGAGTAACAACGAAAACACATTTTAAACTGTAAAAGCCAAGAGTGTAAAAGTGGCGGTGTTACAGTTCTTGTTAGCGATCCAACACATAGAAATACACAAACTGCACACACACAATATACAATACTTTCTGTATTCACAATCACAGTGATTCTTCACCTCTGCTCCCAGTGTGACAAACACTCTCCTAGTCCTTAAAAAACTAAATGCCTATTGAAGACACAACATGTGTTCATCAGCTAGAAGTGAAACCCCAATGTTCACAAAAGGTAGTGACCACATCAACAGAGAGCAGCCAGTAAGTGAGTCATCAGTATGGCACCCAGGGGCCCTTTTAACAAGAAGCTCGATGTATGTGCCCTGTTGTTTCAACACTGACTGAGAATAAAAGGACAGTCAGCAGTTGAGTTCACACCACACAACTGGGCACACTACAAAACCGCTATGGTTTGGGTATAAAGTTAAATACAGATCAATTTAACAAGTGTAATGTGATGGTATGGCATGTCTGTGTCACTGCTCTGGTATAATAGAGCTTGTGTGGAATGGCAAAGTGATGAGCTCTAAAACATAGAATAACACAGATCCCAATGAGGTTAGCATATTCTTTTCCAACAGAGAACTGCATATTTAGGGTTTCTGCAAGTTTTTTAAGAACTTTAAGAACTGTCAACCTTTAACTTTTACCCGGGTTTCTCCATTTATTAACTCACATATGATGTGTGTTAAATGACTTATTATGAGCATACATACAGTGATTAGATCAAAGTTTGAAAGGCTGAGCACAAACACTAAGGAGATGATGAATGTCCTACTGTCGTTCCCAGTCGCACCTATTTAAGAGACTGTTAAAGATCATAATCAAGTCTCTATATTGAAACAAGTTAGACACACTTGTATCCACCGGGGAGAAATAATCAGCCTAACTAGTGCTATTTATCTTCTGGAAATCTTTATTTACCTTATTTGACTCATTGCTAAATGGATAGTGATTGATAGTGTAAATGCATATAACACTTACTGATTTATGGGCCAACCAGTGTTCCCCAGACTTCACACACACAATTTACACACATCACCCACAAATGTCCCAAAATTCAAATGTATTTCAGAATCATTTGTTTCTCTGTATTTACATTTAACCCACCAGAATTTGAGCAATCACTAAAGGGGAACGTCTCTTATCTTGCATCACTTTACCATCATAAGTTACACATTTGTGTAGGCTGTATCCAGAGCAGCACTTCATTTAGAAATGTGTTTCAAACTAGACTACTACTGACAGAACTGAGCAAGTCGACTGTCAAAAAGGAAGAGAGATGCCCACGATCAAAGTCCTGAGAGTGACGAGGATCACAGCCTCTTGCACAGACAGACAAGGAGCGTGTACGTGATGTGGCTCAATCTGAGGACTTTTGGTGCAACTCGAGATATCTGATCGTGTTTCTGCGAGTACAGCTTATGTACAGCTCAAATGACTGTAACCTGCCACCGGAGCATCGTGTAAATCAGTTTTAACAAATCTCGGAGCCAAAGAAATTGTTGTTGTTTCATCATAAATTACTTTTAAGGCGGATGTTGTTGGCAAATTAGCATAACTTCTGAATGTAGCGTGGATTATAAATTAGGGTGCAAGACCCACGTTACTACACAGAGTAAAAAAAATGTCGAAAAACAGCTGTATTAACAAAATACATTAAAATATCATTGAGAATTAAGGCACATTAACACTGGACTGTATCTATCACAGCGTAGTTAAAGAGGCCCGCACTCACCGTTGCTTTATCCTCTCCCTCACGCGCAGCTACCGTTACGTGACACAGCGCAGCCTCCTGTTTCTCTGCCGCGCGACTGGAGCACGCGCCCCCTTTTATCAGGTTCCATTTGTGCCGTTCGCGCTCGTTCCCCTTCCCGAGCCGGTGAGCGCATCGATTGGCTTTTACACCGACGACGCAAATCCTTCCGTTTACCAATGGCTGTCAGCGCGCTCTCTGCCTTCCCATTGCCGCCCGCCCGCTGCCCTGCGTCCCTTTGATTTCCAGCCAGTGGAGGATATGGATCTGTTCCCTCCACTCCCCCGGTTTAATGAGGCTACAGCCCTTTGGCTTTCAGTCTCTCATTGATTTCCCGATGTGTTTTAGTTGATCGTCTCTTTAAATAACAGTAATTAAAGTTATCCACATAGTGTGTCTTTAAATTAAACCCTTATTTACAATAAGTTTGTACTGAAGGCATGACTGCCAGGTCATTAGTAACAGTCATGGGTTGTGTAAATGTAGCAGTCTAATTGAGTATAGCAGATGGTGATAAAATGTTAATAAAGCTAGATAACAAAAACAAATATATTTTTTACTGTACATACAAGCGTGTTTTACTTTATGTAGTGTTGTTGAGCAGCTGTTTTGATAGGATTTGTGTAGATTTGTGCTGTGAATGTTACATTGTGTTAATCTGAGGTGTGTCACTTTATGTTACACTACAGTGTTGTTCTCTGTCTATACTCTGTTGCACTGACTTATGTGGCTTCATGTTACTGTATTTGAAATTGCAACCTTTCACAGCTGCAGTGTACTGTATATTAAAGTATCACACATCAACATAATAGGTTATGCTGTGTATTACTGCTCAGTAATATTGCATTGTTACATTATTTTTCATATACACTATATATATACTGTGCTGCATTGAGCTGTGTGGCTGCCCTTCACTGTATTTTGCATTTGAAACTAATCTACCAAAGCTACAGTGTAACATATATTAAAGTATCACACAACAACAACCTAATAATATGCTGTGTTTCACTGTCATGTACTCTAAAACTGTGTTGCACTGTGTAGTGTTCAAGGCCAGACTCAGCAGTCTAGTAGAATAATTTTGATGCCTTGCCTGTTGCCAGGCAACAGCTGTCCTGGAACAGAGATGAATGGATGTCCCTGGGCTCTTTTTCCATCCTTAGGTTCATCTTTTTTTACTCCGAATGTCTCTCACTTACACATTGTTAAGTAGAAATGACTTATGACTTTATCATCATATAACAGAAAAGTGTTTTATTACAGGTTTTAAAAGATAGTTTCCTGTGTTCTCAGATGTAAAGTAGTGGGTGGTCCCACCAGTAAATAGTTGTCCTAGCAATTCTCTGCAGAATACCTTGATGGGCAAGTGTGTCCCCTTGCTCTGGAACTGTTCCAGAGACTTTTACTTTGCCCTGTTCATCATGTTGGGACATCTATCCATGCTGAGATTTTGAGATATGTCCCTGAACAAACTTTTATCTATAACATTGTTCTGTTAATCTCTGACATGTCAAATTGTGATGCCTTGTAGTCATTATATATTACACCTACATACTGTACTTCCACAAGTCTCCTTCATAAGTGCTTCTCACATAGTAGCACTGATACAGCCGCTAACCTCTCTGTGGGATGTTAGTCCATCCATGATGTATCTACCTCCTGATAAAATGCAATTACTGGAGGCGGGAAGTGCAGATGTTTTTCAT
Source organism: Ctenopoma kingsleyae (assembly GCA_032353495.1). Lineage (NCBI taxonomy): Eukaryota > Metazoa > Chordata > Actinopteri > Anabantiformes > Anabantidae > Ctenopoma > Ctenopoma kingsleyae. The sequence continues at coordinate 5,783,129 of JAUBNQ010000009.1, forward strand.
AGAAATTATTATTCCTTTGCAGCATGTGGGTGCCCTCTATTTGTGGAGGAAATTTATTTGGCCTCACACAAAGAATTAGCTTCAGTGCATTCCTAACACACGTGAACGGAGCGAATAAAATGAAACTGCTTAAGTTGTATGCAGCTGCATGATTGATTTTTTATCACATTCTATTTAACCCTTAATAGATAATGTTGGGTTAACATGACTTTGTTATGCAGCTTGCTCATAACTGGCATTGTTGTTGATCTGTTCAATATTACTGTTTGTGTGAGCAAAGCAGACAGGGAGGTGGAGAGATGTTCCTCAGTGAAAATTACAGGGCTATATGCAAAATATAGATTTGTTTTGCATGTTGAATATTGCAAAATATCTAAATTATTTAGCAGCAGTTCACACCTGAATTTTTGTCATCGAGGCCTAGGGTTCACTCGCAACCTGTGGACAGACAGAAATATATCTAATCTAAAAACATACTCACCCACACACCACTTCTATTTCCCTTCCAGTCTTTGTCCCGTGGGAGGTAGCTACTAACTACTGTTGCTGTCCTGTATAAATAGTGTGCAGGTGTCTGTTTTAATGCATCATCCATTAGCATAGGACAGAGACAAATTTACAGAAATCAAATCAAATTCTCCACCCATTTCACCCACCTTTGTAAAATTCACTTTTCTCATCACAAAATTACCAATCAACAGCAAGTATAGTCCGTATTTTTATTTCACTATACACAGTTTTAATCAATGTTAGGACACAAAATGCAGTCAGGAGCTTGTAAAATAACTTTTGAGAGTTCTTCTCGTTAGTGTTTTTTAAAGTGTGGATACAGGAGACATTTATAGAAAGAACAGACTTTCTCCTGAACATGTCAGTTGTGAGAAATACAGTTAAATATTTTACAATGTAAAGTAATTGTGGCTATTATGAAAAAAAAAAATTGGACAGTAAGAATTTCACATCAATGATAGTCTCTGATATGAGCTGATCGTACAAACTCCAGAACCTCATTAATAGTCAGTTAATGACAATAATAATATAAAAAAACATGAGGAAGCAATAATGTTTTATAATTAGAGATTTCAATGGCTCCTGATGATGAAACGCACAAAATAAACTGTGTCAAAGAAAGTGATTTTTTTTTCCATTAGCAATTAGCACAGGCACTTATAGTTGCATTTGCAGATAAAATCCTGTCTATTAGGATGAAGTGCACTTGGCCTAAAAACATACATGTACAGTAATTACCACTCAGCATGTAAAAATATAATCCATAAATTGACGTTATATTTTATCAAAGTTATGAATTTCTTTGTCATCTGCAGGAATATAAAATGGATGTTGTTGCTTTCTCTGGACTGTTCACACTACAACTGAACATAAGCGTTGATGTATGATAAATAGCAGTTTCTCAAATGTTCCTCTCTTGATTTTTGAGGATTATGTTACTGTGTAGAACAGATCACAGATCAGTGGTGAATATACTCACTTTTTGCAGTCTAAAATTATCTTTGGTGAGAATGTAAACAATTGCACCAGATATAAGTAAGGCTTTAAAGTTTTGAAAACAAAAAAAAAAACACATTTCCATACAAATATTTGTTTTTTATCTGATTAGGAGTCCCACAACTAGACGTCTGATGAACTTGCCCCGCGTTTACACTTTAAACAACAGTGCTCATAATAAGCAAGCCATAATTCTGTATAGCCACCCCCCATTAAACTATGAGGACAGCAGTGAACATTGCGGTGTGTATTAAACTAGAGTTACTCTTCATGATATTGATTTCGCAAATAATAGAGAGAAGGTATTTGCAAAGCAAATTGTGATTTTGTGGTGAAAGAAAAGACAAGCAAAAATACATTGGTTAGAATGGAAAGTGACGAGTTTATAGCATAAGAGGAGCATGAGCACCTTCCTTGGTCTCCCTAGTCCCAGACAAAAGGCACATTAATCAGGTGTATAGTGTTGTTTCCAACAATAATATTCCTGAATATAGAAAAAATCAGCCTGAAAGCATGCCCCATACATTCTACACTGTAGCCTATACTTTACATGAGCATCATCCCTCATTGAGTACAGGACACGTGACCCTCAGACCATTAGTCTGCAGTTTATCTATTCAACTATCCATCTAACCACGCACCCACCCATCTCATCCATCCTTAAATCTGTCCGCTGTCCAAATGCACTCTACCATTGCTCCCAGCTGAAGTCATCCCCACCTCCAAACACAACAAAAAAGCCAAGAATAGTGAGGAAGATGACAGCATTTCCTGTCATCACCAGACCACATGCACCCCACTGGATCTGTAGGAGAAAAATATATTAATTGATGTGGACCAAATATATTATATCATTAATAATGATATAATATGAATATATATATCTATATACAGTACAGGCCAAAAGTTTGGACACACCTCCCCAATTCAATGTGTTTTCTTTATTTTCATGAC
>JAUBNQ010000009.1:5789439-5804869 GCA_032353495.1 Ctenopoma kingsleyae
ACTTAAACTTTAAACATTATTGCAAGGTGTGCCAAACAAACAAAAATATCTCAAAAACTATACCTCGGATTTGTCATTTGTGACATTTTGAGAGAGAGAAGTAGCTGAAGAGTTTTATGTATAATATGTGCATGGTATGTAAAAGTTGTATCATTAAAAGAGTAAAAACCAATACCGATAATTTCCGATATTACATTTTAATGCTGGACATCCCTAATTTTTATAAATTATTATATTTGTTGTTGTTGTGGAATCAAATATTTCTGAAATCTTTGCTGTTTTGGCCTAATAAGACCTGACATTTTCATAATCTTTTCATAATTCTACCTGTGTGTCTTCAAAAATGTGTTCCTTCTCATAGCTGTCAATGTAGATTCGAACTGTCGCCCCATCACTACCTGTCCCACTGACTCTGTAGATGATTCGAGAACCATCAGAGAAGATTATCCTCAGACCCTGCAGTGAAAACAGCCCAGCACAGAAAATGGCAAGGTTTTAGAATCTGGCTCTGAAGCTGAAGACATCCAAACAAGTAATGACCACTGGGTACATCCCAAATCTGTACACATATCAACCTTATTGTTGCAGAGATACAGCTCAGTGTGTACCTGGTTCCTGGAGATGGTGCTGTCTTCTGGGTCTGTGTATTCAAAGTTGTCTGCTTTTTCCACTTGGTAGATTTTGTCTTCCACAGCAAATCTCTGCTTCACAAATGACTTATCGGCAATCATCATCTCCAAGTCCTCCATCATCTCACAAGCAGCATCTATGTCTACATTTTCATAGTCATATCTGGACCAAACAACAACAGATTTCCATAATAAAATAAGCTTCAGTAAAATGTTCTTAAAATCATAACTTTATTTTTGATTTGATTTGCTTTACATGACAAATGCTATGGTGTTGAATTGTTTCAATACTGGATAGTTGTCTGTCCCCACTCATAGAGTCTATATTCCTTTAATACAGGTGTTGAAAACAGTCCAAATTTTGCAGTATATGTCATAATTTTTAATAAGACATTTTGTCAGAGCGTTTGCAATGCTGACCAAATGTAACAAATTCTGCTAATGCAGTGTTGGACAAATATCAAGCTCATATATCAGCCTCAAGCTGATAATATGTGGTTACACTAGATATACTCTAGATGTCACTGTAGAAATGAAAAAAATTAATTGTTGACAATAACAAATGTGTAGTACCACATATGTTCCACTAGATGTCAGTTATATCCTCTATGTATGTTCTTAACATCTACTATCACCCATATCCACACAGTATATCAGTACCATCATCTTAAAAACACACAATATTACTAATCAGAAATGACCATAGTCCACAATTTATCATTTAATCTTTTCTATTTTCTATTTTTCTGCATTTATGATGTTTGATGAACAATGAATATTGAAAAACTACAATGTTAAATCCATATCTCACCGTGTGAAGTAGTTTCTTCCATTTTTAAGCCAGTGGTCCTTAAGAATATCCTCCACGCTCTGCTTTCTAGCTGCCAGGATGGACAGCCATGCCAGCACAGCCCAAAGCCCATCCTTCTCCCGAATATGGTCTCCACCTGAGGGATGTTTAAATCAAAATGGAGCATGTTTTGATCTATAATAACTTGCTGAAGAGATACAGTACCTGTACCAAAGCTCTCCTCACCACACAAAGACAATCGGCCTGCATCCATCAGGTTCCCAAAGAACTTCCACCCAGTGGGAGTTTCATATAGATCTATTTTTGTTGCCTTGGCAACTCTGCAAGGAAATAGAAGAGCACACTGGAATATTGAAATAACAATAATGTATGATATATGTTTATTCAGTTTTTTTAGGGATGTTTGATATTGGCTTTTTTATCGATATTGTCTAACTCTTAATTTCCAATTCTGATATAAACCGATACCAGTATATGCGGGGTCCCCCCTCATAAAAAAAAGAAAAACTAAATCATTTTAGGTAACTAACATGACATATCTCCTATCATGCATACTTAAACTTTAAACATTATTGCAAAGTGTGCCAAACAAACAAAAATATCTAAAAAACTATACTTTGGATTTGTCATATTGTGACATTTTGAGAGAGAGGAGAAGTAGCTGAAGAGTTTGATGTATAATATGTGCATTGTATGTAAAAGTTGTGTTATTAAAAGAGTAAAAACTGATACCGATAATTTCCGATATTACATTTTAATGCCGATATCGGTGATAATGTCAGTAGGCCGATAATATCGGACATCCCTAGTTTTTTTTGCATCAGTAGAACTACATAAATGCAGTGATTACATGTTATAATGATACTATAAGGAATATAACTATAATACCATATAAGAGCTGTAGATTTCACTTAAACACAATTTTTTGTCACATCACATTTATTGGTTTTTATTGATTTATGAATGTCAGGACAAAATGTTACCTGTCTAAAGCTGCACTTGTGGGCATGCTGCGGGCAAAGCCTCTCACCCCTGTATGCTGGAAGTATGGGATGCAGAAGATGTTGTCAGCAATCACAGCCACAGAGTCAGACGGGGTCACGAAGAAGCCGTGTTTGCCAAGGATCATGTTACGGTCCTAGAAAGCAGATAGAGGTTAGAAGTCAAGGCCATGAATGTGAAGTATCATTTGCTTCAGGCTTTTTTATTTGATCTTATCCTATACACATACAGTACATAGTAACATTAAATATGTAATTAATTACTGCACACACCCCATCAGCATCAAAAGCTGCACCAAAATCACACTGTCCACTTCTCATGCTGTCAACAACATCTGCAGCATAGGTGAGGTTAGGATCTGGGTGTTGGCCCCCGAAGTCATCCATTGGGACACAGTTAATGGCAGAATTGGCAGGACAGCCCAGCTCCTCACAAAGTATTCTTTTCACATAAGGTCCTGCCACTGGAGAGCAAATACAGGAATGTGAGAGAAAACACTGGACAATAATGAACTGATTTAATCTGATCTAGAGTTGTATGAAGCAGCATTATCAGCATCCTAAATCACAGAATTTTGAGAAATACTCTTACGCACTTTATTGCCAACAGTTATACAATACTGACATAACTCTCATATCTCTATGGTCAATATGAAGCCGCTGACTAGCTTATCTTAGCTTAGCATAAATACAATAAGCTACCAAAAATCTAGGTTGGTCTACTTATAAAACCATACTCTTTAAAGCTGGTTAAATGACACATTGTGTTTTTAATTTGTATCTGTACAATAAACAAGGTGTGAAAAAGCCTTTCTGAGGGGTTATGTGCTTGATTGTTGGGCACAGTAATTTACTGGAACCCTGTGTAGTTTTAGTACTGTTCAAACAAGTTATAACGTTTTAAGGATTTACACTCGTTACAGAGCAATATCAAAAAGTCAAAGTGATGTTAGTTGAGATGTAATCCAACCAGAATAATGGTGGCATGGTTTAAGAGTGACCAAGGGTAGGATATGTTGCATCGAGTCAACAGACTACCTGACTATCTGCAGCATACTTCAAGACACATCCATGTTGTGTTGTTGTGTGAGTGTGTGTAATCGAGCTGACCCTTATACAACCATTAGTTTCAATTTCAGTGTTTAGGGACGCTTGAAATAACTTTAGCAACCTAATCATAATGAATAGCTCTGAAGTCAACAGTTCTTTGAAACTGTCACCTCTACAACAAAGCTTAGAAAAGCACTTTCTAAGAGGTTGTGACACTTGAGTGACCTGCTGTGACTCTGCTCATATGCATCACTGTCATAAATATGATAAATGGTTTGCATCTGGATACCGGTATAAATGATAAACACTTGTAACTGTGGAAACACCAAGACATCACACAACAGTTGGGTGTTTTGGTTACAGAGAGATCAAACTGATTGTATTACTTGTATTACTTTGCTTGTAGCACATTTGTGTATTTAATGTGACAATCGTTCTGTATTTCACTTACAGTGAGATGGAGAATGCCCTGAGATGACATGCGAGTCACTCACCTCCATGCATGGCATCTAATCTTATTTTGATGTGCTTTTCTCCAGACAGAAGCTCCTTCAGAGCAGCAAAGTCGAAGATATTCCTCAGCATGTTCGCATAGGATTCCACAGAGTCCACAATTTCCACTGTACACAGTCACACAAGGGAGAGGGGCGGGACAAAATTGTGCAGATTTGGGTCTTTTATTGCCAGCTGATCAAATGAGTTAGATTTTACATGTGATACTTAGTTGTCAAGTATTTTTCACTCCTATTTCACCCATTGCCTCTTTCTATCTCTGTCTCCCAACCTGAAGTGATGTGTGACAGACTGATGCATTACCTGTGAAGGGCTTGAACTTGTTCTCCAGATCAAACGTCTGTCTTCCCAGGGTTGTCAAATCCACTCTTAGTCCGGGGCAGACAGTAAACTCCTCGATGGTTCTGCTGATCTGAAAAATTTTATTTGTGACATCCTCCTTGGCTGGTCCTGGATGCAGAAGGTAATAGTTTGCATTACATTTGTGTTCACTTTATTGAATTGAAGAATCACAGATAAACATGAACAATATACCGGTGATAAGTTATATGAAATGTTTATTGGCCAAACTGTGCTGAATGTTTTGTTGTATTCAAATGTTTCTAAAGTCTCAAAATTTATTTCAGTACTATGTGTGTCCTTTGTGTCTGAATGAGGTCTTGTACAGCCCTGTTAAATGTCTGACTTCTCTTGTAACTCTATTTTGCACTTGTAGATGCCCGTTCATTCCTCTTCCTCTCCAGTTACCATACCTCCATTTGCAGTATTAAACTTAATACCGAAGTCCCCATCAGGTCCACCAGGGTTATGGCTGGCAGTGAGGATGATGCCGCCAATGGCTTTGTATTTCCTGATCACGCAGGAGACGGCCGGCGTGGACATTATCCCATGGTGTCCAATGATCAGCCGACCCACCTAAAGAAATGTCACACAGGTGTGTATGTGTGTGTGTGAGCTTGACTGTGTATCTTAAAATATCTGAATGGGGGAGGTCACACTTTCTGTAGCTGTTAAATATCAGGTTTGGTGTGCAATAAGTAGGACTAGAATTTCATTTAATGAATGGCAGCTACAGCACATCAAGAGCAAGTTCTATAATGTGTCTGATAAATATAATAATAAAATAAAATAAGCATACAATGTCAGAATATCCAAGCTTAATTTAAACCTAAAGATCACAGATAGCTCATTGCAGCTTCTGGCAATGGGTTAGAAAACAAAACAGGCTTCATATGTTTCTGTATGAAGACAGCAGAGTTACCCCAATCTACAATTTCACGTAAATAACATTTTTTTTTTATCATACTGATAAAATAATGTTAGGTAACTTCTTTTGTACTGAAAAAAAAGCAATTTTCTTACATTTTTGTCTAAATTTTATTTGAAATAAAAGGATATTTCATTTCATCAATCAAATAATAGTGTCTATGCCATGTTTTCAGCTCTGTGAGGCTGTACTAACAAGCTCCTGTTAACCAGTTAATATTTACCATGTTTGCCATCTTATCTTAGTATGTTAGCATGCTAGTACTTGCTAATTAGCTAACGAGGCTCACAAGTAAGTCAGTAGCTCTGCAGATTTAAACCAGAGGTTGTAAGGTGTAATAAAGTTTAAAGTCTTGGGTAAATAAACAGATACTAGATAAACTTTGAGTGAATTTTGCAGCATTTCCTGTAAACTAAGGTTATCTACACCATAAGTCTATTAAATTGAATGCAAATTACTGTATATACTGTATATTTCTTTTTAGTTGCATTTTAATTAATACACTTTAAATATTGTAATGTACACCTGACAGTCAATGGACTCATCCTTTAAGCATTTATATACAAAGGCTGCACGCAAGTAGCCTACCAAAAGGACATGACGTTTGTATAACCAATGGCAAGAGATGATAACAGGGAATGGGGGCAGGTGACACTGACATACATGCAGTGATCTGCACACAGTGACATGGCCATGTACCCACCCACCCGCTCACACATACAAACACATACACATGGTGACACTGACCCCGTTGGCAGCTGCCATCTGCACAATGACCTCAATCGCTGTCCGATTAAAGAAGCGTCCGTCTCCCCCCACCACCACTGTTGAACCCTGGCGGTCTCGTAGGTCAATAGAGGAGAAGATACTCTGTATAAAGTTGTGCAGATAGTTCCTCCTGGATTGGAACACAAAGACTTTTTTTCTTAGACCACTGGTGCTGGGTCTCTGGTCAGGGTAGGGGGCTGTAGAGACAGTCAACACCTGCAGAGGACTGTTGTCCATTGTTTCAAAATGAGGATCCAACCTAATGCTGCGGCATAAAAGATTGGGGAACCTGTTGTTTGGAGGGAAATCCCCTGTCAGTAGATATGAGGAACGGTACACAGGGACAGAATGGGAGGGTAAAATTTTGACTCCTCCTATTATTCACTAGAAGCACAGGGTTACATTGGTACTTCTGCCACCCAAAATAACTTTTCCAACTAATGTGTGTGCAGCAGCAGGGGGAGAAACTGAAGAAGCTCCTTCACACATGTGCAGAGAGATCACTGTCAAGGCTGCGGGCCCAGTTCCAAAGGCTTGTATGTGTGTGTGTTTGGGTGGAAGTTACTGAAGTGTTATGGGAGCGATTGTCTATTTGGGAAGGGCTGCAGCTGTGCACAGAATAATGATATTCTAAAAGAAAGATGACATCTCTCATCGACAATATACTTAACACTACTTTAGGGCATATTTACCCTTTCTTAGAACTGAGAATGAAAACAGAGATTAGAAGGTAGCAGATGCTGGTCCTATCAATACACAGTCTTAAGGAAGTGTATGTTTATAAAACAAATCTAATTATACATGCAATACAATCAGTGTAGAGTGGAAGGCTATCTGCGTGAGACTGCACAATGCTGCCCTCTGGAGTGCATTCGGTTTTTCATAACAACCTCACCGTGCAGCATTCAGAAAGTTTTAGTATGTAGTAATTGACCCATACATTGGTCATTCATTTACTAGCCTTTGGAATCAAAACAAAGTTGGTGGTTTTAGTTCAAGGATTACATAACTTAATCAGAGTCTTAATCTCTGTTGACATAGAAAGAGCATTCTGTGCCTGGAAAAGCCCAGGACTGCAAACAATCTACAGCACATAATAACAAACAGCAATGAATCTCAGTCAGTGATGGTCTGATCAGGGAACTATATTTGCAATTAAGTCCACACTTAAATGAATATTAGCATTATCTGAAGTCACCATAATACTTTCATTTATTTAAGTTAAATAAAATATAGCAAATGTATAAAAAAAAATAGAGAATATAAAGTACAGATGAGTGTTAGCTATAGCAGTAGTTCCCAACTTCTGTTGCACTTTGACCCCTGAAAATGACCTCTTTATATTACAGGTTGTTACAGTCAATAGTAAGACACACGAAAAGTATATCACAAAAAAACAAACAACAAAAAAAACCCCACAACAATCAAATTTAAGTCAGATCTATGGTTTATAGTCTTTTGTGTCCGCTTAATTATCCCCCAACAGTTTAGCTGTATCTTCTGACGCCTTCCATGTTAGGAACCGCTGCTGTATACTGAGAGTCAATGTGACCCAATATAAACACTGCTCATACAGTGGTTTCAGAAACTACTGAGGCCCTTTCACTTACTGTGCACTTTATTATGTTGTAGATTTAATTTTAAATGGAAAAAAAACAGAAATGTCTACAAAAGTATTTGTAGCAGTGTTGCAAAAAATCAAAAATACAGTTTTCACTTTATGCCATTTCAATTTATATCGTTATGACATTGAGTGATGGGCGACGTTTGCAGTTCTACCCATTTCATTATATCCAAAACATAGCCCCAATTAGCAAAAAGTGATTTTCTGAAGCCACTGTATATGGCTGACCATTTCAAATTCTTCTCTATTACCTTTGGTATCTGAGACACTGTGAGTGCAGATATATTTTATGCCATGTTATGAGATTTCAAAAATCCTGGTCATAGGGCGTAATACATTCTCAGGGTTTTGGCTGTTTAGAAACTAAAAAGCTATGTGACTGACTTTAATCTATTGAGACTTGGTAGTGGAAGGAAACATCTTCCCACTGCCCATGCCTTCTGAAATCATGGCTGCCCACAAGAAGCACTGGCAAGCTTCCAATGAAGAAGTCACTGTTTAATGCTGATTTGTTTTAAGGATTTTCACTGGAGATTGTTGGTACAGCATCAGTGGAAGACACCTGCTTCAGAGAAAGCTGAATTGGAGGAGGAGAGGCTGTTAGTAACCACATGGTGGACAGAGATCTGGGTGAGTTTGAGGGAGTAGGAGGCTTTTCGGCCTGGCTTCCATTGAATCCCTCTCCTACGCCCCTTTGGTCGCATGCGCAAGTATCTCCCATTCAGGTTGGTGTCTCCACAGGCATTAAACCACCATCCACCTGGAATAAAGCAGAAATTACATGTTGTGCAGCTGATACTGCATGGCCCATATTCATTATACCCATATTTACATCACATGGAGATAATACAAGCACACTACATGTGCATTTGCTGTACCTGTGTAGTTGTGGGAACAGTTGGAATACTGATGGTTGTCATTGTCCCTGTCCTTGGTGGAAAACATCATTCCTGTGTGGTTGCTCATGGGGTCAGTCAAATCTCCAGACAGATGTGTGAGGTGAATGGTAAAGTTGCTTTCTGCACCATCAAGGTAAAATCTGTATTTGATGAAGTGTCTGGCCTGTTTCCAATCTTCCAGCTGTATATGAAGGACAGAGTTTCCTTGAGTAGCTAGAGAGTGGATCTTCCTGAGCCCCAACCAAAACTCTCCTGTGAGAGAGACATCACTGAGAGTTTACAGCTGGCATGGTTTCACAATCATTTACAGTATGGGAAATGATGCACAGAAAGGTACAATACATGCAGAGGTGCAGATATACTTGTGGCAAACACAATAATCAGCATATAAATAATAGATTTATAATAATAGATAATTTAGAATTTGACAGTTTAGAACACCTTTTCTAACTTTAAATGGGTAATTGTGATTACAGTATGGAGACGAGAATAATATATCTCACCTTGAAAATCTCCAAATCCATTTTCATACTTGTCCCAGGTTTGATCAAAGTTCACAGAACCATCTTTTCTTCGCTGGATAACTGTTGCACCATGGTCTAAAAAAGTTAAAGTTAGAATCTTTAGGATTTCCAACCATCCATCTATTATCCAAACTTTTTTTCCTCTTTATTGTTGTGGGGGTGCTGGAGACTATACCAGATGTCATTGGGTGATTGGCAGGGTACACCCTTAATAGAGCATCAGTCTATCACAGGACTAACACATAAAAAACTCGTCACACTCACATTCACACCAATGTGCATTTAACCTAATTGCATGACTGTGTGCCCGGAGAAAACCGATGCAGGCGCAGGAGAACATGCAAACTCCACACAGAAAGGCACCTGGGGGGTTTTCTAGTTGTGAGCCAACCATGCTAACCACAACATCTTTAGGATTTTCATGAATTAATTTTAATGTTTTTAATTGTACATCTTTGCCTGCTTTGCATCAAGCATGAAGGATTCACAGGAACTAATGTAGTTACCGCTTTCAACTGCATATCACTGATAATAGTAGAACAAAGTTAGATTTTTGTGACTTGGAGTACCTTTGTGCATGTCACAAAAAGCCATGAATGGCTCTGATCCATTGGGTTTTATGGCATAGACACCACTGACTCGCTCCCCTCTGTTGAACAGCTTGCTGCAGTCTGATGGTAGATCTGCTGACAAAATGACCACAAAGACAATGTCATAGTTGAAGCTGCACTGAATAAAGTTGTGGATCACAGAAGCTGATGCACAGCATACATGTGACCAGTCCACATTAACAGCATTAACAGGAAAATGTGTGTAGGATAACTGATTGCTCAGTAAGTACTGAGATTATAAATGTATCTGGCAGCTCCCTTCTGTAGCTCTATTAAACTTTATACATGCAGCAGAAAATTGCTGGAAATTGCCTGGACACATTGTTGCATAATGAATATTGATGCAATAAGATTAAAAATGGTATTATATGGCAAATAAATGAAACATAAACCTAACATCAGTCAACATTTCCTCATGTTTTGTTGTCCATCTTACTCATTCTTTCTGTGGTGTTGGTAGAACTTGAGGTCAGATAAGGGGTGAGTGTTGGTGCTTCACTGTTGAAGATTTCAGGCATCCTATCAATGGTGTCCTGTTTCGCTGTTTTGGCTGTAAGCTGTGGAGAATTGCAAGGTAAACACTTTAGCTTGCAGACATAATCCGAAGACTTCTCTGGACAAATATGCTGGGTTTTGGTTGTCATTCAGCAAAAGTAGAAGTTTTACAAAGTTTTTCACATATCTTATGGTAATGATATGAATTTCAGACCCAAAGCAAATGTATTAATCACTGAGGCAGTTGCCGAGACTAAGTCTAAATTATACAGTACAGCACCATGACACCATAATGTTTCTTTCTACCAGCATTGTTATTGCAATGCCAGAACGATGACAGATAATAAAAAAAACAGGCAAAATCATTTCCAGAGAAAAGCATACTTTTTCACAGCAACAAACTTAGTTCAAAGTCCATTTGAATGGAAATTTCCTCAGCATGTTCATATTTTCTGTGCCCCCCTTTACAAAGTAAAAAAATGCAATATGCTCTGATATACAGTATATCATATATCATATCATGAGGGAATAACAAATCTAGGTGAAAAAAATATTAAGCTGCCCTTCCTGCAGCAAAAAAAAAACCAAAAACAAAAAGCATGACCCAGTCTTTCTTTGACTCCCCTCTCACCACCTAATAATTTATGTACAGTCTCTTACATCTACCTTCTCCTCTAGAATCTTGATTTTCGCTCTCTGGTGGTCCATCTGGTCGTTTTGCGCACTCACAGCTTTCAGCAGTTCAGTAATACTCTGCTCCTGGCTGTGAATCACATCCTGAAAAATAAAGTAGGAGTCAGAGGATCTGTTAAACATGGCATTATGTAATTGTTAATATTATTTGACAGCAACAGTCATTTAAATCTCTTTTGTGCAGGTGTGCTTTATAAAAGCAGGTGACTCACCCTAAGGCTACTGATCTCTGCCGCTTGTTCACTTGTCATCAGACCCTGTGACAGACTGCTCAGCTTCGTCTCCAAGCCCTCCACTTTGCTCTGCAGCTGAATCTTCTCCTGCAGAATGCTGTTCATCTTAGAACTGATCTCAACAGACAGATCCTTGATCTCGTCATTGCTGGCCTTTAGTACCACAGTAGTCTTCTTCAGCTCCTCTTCTTCCTCTTTAATTTCACTGGCGAGCACTGACAGCTGGTAAAATGACTGATCAAAGATGTTAAGCTTTTGGAAGATGTCATTTATCTGTCCCTTTGTCTTCTGCACAAACTCCCGCAGGCTCTGGCCCAGCTGGAGGAGGCCATTTGCCAGGAGACGAACATCATCCAGGGCAGCAAAGCGGGACCGAGTTTCAGCTGGAGCCTCGAGCTGGAGGGCAGGAGGCTCCTCCCTGCCACAGATCGCAGGGACACAGACGGCAACCAGGGTAAACAGTATGGTTAGTTTCATGCTGTTGTTGTGCTGCTTCCCCAGCTGTTTGTGGTTGATGACAGGGGAACAACTGGCAGCCCTCTCCCTCCTCTGTGACCGGATGAAAAGCCACTAGGTGAATCCTGGCTTTTATATGTACACTGTCAATGATTAATCCCATCGCATCAATATCAGCAAGCAGGATGTACGTAGTTTCCTCTTATTAAGTGAGATATTTAAAATTCAAATTTTAGTGATTCGTGTTTATATTATTAGATTAAATGTTTACAGTGGAGCTTTTGGCATTTAATATCCTCAACTCAGTTCTCAGTTTTGCTCCATCTAAACTGAATATGTTGCTCCCACCATGTTGAATTTACTGAGAGAAAGAGAGAAATTTATTTGTTTTTACTTTCATTAAGGATGTTTTTCTGTGGGCAAGAGACTGCATTTTCACCTGACTGGCAGTTACCGAGCTGTCTCTGGGTTATTTTTAAACAGTAAGATGGCCTAATTTACACAGAAGCACACGGAGTGGAAAGTTAATGGTTCTGTTATATTTTGTTTATTTATATTACATTATTATATTATATTGATCTGTGGTGATGTGTAAATCTTATGCAAGTCTAAGTGCATGTATTGTCACTAGGTAAGAAAAAGCTGCTGCTGCAAAAGAAACAGATTGTTCATACAGTAAATCTAAAGGCATAAAACTACCTGATTCCACATGTTGCCTATTATTGATAAGAGGAATCCTTGCTTTACTGCCACAGAGTGAAATACTATTCTATTTAAAAGCATATAAGAAAGGTTGACCAGCATTTGAACTTCCCTGCATCTGAACTTTCACTCTACGCACACACACACACACACACAAACAATGAAAGACAACAAAAGATTAATTTGTGGCACATATTCTCTGCAGATTTCAGTGGGAGTATGACGTTGGTTATAACCACCTATCCATATATTGTAGGGTGATCACCCATGTTTTTCTCTGTTAAATTTTAACTACCCAGGGGGCATGGTTACATGAGGCCCACAGTGTGTACACAGTAAACACCGTCCATAACCCTGACTTCAGTGTGGGCAACTGCTGTCTGCAAGGTAAAATGCAGCTTCAAAGACTAAAGGACATACCGTACAGGGGCCATGGGGGGTGCCATAGGGTGTATGTGATAAATAATTAATGGGGGCTGAGCCAATGATCATTATAGTATATTTGTATAAAGGTTAGAGACTAGAACATTAAACTACTATTTACAAATGTGTTTACATTTACATCATTTAATACTGTACATTTGACTGTTGCATATACTGGGACATGGAAAGAGCTAATGTATGCGAAGATGGTTCCTGATAACTCTTCAGTGAACTTCAGACCAGTCTATAGGGACAGGCCTAGAAACTTAAAAGCCATATGGTTTGTGGAAACCATAGTGGCCATAGTGGCTCATAAACATGAATGTGTTAGTCTTTCTGTAAGGTGATTGGCCCAGTTTGATCCACAATGAAATACCTCAAAAATACTGGATGGATAAATATGAAACTTTGTGTAGATATTCATGTTGCCCAACACTTACACCAAATCCCTGGTACTCAGTAGTCTTGAATCTTTAGTGTTGATTAATGGGTGACTAAGAATTGTGTGAGAGAAAAGATCCCAGCACCACTTTGCCTAAGAATAGTCTAACAGAGATGCAAACAATTGGTCAATAAGATGTGTTTTATGGATTATCTCATTAAGAAGCAACAGGTTGTCTGCTTCCTCAGAGTCTTTCCCATGTGCAAAATGGTAGTCAGGATATTGTATCTTTTTTCACTCTCAACTTGTGATGTTACATTCAGAATTCTCCCAAATAAAGTTTCACCATTAATTCCACACTTATATTTGACTACTACTATTATTACAGATAACAAAAGTTACAATAAGTAATACCACATCTAAGACTACAGTATATTAAATTGCATTATCACTTATTTCACTACAATATATTAAAACTACGGTATAGTATTGTAATTTGTATTTTTATACTAGACCATGATGTATGCTAGTGCAGCTAAAAATAATCTTCAAAATGTAATGGACATGCTATATGTTGTTTTGTGCCAACAGCCATTAAACTGTCCACTTATTCTCATCTAAACAACTAATTGTGGAGGATACTGAAGCAAGTCTTTTGCCACACTGATTTGGGCATAAAGGATAATTTAATCAACACAAAATTCAGTTCAACACTTTGCAGCCTCCAAAAACATTTTTACTAAAAAGAGGTCTCCTATCTCCTGGCAGTATTTAATTTAGCTCCAGCTATGCTTTCCACCAGGAGGCAGCTTCCACCAATAATAGGAGTCAAATGGGAGGAAATTAACACCCTGCAGCACCACAAGCCTTGTGCCTCATGCTTTTCATTTTGTGGGCATAAACCATCTATTTGTATAAGTTAATAATTAATAACTCAATTTTCAGCTAATATTTTAAGTACATTACATTATTCACCAGATTTCTCCTCAAAGATGATGCAACTCTACATTTTTCTTTGAAACTGCCTTAGAGAATGTTTTTGCTTTAAGGCCAAGTCCTCTCCAGTCTGTGGTCAGTCCGTCAGCAGTCATTTGGTGCAATAAAGATGTTTTTTTCTCTCTCTGCATCAAGTCAAACCACAATCTCTCGGAGTCAGTTGTCTGCATGGGTAATGGAAAAGGAGTATTTCTTGCTAATTCTTTCTTCTAATTCTTTTTCCATCTGTCATGGGGCACAAGGCGGTGGTTGCAGCACTGGTGTATTGCCTCCACCGCCTCTTCAAGTCATAGGGATTTCATAAAATTGCCCAGTTTAGTTTGCTTTACAATTAGTTGGACACAGTCGGTTGTACACACAGTACAAGGGGAAAACATTACTCTTGGCCTGACAAGGACCCCACCCCCACCTTAAGAAGAGGAAAGGAAAGGAAAGGAAAGGAAAGGAAAGGAAAGGAAAGAGAGAAAAGTAAGAACAGTAAAATATACTGTGAAAATATAAAATAAAGAAAATGAGAAGGAAAGAAAGAGAACTGAACTGGAGAGTGTGGGTTAACAAACATGACAGCAGCTCTGTGAGGCTGTATGGGCACAGTGGTTCATTAGCTGTGCATGCAGTGTTTGCATGATAACATTTGATCTCTAGCAGAAAACACAAAGGAGACTAATGGTAATGACATTATTATTATTGGTCAAAAACCAAAATATCTGCTCAGGGTACAAGAAGAAAACTCAAGGGGCCACCAAAGTTATCATGATGGCTCTAGAGGGAAAGTAGTGACAAAAATGATACTGACCAAAGTTCTAGCATTTCATCCTACGGGGATGATATCTGAGATATCTGAATCAAGTTTAGCGCCAATCTATCATGCAGATGTTGAGATATCTCAGTTAACAAGTTTTACATTTTGACTTGATGGTGGTGCCCAGTGGTGGCTGGTGAAATTATTTTTTGGGGGGTGCGCACTTTTACAAGTCAGTTTTCAGATGCACTCTAACCACATATCACCACTAGTATAATCCAAAGCACCATTGTCATGCATCACACTGCTTTAAAATATTCAATTACCGTGAAAATACACAGTCTGTGTTTTCAGTCATTTACTACTTATAAGTAAATAAGTAAAACGTCTCTCCTTCAGCTGAGAATATGCAGTCAAGCAGCTCATTCTGCACTGTCTTCAGTGTCCCCTTAGGCACAGTAACACTCGGCAGATAGTGCTGCATCCAGAGATCCAACAAAGTCAAAGTAACACTATATCAGCATGAGATTGTCATAATGAATATAAGTCGTCTTCTCCAGGTCGGAGTAAATTTAAAGTAGCAGCGAGTCCCCTGCTGCACAGCCTGATTG